>CM051025.1:79179973-79779973 GCA_027627225.1 Congeria kusceri | reverse complement strand
TTAAAAAGTCTAATGCCAAGGCACTTTAAGCAATGATAGCAGAATGTTTAGTAAGTAATCGATAAAGATTGATAGAATTTACAGCAAATGTACTTTTAAGTATGAGAACAGGTTTAGTAAGGATGAGATGAAATGTGAAGGAGTCTAATGCTGATGGTCTTTGAACTAATGAGAACACAATGTTTTGTAAGAAATAATTAAAAATATCATATTGTTCAGTAAGGAAAGGAAGAAGATATGGAGTCCAATGTCAAGGCAGTTTAAGTAATATGAGCAGAATCTTTAAATAAGGAATATATGGAGATGGACAGAGTCTATCTCAAGGCACTTTTAAGTGATGAGAACATATTGATTAGTAAGGAATGGATGAAAATGTTACGAATTCAACGTCAATGCACTTATACTGATATTAACTGAATATTGTGTAAGTCATGGATGGAAATGAAGAGTCTAAAGCCATGTGAAAAGAATGTTTAGTAAGGAATTGTTGAAGATGAAAAGATTCAATTTCAAGGTACTTCAGCAATCCGAACAGAACATTTAGTAAGCAATGAATAAAAACGGAAAGAGTCTAATGTCAATGCACTTAAGCTAAGAACAGATTGTTAAGTTAAGAATAGATGGAGATGCATAGCTTATTGTCAAGGCATTTTAAGCAATGTGAACAGAATGTGTACTATGGAATAAATGGATATGTAAATAATCTAAGGTCAAGGCACATTAGGTAATTAAAATTGATTGGTTAGTAAGGAATAGATGGAGATAAAAACATTTTTAGGCACTTTAAGCAATGTGAACAGAATGTTAAGTAAAGCTTTGAGGAAGTTGTAAAGAATCTAGAGTCAATGCAGTTCAAGTAATGATAACAGAATGTTTAGTAAGAAATCAATGAAAATAGAAAGAGTCCAATGTAATGCATTTTTAAGTTATAAGAACAGATTTTTGAATGACGAATGGATAAAGAATGGAATCTAATGCCAAGCCACTTTTAGTAATTATAGTAGAATGTTTAGTAAGTAATAGTAATGAGAACACAATGTTTAGTATGCAATAATTAAAGATATTGTTAAGTAAGGAAAGAATAGGTATGGAAAGAGTCCCATGTCAAGTCACTTTAAGTAATATAAACAGAATCTTTTAATAAAACAAGAAACGTGGAAATTTTTCTTACGAAATGCATTAAAGTCAGCACAAAAATGTTTGGTCTGTTTTTAGTAATGGTGACCTTGACCCCACCAACCTCATATGCAATCCCAAGCGAGGTCTTGATATAAGATATCTATGTACAAAGTTTCATTAAAATATCTCTTCTCAAGTTATTGAGCAGAAACCGTTTCTTTATTTTTAGTAACAGTGACCTTGACCCAACCCACCCCATAAGCAATCCCAAGTGAGGTCTTGATATGAGATATTTATGCATTAAATTTCAATGAAATAGCTCAATGGGCTCTCAAGATATTGAGCGAAAACCGTATTTCTATTTTAAGTAATGGTGACCTTGACCCCACCCACCTTTGTGCAATCCCAATTGAGGTCTCAATATAAGGTATCTATGAATTAAGTTTCATTAAAATATCTCAATGCATTCTCAAGTTATTTAGCGGAAACCGTTCTTCTATTTTTAGAAACAGTGACCTTGACCTTGACCCCACCCACCATATATGCAATCCCAAGCGAGGTCTTGATATAAGATATCTATTTATGAAGTTTCATTGAAATAGCTCAATGTGTTCTCAAAATATTGAGCGGAAAATCGGTTTCTATTTTTAGTAATGGTGACATTGACCCCACCCACCCATGTGCAATCCCAAGTGAGGTCTTAATATAAGTTATCTATGAATTAAGTTTCATTAAAATATCTCAATACATTCTCAAGTTATTTAGCGAAAACTGTTCTTCTATTTTTAGTAACAATGACTTTTACCCCATCCAGCCCATATGCAATCCCAAGCGAGGTCTCGATATAAGATATCTATGTATTAAGTTTCATTAAAATTTCTCAATGCGTTCTAAAATTATTGAGCGGAAACCGTTTTTCTATTTTGAGTAACAGTAACCTTGACCCCACGCAACCCATACTCAATCCCAACCAAGCAAGGTCTCATTATAAGGTATCTATGTATGAGGTTTCATTAAAATATCTCAATACGTTCTCAAGTTATTGAGCGGAAACCGTTTCTTTATTTTTAGTAACAGTGACCTTGACCCCACCCACCCCATAAGCAATCCCAAGTGAGGTCTTGATATAAGATATCTATGTATTAAGTTTCATTGAAATAGCTCAATGCCTTCTAGAGATATTGAGCGGAAACCGTTTTTCTATTTTTAGTAATGGTGACATTGACCCCACCCAACCCATGTGCAATCCCAAGTGAGGTCTCAATATAAGGTATCTATGAATTAAGTTTCATTAAAATATCTCAATGCATTCTCAAGTTATTTAGCGGAAAGTGTTCTCCTATTTTTAGTAACAGTGACGTTGACCTTGACCCCACCGACCACATATGCAATCAGAAACGAGGTCTCAATATAAGGTATTTATGTATTAAGTTTCATTGAAAAAGCTCTTGCGTTCTCAAGATATTGAGCGGAAACCGTTTTTCTATTTTTAGTAATGGTGACGTTGACCCCACCCACCCATGTCCTATCTGAAGTGAGGTGTCAATATCTATGAATTAAGTTTCATTAAAATATCTCAATTCATTCTCAAGTTATTTAGCAGAAACCGTTCTTCTATTTTTAGCAACAGTGACCTTGACCTTGATCCCATCCACCTCATATGCAATCCTAAGCCAGGTCTTGATATAAAATATCTATGTATTAAGTTTCATTAAAATATCTCAATTCGTTCTCAAGTTATTGAGCAGAAACCATTTTTCTATTTTGAGTAGTAGTGACCTTGACCCCACCCAACCCATACTCAATCCTAAGCAAACTCTCATTACAAGGTATCCATGTATGAAGTTTCATTACAATAACTCAATCCGTTCTTGAGTTAGAGAGTGGGAACGAAAAGTGCTACACCCACCTGCCCAACGACATACGCGAAACGAATAACCAATTTTTTCTTCTAAACATTTGGTTAAAAATGTATGGAGATGACCAGCATATAATGTCAAGGCACATTAAAAGCTCTTATAAGTAATCAGACATATTATTTAGTAGGGAATGGATGGAAATCTTAAAAATCTAATGTTAATGCACTTAAAGTAATGTCAACAGTACATTTATTAAGTCATTTAATTTATTCATTTCTTTATGTAAAGCCAATTTAAGTAATGCAAAGAGATGAAGAGTATAATGTCATGGCTTTAAGTGTTTAGAGCATAATGTTTAGAGTACAGAATGGATGGAAATGAGTCAGAGCAGAATGCACAGCCACTTTGAGTATTAAGAACAGAATGTTAGCAACTTTAGAGTATTAAGAACAGAATCTTGTCAGACATTTTGCCTATACTGAGGCAAATGTAATGGATGGATTGAAGACATTTCTTGCCTTTGATTAACTCTCAAATGAATCCTAGAAATTCCACAAAAACCTTTTTTTATTACAGAAATGCATTAGTCACATTTTTCGAAAACACTTTAAGTCAGTACCTTTAATGATTATAAAAAATTGTGATTGAACATTGCAGGTCAAGCAGCTATGGCAAGGAATACAACACCAAATATGTCAATAAAGGTGTCTTTATATGACATTTATTACAATAGCTCAAAAGGCTATTGAGTTATTAAGCTGAAAGCATTTGATCTATTTTCAGTATTGGCGAACTTTAATGCACCCCTCCCATATGTAACTGCAATAGACATCTCAATATAAGGCAACTATAATAAAGTTGCAATACAATTTGTTCTCATATTATTTAGTTACAACTGTTTTTGTGAAGTTAGTTGTATGACAATAATTCAACTTGTACTTTATTCCTAATTATTGATGATGGAACCATTGTTTATGTAGAATAATGACTTTGACTTACCCCGAGCATATGCAATCCTAAGTAATGACTCAATATCATGTATGTATACTAGACAAATTTTCCAACGCACATTTAAAACCTTGTTCCAAAAGATTCATTAACGACATTTTCATACATTACTGCCGATTATCAAATCCTTTTAATGGCATAAGTATTGGTAAAATTTTTCCGTCAGGTAAGGTCATTTTGACCCATTTATTGTTTCCGCTTCGATGGCAATCTCATTTTGCACGTGAAAATTGCCTTGTTGGAAATGATGTGTTTTGAATCAGTTTGCATAGGCTATCATTTTCACATGCATGCAAATGCTCATTTTTCACCCATTATGCCAAGAATAAGCAACAAAATCGAGCGCGCGCGATCGGCCTTCTTCAGGCAGGCGCAACCTGCCTTGCTGTTGCGAGAACATTAAACTGTCTCGTCTCAACAGGGGTGCAACATTTATGGTCTAAATGGCAGGATTTGGGTAAGTAAACTTCAGTTACATGTTGTTTACATGAAATTTGGTCTTCAATAATGTTTATGTCCGAAGATGTTCTAAGACCTGTTTTTACAAGATTGTTGATCTGTATGTTTCAGTTACAGTTGCTGATAGGCCGAGGCGCAGTCTAGGGAGAGTCATGTCCAGGCAGCAGGACAATATGATTCATGTCCGCCATCTGAGGGACCGGACCACCCAGGCCACAATAACTGCCGCCGTCACCATAGGGACGCACAACCGGCAAATCAGTGCCCAGACTGTGCGGAACAGGCTGCATGAGTTCGGCATTCGCGGTTGCCGTCCTTACATTGGACCAGTCTTTACACAACGTCACCGACGGGCATGGTTCCAGTGGGTAGAGAGGCATCTGCACTGGGGATTAGAGTGAAGGCGAGTCATTTTTTCTAATTAGAAACTTTGCATAAAACGGATGGCCGGGTGAAGTTTACAGGAGACGCGGGGAACATTATACAGATGCCTGTGTAATTGAAGCAGATCACTTCCGTCGCGGTGGCATCATGGTTTAGGGAGGCATTACCTACGAGGGTAAGCTCAACCTGGTTGTTATCAAAGGAAACCTCAATGCCCAAAGATACTGGGAGAAAATCCTACAGCCAGTGGTGGTTCCCGATGTCAATGCACATCCGGTATCAAACCTTATTTTTCAGCAGGAAAACGCCCGTCCGCACGTTGCTCGTGAAAATATGCAATTTTTACACCAGAATGGCATAAACGTTCTTAATTGGTCCACTATATTGACCGACATGTCACCAACAGAGGATCTTTGGGACATCTTGGACAGGGCATTACGGAAGCGGCCCGTGCAGCCTCAGAACCTACAGCAGCTCACTCAGGCCATTTTGGAGGAATGGGACAACATCCCCTTAAACGTTGAACAGAAATGATGAGGTCAATGAGGCACAGATGCGCCGCTGTGGTCAATGCATATGGTGGTCATACCCGATATTGATATGGTGAAATGTGTTTTTTAGGACACTATTCATTCATCAACGTGTTTTGATGTATTTTTGTTGAGTTTTTGTTTTCCTTGTTGTTAAGTATTGTTAGAGCTATAGTTTAAATGTATTTGTTGTTACTTACTTACTTATTTGAATAAAATATTGACAGTATTTCTACTATGTGCGTTAGGAGTTTTGCCTAGTATATATATGAAGTTTCATTACAATATCTTAATTCGTACTCAAGTTCTTGATGGGAAACCATTTTCCTATTTTCGACTTTGACCCCACCCACACCATATGCAGTTCCATGTGAGGTCTCAACACAATGAATCTATATATGAAGTTTAATTGCAATATGATAAATTGTTCTTTTGTTATTGAACAGAAAGTTTTGTTGTTGTTTTTTATTTTTAGGACAATGACCCACCCATCCCATAATGCATTCCCAAGAAAGGTTTTGATATGAGGTATCTATGTTTAAAGTTTAATTGCTATATCTCAGTTGATTTTGAGTTATTGAGTGGAAACCATTTTTCTATTTTTAACAATGGTGACCTTGACCCCTAGTGCCATCACTAGTGAGGTCTCGCTATATGGTATATTTATGTATGAACTTTCATCACAATAGCTTACTTCCTGCTGAAGTTATCGAGTGGAAATCTTAAGCTGAAACAATTGTTCAATTTATGGTAACCGTGACCTAGTCTCAACCCACCCCATATGCAATTCAAACAAGGTCTTGACAAAAGTTACCTACAAATGAAGTTTTATTCCAATATCTCAATTTCTTCCAGAGTTATTAAGAAAAAACTGTTTTTTTTGTTTTTTTTTGTGATGGTGACCATGCCCCTTCCACTCCATCAGCAATGTCAAGTCAGTTATAACGATATAAGGAATCTATGTTTGAAGTTTCAGGACAGTAATTAAGTGGAAACCAAAGGTTGATGCCTCAAATATGCCCATCCACCTAACGATACAGCCCAATCAAATATGTAAAAAAATTCTTTAAAAAATGTCACAAATGTGGTTAAAAATGGAAATGACAATAATATATAGTTTCAGACATTATTGCTAAGTGCAAAAGCAAATTTAATAAATGGATACAGATACATTTTGTCTGACATTATCTTTAAAAAGGTAATGACATTAAGATGTTGTTTCAAACAGTGTGCCAATACTGAGGCAAATTAAATAGATGGAAGCAGACAAATTATGTCTGACATTAATACTAAGAATGGAATTACAATAATATGTGATGTTATAGATTGTGCCTAAATACAGTGGAATATATAGTGAATAGACTAAGACAACTCTTCTGTGACATTAACAGTTGAAGAAAGGAAATGCCAACAACTATGTCATATCAGACATTTAGCCAATACTGATGCAAATTTAATGTATTTTTTACACTATTTAATATGCTTTAATTAAATCATTTTGCCAATATCTTTGTGGCTACAAAATCAGGATTGGTAGAAGCAGGTCCCATAGTTCTTATATTCATATACATCTAAACACTGATCAGCAGCTACAATTGTCTTTATTGTGATATGGATAACAATGTACCATATCTGAGCAGTATACATACTATTGCAACAGTCGGAAATA
The DNA here is from genome assembly GCA_027627225.1 of Congeria kusceri. Classification (NCBI taxonomy): domain Eukaryota; kingdom Metazoa; phylum Mollusca; class Bivalvia; order Myida; family Dreissenidae; genus Congeria; species Congeria kusceri. The sequence continues at coordinate 79,772,945 of CM051025.1, read as the reverse complement.
CCTGATGGTTAAATATTTTGGGTAAAATTTCCTTTTGAGGGTCTTGACAAAAACTCATACAATGTTTGCTAGTAAAGCATCTGCTTTGTAGGGAGTTATGTTCCTTCAATTTCTTTATTACCTTACCTACATGTTTAATGTGAATGTTGGCCCAAAAATTTAAAACATAACATTTACAGCTTATGCATTATTATAATAAGGTTTAAAAATTCTCAAGTCTTAATCTTAAATTCATGCACATAGTAAGACAAGTGATTTAATTTTAGTACAAGTTAACATATAAATGCATCACATGCTTGTTTGATTAACAATATAGAAACTATTTACTTCAATTAAATATAAAAGATGTCAAAAAGGCTGATTGTCAGTCAGTCTTTTATTCAATTTTTTAGTAAAGCTCATTTTTTATACACGATAACCAGCAAACTTGCTGAATACAGCAAAAACAAAATACACATATTATTTCACCAAAAAAGCCCCAAAGCCTGATTTATTATTTTATAGGTTCATGTACACATGGATCACTTAAAAACAACAGAAAGCATGCAGTGCAGCCATCATAATGCCTTAACAAACCTGTTTACCCTGATGTGGTGTTGTTCATATACATTGTATAAAAATATTGTGTGTGTGTAAATAAAAATATTGCTATAATCACAATTATGGAAAAACTGGAAATTATCAGATGGAATACTGAATTGTGACCCTGGTAATTACTTAAAATGAGACTGTTTTTATACAAGGCACACCAATAACACCACAAGAGGGCAACATGCGGTTTACTACCATATCACTAAAAGCAAGATTTACTACCCTATCACTTAAATACAGTTTACTACCCTATCACTAAAATACAGGTTACAATGCAATCTAATAAAATACAGTTTATTAAGTGCAAAGTAAGAACTCTTTAAGAAGCTCATCCATGTTGTCCACCAGAAGTGCTATAAACCAACATTGGACTCAAGTCTCCAGCATCCGTTCCTTCGGAGACATGAAGGAATGAATACTTTGGTCTGTCAGCTGATCATAGCACTGTGGTTAAGTAAATAAAAGTTCTTTTATGGAACAAAATTAGAGTAATGTCGGGTAATTTCGACAGTCGTCTAATATAGACACCTTTTTCACTAAAGGTCTCATTATATTCTATTTCATTCTTTAGCTGATTGATTTTGTCATAAAATGTGACGTATACATCCCTATGACATCACAAAGTTAGATTGGTCGATATAACGGCTTGCTGTTTACTCATACATGCGTCATCATGTTTTTGAATATTATATTGTTCATCAATATTTACTGCGTTATAGGATTATGTAACAAGGGTTATTTCGGAAAGATTTACGGCGCATAGGGAATTTGCATAACTTGCGGTCTTTTAGTGACAATCTTAAGTGGAAGTTGCTTTTTCTCAATGAACTCTTTTTAAATGAGTTCAGACATTTGTAAACATTCCTTTATGGGATGTCAATATTACCTGACAACAGTATGCATCGTCGGGTAATATCGACACCAGCTAATGGGTCAGGTGGTGTCTCGTATTTATCTACATACATATATTGCACTATCAAATCTGTAGATGTTCATTACGGAAACGGATGTTAAAAACGCACTACTAACAAGCGCATAACCAACTCATATTTGTTGCAAAGCTCCTATACCAATTAAAATTTGATTGACAGCGTGATAAACATCTATCGATGTTCATTTGCATATTGGTAATATTAATTTCAAGGGTTCTCATTGGATGACTGGCTGGCTGTAGTAAAATAGATTTTATTGACACATTGGTGCAGAAAGCATTTTGAAATAGTGCGTTTATTGCAGAGTTTAAAATATTTGTTTTAGAAACGCATGCATACACGAACTGTTATTATTGCTTTCGAGAATCTGACACTCAAATTTATCACGTCCTTTAGTAGAGTTCAAGTCCAAAAACAAGCTACCTAGACATGATCAAACAAGTTAAAATTTGGGCGCTGGTTTGCATTTTGCTTGGCAAACTGTTAGGTGTTAAAACAACATGATTTGTAGGCTTGGTCAAGATAACTTGGTCATCAACAAATGTTGCTTTCTTATTCTTCATCAAAATGCATGAGTCCTTTTAAAAATAAAACGTGAAATGTGCATAGACAATTTATCTCCGGTACAGCCAGATGTAAACATTAGTTTCGAGGTCAGTCGAATATAAACATACATTAAATAAAACTCTAAATAAAAGCTAAGCGACGAAAAACATACATTATGGTGTAAATGTGCTTGTATACTTGAAATAATGTAAGGTGTCGATATTATCCAAAACGCGTCGATATTACCCACCTGACTGTGAACAGATAATCCGTCAGATAAAATGACATGGTCGACAACGATTTTCCCATTCGTTAGTAAAATTGAGTCAAAACGGCTACACACTACGTTATTAATTTTCTTAGCGGATAATACCGACACTGAAAGACAAAATCGATTTCATGTCTTAATGGTGTCGATATGACCCGACATTGCTCAACTTATTTTCACCAAACACCAAGGAATATTTCAGAACTGACTGATCATCACCTTAATTTTGACATAGCCTTAATTTTGTTGTTAAAATGGCATATAATAATATATATAACCTCAATAATCAACCACAATTTCAACAATCTAACACAATGTTCACAAAAATGTCATACATAAACGTGTTATTAAACATCACAGCTGCAATCGTGTTATTAAACATCACAGCTGCAATCAACAATACAAACTGCAGATTTAATTATTATTCTATATACAAATAAAGCTTACGAGCAATCCATGCGCACCACCCATGTTAATACCCTGCGCCTTCTGCAGTCAATGATTGTTTTGCAAGCTTTTCCTGCACACAAGACATTTTATCCTTCCTACTATAGGGCCAAATTGTCAGTGTAACTATAGCTAAAGACAGAAAGCTACTTGAAGAGAGGTCAAATGAGGTCTAGAGAGGATAAACATTGCTTCTACATCAAGCTAAATGTAGACAGGCTAAATGCAATCAAAAGAAGACAACTATAGCTTCTACTTGTAGAGGGGCACAATGTGATGGTACAATAACTTTTACAGAAAGATAATTATAGAATGGGGTGAACAGAAGGTAAACATAGCTTTTCCAGCAAGATGTTTACTACTTAAGTGGTCAAATACAGTGTCTAACTGAAACTGTTAACAATACAGTGACCCATCAATGACAGATGACACAACGCCTTAAGCCTATGCCAATAAACAAATAGCAAACTGTGAATATCTATTGTAGTTGTCCCCCTGATGTCACAGCATTACGCACATAATGCAAGTTTACGCATAAACATTTGTTTTACATGAGGCGCGCTTGGTCGCCCAAAGATTCCATGAAAATTAGTGTCAAAAAAATAATAATGTTGGTTTCGAAGTATTCAGTTAAAGCTGCAGTTTCTACAGACAGAAAAACATCAGTGTTCATGCTGCTGATCAGTTTCAAAAGAACAGAGAAGGGAAGATTTGTCTCTTCAAACAACACAGTTTATATTGTATTTTGTAAGAAAAGTCTAATATACATTTAAATCTAGTGCTTCCTAATAACATTTGCTTTGACATCCAACAGATAGTTTGTACCATATACAGGCTATTTAGGGCATTATAGCATTGACCTGTATGTGTGTATATTTTGTGGTTATAAAGAAGTAACCATGACAAGAAGGAGTTCATGTGGCAACCACCTACACCCGCCAAAAGTTGCCAACTCCTGGTGTGCATGTCAAAGGCAATGCTTCCATCTTGAACTATCTGAATGTAGACCATCCATATTAACAAGAATTATTTTTCTACCAAAACTGGGAATTGACAAGTCCTTGGCAACTTGGGCAGAATCATTTTTGGAACAGACTACAAGAGGGGGAACACTCGTGTTATTGAGTCTTTCAAAACCCTATTTGCAATTAAATACGTGATTTTGAATATATTGCAAAGACGATTTAGCAATAATAACGAAATGACCAGAAATCATGTTCAAGCATCTTTAGGACTACTACTTGAGAATGGAACAACAAATGAACACTACTTGGGAAATGGACAATGGAGGACTATTACGTGGAGATGGGCCAACTGATGACTTATACAAGGGCATACGGCAATATAGGACAACTACTTGGGAATGGGACAATGAATGACCACTACTTCGGCATGGTATAATGAAGAACTACTACCTGAGGATGGGACAATGAAGGACTACTACTTAGGGATGAGACAAAGGAGGACTACTACTTGGGCATGAGACAATGGAGGATTACTACATGGACATGGGACAATGGAGGACTATTACTTGGGCATGGGATAATGGAGGACCATTGCTAGAGGATGGGACAATAAAGGACTATTACTTGGGGATGGAATGACGGAGCACTGCTACTTGGGATGAGACAATATAGTACTACTACTTGGGCATGGGATAATGGAGAGCTACCACCTGGGGATGGGATAATGAAGGACTACTACTTGGAAATGGGTCGTTGAAGGACTACTACTAGGGGATGAGACAATGAAGGACTACTACTTGGGGATGGGACAACTAATGACTACTGCTTGGGCATGGGACAATGGATGAATACTATTTGAGCATGGGACAACTAAACACTTCTACTTGGGCAAGGGACAATGGATGAATACTTATTGGGCATGAGACAATAGAAAACTACAACTTTAAAATGGAGAACTACTACATGTAGATTGAACAACTTATGACTTATACTTGGATATGGGACAATGGAGGACAACTACTATGGAATAGGACAATGGAGGACTAATACTTTGGGATGAAACCATCTATAACTAATTATTGGGCATGGGACTGTGGAGGACAACTACTTAGGAATGGGACAATGAGGGACTAATACTTAGAGATGGGAGGTCTGATGCCTAATTATGTGGGGATGGGACAATGATGAACTACTACTTGGGGATGGGACAATAGAGGGCTACTACTTGGGAATGGGTAAATGGAGGACTACTACATGAAAATGGGCCAAATGATGACATATACATGGGCATAGGGCAATGGAGAACTACAACTTGGGGACAGAACAATGGAGATGGGACAATTTATTATGAATACTTGGGTATGGGACTACTTTGAAGTAGGACAATGGAGGACTACTACTTCGGGATGGAACCTTAATTACTAATTCTTGTGCATTGGACAATGGAGGACAACTACTTAGGAATGGGACAATGAAGGACTACTACTTCGAGATGGGAGGACTGATGTCTACTTATATGGGGATGGGCCATGGTGAACTACTACTTCAGAATGGGACAATGGAGGACAACTACTTGGGAATGGGCCAATGAAGTACTACTACATGGAGATCGTAAAACTGATGATCAATACTAGGGATTTGTACACTGGCAGACCACTGCTTGAGAATAGGACAATTGAGGACTACTACTTGAAAATAAGACAATTGAGGACTACTACTTGGGAATGGGAAAAAATATTACCACTATTTTGGGTTTGTACAATTTAGGACTACTACTTGAGAATGGAACAATAGAGGACTACTACTTGAAAATGGGACAGTTGAGGACTACTACTTAGGAATGGGACAATAGAGGACTACTGCTTGAGAATGGGACAATAGAGGACTACTACTTGAGAATGGGACAGTTGAGGACTACTACGTGGGAATGGGACAATAGAGGATTACTACTTCGGTTTGTACAATGGAGGACTACTACTCCAGAATGGAACAATAGAGGTTTACTACTTAAGAATGGGACAATTGAGGACTACTACTTTTGGGAATTAGATTACTGATGACTACTAAAAGGGAATGGGACAACAGACTACAAGGGAATGGGACGACAGATAACTGCTAATTGGAGATGGGACAACTGAATAATACTACTTAGGGACGGGATGAATAATGACTACTACTGGGGAATGGGACAACTGATTACTACTTCTTGGGGATAGGACAATGGAGGACTACTGCTTGGACATAGAACAACTGATAAGACTGCTTGGTGACAGGACCAATATACAAGGTATCTATATATGAAGTGTAATTGCAGTATCATCTCAATTTGTTTAGAGTTATTGAGTAGCAAAGAATACTTCTTTAGTAACAGTGACCTTGAATCCAGCCACCCCATAGGCAGTACCAGGTAACGTCTTGCTAACAGGTATCTATTTATGAAGGTTTATTACAAAAGCTTAATTTGTTCTAGAGTTATTGAGCAAAAACCATCTACTATTTTAGTTAACAGTGACCTAAAATCCACTTCATACGCAATTTAAAGTACTGCGCCGCCATGTAAAGTATTTTATATATGAAGTTTAAATGCAATATCTCAATTCATTAATGAGTTACTCAGCGGAAACCATTTTTCTATTTTTAGTTAGAGACCTTGACCTTTAACCCACCCACCCCATATACAATCCCATGCAAGGTCTCGCTATAAGGTATGTTTGTATGAACCTTTCATTACAAAAGCTCAATTGGTTTTCTTGTTTTTGAGTGAAACAGTTTTTCAATTTTTAGTCACAGTGACCTTGACCCACCCACCTGCTATGCAATCCCAAGTGATGTCCCAATTTAAGTAATTAATAAATCAAATATAATTGCAATATCTCAATTCATTCTCAAGTTAATGAGTGTAAACCATTTTTCAAATTTTAGAAATAGTGACCCTGACCCACCCACCCCATATGCAATCCGAAATGTGGACTCTATGTAAGATATCTTTGTATTACACAAAGTTTAATTCCAATAGCTCAATTCACTCTCGTGTTTTGAGCAGAAATGGTTAACTATTTTTAGTAATAGTAAAATTGACCCCACCCCAAATACAATCCCAAGCAATGTCTCATTATACGGTAACTATGTATGAAGTTTTATTGCACTACCTCACTTTATTCTTAATTATTTAGCGGAAACAATTTTCTATTTTTAGACGTCTGCATATAAGGTATCTCTGTATCATGTTTCATTACCATAGCTCAAATTGTTTACGAGTTTTTGTGCAGAAACCACAGTTCGAGATGCCACCCCACCCGTGAACCTTAAGGTCAAAGACATACACCAATATAATAACCAAAATTTAAAAAAAATTCGGTTAAAACAGAAAAGGGCTTTAGAATCCAACTTCAGAAAAAGACAATGTTGCTGAGAAATGGTGGTTTATGTAATAGTTACTTAAGTGCGGCTAGGAGCAGTTTTAGTGGTAGTATTGGTATATTAAACTGGTACTTGTGATATAAGTAGATTCAAAAACAGTGTAGGCTGTATACATGATTATGATGATTCACATAAGATGTGTAAGGCAAAAGAGGTTTAGGAATGAGTTTTTCCTTCTCCTATAGGTCTGATTACCCCAAAACGGAAGTCTAGTCCTGAGGGTTACATGCTGTCAGTTAGATAATAAACACACAGGGTTCGGTGTATAGTGCATATGGTTTTTAAAATACAGTTTAAATTATATGTTTTGGAATCAATTTAAAGGTATATATGTAAGAAATAAGAAAAAATACAGTTTTAGGCACTACTTTATTTTTATATGGTTCCCAGCTTCATAACTTTTGGCCCATGTATTCATGCACAAAATGGCAGCCCCCATACCTGTCAAAACCGGTGTGTTTATTCTAAGGTAAATATTTTGAGTTACAACGTATAGAATTTTTTGACATGCCATTTTTTCACAAGTTTATGGCCTTATCTTTCCAACAATCTATGGTGATATATTGGGAAGTCGCTTGGTTATGGTGAAAATTGAGATCAAACATTGAATATTTTATATGTAACAATGAAGGAATTTATTTGCGCATGCGTAACCTATATAAGATGCCTAACATCTCCCTCTGACTCATGATGGCGGGATCGTCAGTTCCTGTACAGGCTGAACACCTGCCACTGCCAGGTAGGACCATTAATTTTTATGCTTTAAAATGGATCATAATACTGTCCCAATGTAATGTAAAAAGTATGTTTAGTAAGAAATAGATGGATATGTGTAGATTATTTTGTCAATGTGAATAGAATATTTGGTAAGAACTGAGTAGAGATTGAAAGAATCGAATGCTGATGTTCTTTAAGTAATGAGAACAGAATGTTTAGTAACAAATAGATGGAGACAATTTTAATATGGGCCCCATATGCCAATGACTTGTGATGGCAGGAGTGTCAGTTCCCATACAGGCTGTAGACCTGCCACTGCTAGGTGCTTTAAAAATAAGTGTTGTATTTAAAGTTGTAGATATGGAAATCTAGATAATATATGGATCAGCTGTTTGAAAGGGCTGAAAGACCTCATCTCCCGGTGACTGGTGATGGTGGGAGTGTCAGTTCCAGTACAGGCTGTAGACCTGCCACTGCTAGGTGCTTTAAAAATAAGTGTTGAATTTATAGTTCTAGACATGGAAATCTAGATAATATATGGATCAGCTGTTTGAAAGGGCTGAAAGACCTCATCTCCCAGTGACTGGTGATGGTGGCAGTGTTCCAGTACAGGCAGTAAACCTGCCACTGCCATTGAAGACTATTTGCTTTAAAAGCATGGGACCATGGAGGACTATGACATGCGAATGGACAATGGAGGATTATTACTAGAGGATAGGACAATGGTGGACTATTACATGGGGATGGGACAATGGATGACTATTACTATGGGATGGGACGATGGAGGCCTACTACTTGGGGAAGGGACAATGGAGAACTACTACTTGGGCATGGGACAATCGAGGTCTACTACTTTCGGATGGAACAACTAATAACTACTACACGGAGATGGGACAGCTCAATACTACTTGAGAATGGGCCAATAGAGGGCTACTACATGTGCATGGGACAATGGAGAACTTATACCGTCTCCGTCGCCGAGTGGTTAGGGCGTTTGCCTACGGAGCGGGAGGTCGAAGGTTCGAGTCCTACACAGGGCGAGTTCTGATATGGCCGGTTGCCTACCAGCAGCTAGTTAAATCAAGAGGTACCGATTGCCTTCCTGCCAAGCGCCCGGCATATAGGATAGGAATCGGGAGTAAAGATGTTCATCAGTAAAGGTGTCTCATAAGTCAAAACTGGCTGGCCCTTAATCGCGAGGGGTGACATTATAATAAACAAACACTTTACTTTACTTTTACTTTTAAACATGGGCATAGGACAATGGAGGACAACTACATGGAAATGAGACAACTGATGACTACTACATGGGTATGGGGTGAATATAGACTACTACTACTACTTGGGTATGGAATAAAGGAGGGCTTACAGATTAAATAAGGACATTCAAATCATATGCCCATTTTGTGAACTTAAAATGATGGAGAATAAATAAAATTTCATAAAAGATAATGCTATGACAAGAGTTGTCTCAGGACAATGCGTTCAAACATTCATACTACTTGGGCATGGACACCTTATGACTACTACATGGGCTTGAGGCAATGCAGGATTCCTACTTAGCATGGGACACTGGAGGACTTAACTACATGGGAATAGGACACTGGAGGCTCCTACTGGGGCATGGGACAATGGAGGACTGTTACTTCGGGAATGGGACAATGGAGGACTACTACTTGGGGAATAGGACAATGGAGGACTACTACATGGGCAAAAGACAATGGAGGACTACTTCTTGGGCATGAGATAATGGAGGACTACCACTAAAGGATGGGACAATAGAGGACTACAACTTGGGCATGGGACAATGGAGGAACCCTGCATGGGCATGGGACCATGGAGGACTATTACAGGTGAATGGACAAGGGAGGATTATTACTAGAGGATAGGACAATGGTGGACTATTACATGGCGATGGGACAATGGAGGACTATTACTAGGCGATGGGACGATGGAGGCCTACTACTTCGGGAAGGGACAATGGAGAACTACTACTTGGGCATGGGACAATTCAGGTCTATTACTTTGGGATTGAACAACTAATAACTACTACATGGAGATGGGACAACTCAATACTACTTGAGAATGGGACAATAGAGGACTACTACATGTGCATGGGACAATGGAGAACTTATACATGGCATAGGACAATGGAGGACAACTACATGGAAATGAGACAACTGATGACTACTACATGGGTATGGGGTGAATATGGACTACTACTATTACTTGGGTATGGAATAAAGAAGGGCTTACAGATTAAATAAGGAGTTGGTGAAGAGGTAAAGAATCTATCATGCCGAGGCATTCAAGTAAGAAATGTATTAATTTGGAAACAATATTATACAAAGGCACATTAAGTTAAGATAAAAGAATGTATGGCAAGGAATGGATGGAGATGCAAAGAATCTAATGCCGAGGCACTTCAGTTAATGATAACAGATTGTTTAATAACAAATGGATGGAGATGAAAGAGTCTAATGTTAAGGCAATTTAGGTTATAAGAACAAAATGTTTAGTACCAAAAAGATGGAGGTGTAAAGAACCTAAATCCGATGATCTATAAGCAGCTCAGAACAGAATATTTAATAAGGAATGGATGACGATGTAAGTAATCAAACGTCATGGCACTTTTAAGTAATGAGAACAGAATACTTAGTAAGGAATGTGTTCAGATCTAATGAGAACAGAATAATAAGTAAGAAATAGGAGATAACAAGAATCTATCAAGGCACTATGAAGTAATGGGAATAGAATATTTAGTAAGGAATGTATGAAGATGTAAGAAATCTAATGCCAAAGTGCTTTTAAGTAATAAGAACAGACTACCAGAATTAAATAAGAACTGATAGAGATGAAAAATGCAATGTTAAGACACTTTACAGTAATGAGAACTGAATATTTAGTAAGGAATGGAAGATGCAAAAAAATCTAATGCTGAGGAATGGGACACCAAATGACCACTACATAGATTCTAATGCTGAGGCTCGTAAAGTAATGAGCAGAATGTTAAGTTAGGAATGGATAAAGATGGAAAGACGCCAAAGTCAATGCATTATAAATAATGAGAACATAATGCTTTGTAAGGAATTAATGAAGAAATAATGAAGCTAATATCAATGCACTTGATCATAATGTTCTGGAAAGATTGGATAAAGATGGAAAGAGTCTAATGCCAATGCACTTAAAAGAAATATGAATGGAATATTTAATAAGAAATGTATGGAATAGAATGTAAAGGCACTTTAAGCGAAGAAAACAGAATGTTTATTTTAGCAATGTGAACAGAATGTTTATTAAGGAATGGATGAATTAATGGAAATGTAGAGAATATGAGGTCAAAACACTTTAGGTAATGAGAACAGACCATTTAGTAAGGAATAAATGAAGCAGAAAATAATCTAACATTAAGGCACTTCAGGCAATATGAACATAATGTTATTAATGAGTCGATGGAAATGTAAAGAATCTACTGTCAAGGCACTTTTACTAATAAGAACATACTGTTTAGCAAACAATTGATGGATGGAAAGAGTCTTATGTCAAAGAACTATAAGAAATGTGAACAGAATGTTTACTAAGCTATTGAGGAAGAAAAAAATAATGTAACATGGTAGCCATTGAAGTAACGACAACAGAATGTACAATAAGAAAAAGACTGGCAATGGGGCAATGGTTGACTTCTACTGGCAATGGAATAAAGGATGACTTCTATGTAACTGCGACCATGGATGACTACTTCATGTTCTGTAATGAGTACATAATATTTAGTAAGGACTGGATGAAGATGTATCAAATCTAATGCTGAGGCATATTATGTGATGTGAAGATAATGTTAAGTAAGAAATGGATGGAGATGAAGAGTCTAAATTCATGGCATTTTATGCAATGAGAACAGATTGTTTATTAAGAACAAGAAGGAGATGAAATGAGTATAATGTCAAGGCACTTTCAGCAATGTGAACACAATGTTTCGTAAGGATAGGATGGAGATGACAAGTCTGAAAACAAGGCACTCTAAGTAATCATAAAGCAATTTTAAGTTAGAAATGGATAGAGAGGTTTTAAATGTCAAAGCATTTATGAGAACATTATGTTTAGCAAGAAATGGATGGAGATAACAAGAGACTAAGGCAATGCACTTTCAGTAATGTGAACATAATTTTTTAGTAATGGATGGAAAATAAAAAGTAATGAGAACATAATGTTCAGTGAGAAATGGCTGAAGATAGAAAGAGTCTAGTGTCAAGGCACTTAAAGTAATAAGAATAGATTGTTTACCGGTAGTATAAAATACATGGAGACTTTTATACAGGCACCCTTCTGCCTGTGACTCATGATGGCGGGAGTGTCAATTCCCGTACAGGCTGTAGACCTACCACTGCCAGGTAAGACCATTTTTGTTCTTTAAAATGGTTCATATCCTTTTGTAATAAGCATTTAAAGAAAATATTCATTAAATGCGAATAAACAGGAACTGTTAGCATCACATGTAATAGTGTGAGCAGTAAGATGGTGCCAAAAATTAGTTTAAGGGGGTACAACTTATACTTCAGAATGAAACAACTGATGACTCCTATTTTGGTATAGGGCAACTGATTACTTATTCTTCCAAATGGAACAAAAGATGACTACTACAGGGGGATAGAAAAATGGATTACTACTTTGGGGTGTTATAATGGATGACTTATACCCGATAATGTGACAACGGAAGACTACTAATTTGTGACAACAGATGACTACTAATGGCAAAAGTCAATGGTTGACTTCTACTGACAATGGGATAAAGGATGACTTCTATGGAACTGGGACAATGGATGACTACTTAATGTTCAAGGAATGGGACATTTGGTGACTACCTTCATCATGTACAGGGAATGGGACAACAAATGACCACTACAAAGAGTCTAATGCTGAGGTTCATAAAGTAATGACCAGAATGTTATGTTAGAAATTGATCAAGATGGAAAGATGCCAAAGTCAATGCATTGTAAATAATGAGAACATAATGCTTTGTAAGGAATTAATGAAGAAATAATGAAGCTAATATCAATGCACTTGATCATAATGTTCTGTACGGAATGGATAAAGATGGAAAGTGTCTAATGTCAATGCACTTAAAGAAATGTGAATGGAAAATTAAATAAGAAATGTATGAAGTAGAATGTAAAGGCACTTGAAGCTATGAAAACAGAATGTTTATTTCAGCAATGTGAACAGAATGATTATTAAGGAATTGATGGAGATGTAGAGGATATAAGGTCAAAACACTTCAGGTAATGAGAACAGACTGTTTAGTAAGGAATAAATGAAGCAGAAAATTATCTAACATGAATGCACTTTAGGCCATATGAACATAATGTTATTAATAAGTAGATGGAGATTTAAAGGATCTAATGTCAAGGCACTTTCACTAATAAGAACAAATTGTTTAGCAAAGAATTGATGGAGATGGAAAGAGTCTTATGTCAAAGAACTACAAGGAATGTGAACAGAATGTTTAGTAAGCAATTAAGGAAAAAATGAAAAATGTAACATGGTGGCCATTGCAACAGTTGACTTCTACTGGCAATGGGATAAAGGATGACTTATATAGAACTGGGACAATAGACTACTTCATGTTCATTGAGTGGGACAGTTGGTGACTACCTTCATCATGTACAGGGAATGGGACAAAAATGACCACTACAAAAAGAGTCTTATGCTGAAGCTCTTAAAGTAATGACCAGAATGTTAAGTTAGCAATGGATAAAGATGGAAAGACACCAAAGTCAATGCATTGTAAATAATGACAACAGAATGCTTTGTAAGGAATAAATGAAGAAATAATGTTCTGTAAGGAATGGATAAAGATGGGAAGTCTAATGCCAATGCACTTAAAGAAATATTAATGGAATATTTAAGACAAAATGTATGCAGTAAAATATAAAGGCACTTTAAGCTATGAAAACAGAATGTCTATTTCAGCAATGTAAACACAATGTTTATTAAGTTATGGATGGAGATGTTAAGAATATAAGGTCAAAACACTTAATGGATGTCTTCTACTTGTGGATGTGACAACTGATGACATACATTGAAATTGGGCAAAAGACGACTCCTCAATGTTCATGGGATAAAGGATGACATCTACTGAGAATTGGACAATGGATAGCTGCTACGAGAAATAGGACAATTGATGACTACTACTGGGAATTGGACTACAGATAACTACTACTGGTCATTGGACAATGGTTGAATGGGAAAGATGTTGGCTACTTCATGAAAAAAATATATATGAATAAGACATGGAAATGGGACAGTGGATGACTACTTCTTTGGCATGTGATAACTGATGACTTGTACTTGGGAATGGGACAAAACATGACTACTAATATGTTAATGGGATAACGGTTCAAGTGGGAATATGACAACAGATGACTACAAAAGAGGATGGAAGAATGGATTCCTACTACTTGGGTCAGGACAATGGATGACTACTACTTGGGACAGGACAATGGATGACTACTACTTGGGACAGGACAATGGATGACTACTACTTGGGACAGGACAATGGATGACTACTACTTGGGACAGGACAATAGATGACTACTTCTTAGGACCGGACAATAGATGACTTCTACTTGTGACAGGACAATGGATGACTACTACTTGGGAAAGGACAATGGATTCAACTACTTGACAATGAATGATTACTACTTTGGATGGGAGATTGGATGACTAGCTCTGGAGATGGGACAATATATGACTATTACTGGGGATGGGACAATTAATGACTACTACAAGGGAATGGGATGACGGATGTCTACTACTGGGGATAGGACAATTAGTGACTACTACCGGAGATTGGACAATGGATGACTACAACTTGGGAATGCTTTAGTTGATAACTACTACCTGATATGGGACAATAGATGATACCTACTGGGGTATGGGACAATAGATGACTACTTCTTGGAATAGGACAATGGATGACTACTTTTGGGGTAGGACAATGGTTGACTACTAGGGGTGGGGATTGGACAATGGATGACTATTACTGGGGATAGGACAATGGAAGCCTACTACTTTGGGATGGGAAAATGGATAACTACTACCTGGGATGAGACAACTGATGACTACTACTGGAGATTGGACAACTCATGGCTAGTACTCGGGAATGGGATAGCTGATGGCTGCTACTTGGAAATGGGAAAATGTATGTCTACTACTTGAACATGGGACAATAGATGACCACCATTTCAGAATGAGACTGCAGATGAGTACTACTTGGAAATGACATAATGGATGACTACTACTCTGGGATGTTTAGATACCATATGACTACTAGTTAGAAATGATAGGACAACTGATGACTGCTAATTGTGAATGGGACAATGAAAGACTACTAACAGGAAACAGGACAACTGGTGATTACTACTTGGGAATTGAAAAACGAACGACTACAACTTTAGAAGATGATTACAACTGTATGAGGATGGAACAATCAATTGCTTTGTAATAGGACTATGAAAGAGTATGACTGAAGGGTAGGACTATAGAACAGGATGACTGAAGCGTAGTACTATGGAACAGGTTGACTAAACTGTAATACAATGGAATCAGATGAATAAAGAGTAGGCCTGTGAAATGAGTTGAGTGAATGGTACAAGTATGCAATGGATGACTGAATAATAGAACTATGTAACAGAATGAATAAACGGTAGAACTATTCCATGGGATGGCTGTAACAGAGTACTGGACAGAATAAAGAAGTGTAGGACTATTCAGTGGGATGCCTGAAGGATAGAACTATGAAACGAGAAGGCTGAATGTTAGCACTATGTAAAAGGGTGACTAAATGGTAGGACTAAGAAACAACAGTGGGAGGGAATATGGAACAGGATAACTTGTGAAGGAAACAGAGATGCAAATGTTTATCTGTATCCCAGTAACTTGTGGAAGAAGGGATATAATTTTTCTCAGTAACGTAAGGAATTGACGGAGATGTAATAGCTCCAAAGTCAATGATTTGTATGAAATTTGAACAGAATATTTAGTAACTAATGAATGGCGATGGAGAGTCTAATGTTGAGGCACTTTCAAGTAATGTGAAAATAATGTTAAGTAGGGAAGAGATGGAGATGTAAAATTCTTATGTTCAGGTAAATAAGCAATGTAAATATAATATCAAATTAATGCTGACAGAAAAAGTATAAATCTGAGACTCATTAAGTAAAAAGAATGGAATGTTTAGTAAGGAATTGATCAAGATGTAAAAAGTCTAATGTCAAGTCATTTTATGTCACGTTACCTCAATGTGTTTTCAGGAATATTTAGAGATGAAAAGAGTGTAATGTCAAGGCACTTAAATGAATAAGAACAAAATGTTCCATAAGTAACGGATGGAGAGGTGCAGAAACTAATGTCAAGGCACTTTTCAGTAATGAAAACAGAATATTAAATAAGGAGTGGGTGAAGAGGTAAAGAATCTGTCATACCGAGGCATTTTAGTAAGGAATGTATTAATATGGAAAGAATATAATACAAAGGCACAGAAATCATAAAAGAATGTATGGTAAGTAATGGGTGGAGGTGTAAAGAATCTAATGCCGAGGAACTTTAGTTATGAGAACAGACTGTTTAATAACAAATGGATGGAGATGAAAGAGTCTAATGTAAAGGCAATTGAGGTAATTAGAACATAATGTTTAGTACCAAATAGATGGAGGTGTAAAGAAACTAAATCTGAGTTTCTATAAGCAACTCAGAACATAATATTTAGTAAGAAACGGATGAAGATGTTGGGATTCAAATGTCATGGTACTTTTAAGTAATGAGAACAGAATACTTTGTAAGGAATGTATGCAGATCTAAAGAATCTTATCTCAACACACCTTGAATAATGAGAACATATGTAGCAAGGAAAGGATGGAGATGAAAAGAATGGAATTAATGAAAAAATAATGAAGCTAATGTCAATGTATTTTATCATTATGTTCTGTAAGGAATGGATAAAGATGGAAAGAGCCTAATGTCAATGCACTTAAAGAAATATGAATGGAATATTTTATAAGAAATGTATGGAGTAGATTGTAAAGGCACTTTAAACAATGAAAACAGAATGTTTATTTCAGCAATGTGAACACAATGTTTATAAAGGAATGGAAATTTAGAGAAGGATGAAGATGGAAAGAGTCCAATGTCAAGGCACTTTAATTATTATGATCAGAATCTTTAAATGAGCAATATATGAAGATGGACCGAGTCTAATGTCAAGGCACATTTAAGACATTTTTATGTTATGAGAACATATTCTTTAGTAAGAATGGATGGGAATACTAAGAAACTAATGCCAATGCTCTAAAAGTAATGTTAATTTGAACATTAAGATAGGTATGGATGGGGATGAAAAGAGTCGATTGTTGAGGCACTTCAAAGCAATGTGAAAATTACGTTTACAAAGGAATAGTTGGAGAAAAAAAGATTCTATTTCAAGGTACTTGAGTAATGTGAATAGTATATTTAGTAAGGAATGAACGAATATTGAAAGAGTCTAATGTCAATGCAATTTGGGTAATAAATACAGATTGTTTAGTAAGGAATATAAGGAGATGAATAGTCTGATGTCAAGGCACTTTAAGTAATGTGAACAGAACGTTTATTAAGCAATGAATGGAGATGTGAAGAATTTAATGTCGCGGCACTTGAGGTAAAGAGAACAGATTGAATACTAAGGAATAGATAGAAATGAAAACAGTCTTATTTCAAGGCACTTTAAAGCAATGTGAACAGAATGTTTAGTAAAGCTTTGCGTAACTTGTAAAGAATCTAAAACCGATGCAGAGTAAGTAATGAGAACAGAATGTTTAGCAACAAATAGATGGGAACAAAAAGAGTTTAATTTCAAGGAAAATGAATGTATGATAACATAATGTTAAGTAAGAAATTGATGAAGATAGAAAGAGTCTAATGTAAAGGCAGTTTACGTAATGTGAACAGATTGCTGAATATGAAATGTATGCAGATTTAAAAAGTCTAATGCCAAGGCACTTTAAACAATGATAGCAGAATGTTTAGTAAGTAATCGATAAAGATTGATAGAATTTACAGCAAATGTACTTTTAAGTATGAGAACAGGTTTAGTAAGGATGAGATGAAATATGAAGGAGTCTAATGCTGATGGTCTTTGAAGTAATGAGAACACAATGTTTTGTAAGAAATAATTAAGGATATCATATTGTTTAAAGGAAGAAGATATGGATTCCAATGTCAAGGCAGTTTAAGTAATATGAGCAGAATCTTTTAATAAGGAATATATGGAGATGGACAGAGTCTATCTCAAGGCACTTTTAAGTAATGAGAACATATTGATTAGTAAGGAATGGATGAAAATGTTACGAATTCAACATCAATGCACTTATACTGATGTTAACTGAATATTGTGTAAGTCATGGATGGAAATGAAGAGTCTAAAGCCATGTGAAAAGAATGTTTAGTAAGGAATTGTTGAAGATGAAAAGATTCAATTTCAAGGTACTTCAGCAATCCGAACAGAACATTTAGTAAGCAATGAATGAAAATGGAAAGAGTCTAATGTCAATGCACTTAAGCTAATAAGAACAGATTGTTAAGTTAAGAATAGATGGAGATGAATAGCGTTTTGTCAAGGCATTTTAAGCAATGTGACCAGAATGTGTACTATGGAATAAATGGATATGTAAAGAATCTAAGGTCAAGGCACATTTGGTAATTAAAATTGATTGGTTAGTAAGGAATAGATGGAGATAAAAACATATTTAGGCACTTTAAGCAATGTGAACAGAATGTTAAGTAAAGCTTTGAGGAAGTTGTAAAGAATCTAGAGTCAATGCAGTTCAAGTAATGATAACAGAATGTTAAGTACGAAATAAATGAAGATACAAAGAGTCCAATGTAATGCATTTTTAAGTTATAAGAACAGATTTTTTAATGACGAATGGATACATAATGGAATCTAATGCCAAGCCACTTTTAGTAATTATACAAGAATGTTTAGTAAGTAATAGTAATGAAAACACAATGTTTAGTATGGATGGCAACAAAATGTGAAAGAAGTCTAATGCTGATGCTCTTTAAGTAATGAGAACATCATGTTTAGTAAGGAATAATTAACGATATTGTTAAGTAAGGAAAGAATAGGTATGGAAAGAGTCCCATGTCAAGTCACTTTAAGTAATATGAACAGAATCTTTTAGTAAAACAAGAAATGTGGAAATTTTTCTTACGAAATGCATTAAAGTCAGCACAAACACGTTTAGTCTATATTTAGTAATGGTGACCTTGACCCCACCAACCTGATATGCAATCCCAAGCGAGGTCTTGATAAAAGATATCTTTTGTATGAAGTTTCATTAAAATATCTCTTCTGAAGTTATTGAGCAGAAACCGTTTCTTTATTTTTAGTAACAGTGACCTTGACCCAACCCACCCCATAAGCAATGCCAAGTGAGGTCTTGATATAAGATATGTATGCATTAAGTTTCATTGAAATAGCTCAATACGCTCTCAAGATATTGAGCGAAAACCGTATTTCTATTTTAAGTAATGGTGACCTTGACCCCACCCACCTTTGTGCAATCCCAATTGTGGTCTCAATATAAGGTATCTATGAATTAAGTTTCAATAAAATATCTCAATGCATTCTCAAGTTATTTAGCGGAAACCGTTATTCTATTTTTAGAATAAGTGACCTTGACCTTGACCCCACCCACCGCATATGCAATCCCAAGCGAGGTCTTGATACAAGATATCTATTTATGAAGTTTCATTGAAATAGCTCAATGTGTTCTCAAAATATTGAGCGGAAAACCGTTTTTCTATTTTAAGTTATGGTGACCTTGACCCCACCCACCCATGTGCAATCCCAAGTGAGGTCTTAATATAAGATATCTATGAATTAAGTTTCATTAAAATATCTCAATGCATTCTCAAGTTATTTAGCGAAAACTGTTCTTCTATTTTTAGTAACAATGACCTTGACCCCATCCACACCATATGCAATCCCAAGCGAGGTCACGATATGTATTAAGTTTCAATGCGTTCTAAAATTACTGAGCGGAAACCGTTTTTCTATTTTGAGCAACAGTGACCTTGACCTTGACCCCACCCAACCTATACTCAATCCCAAGCGATGTCTCATTATAAGGTATCTATGTGTTAAGTTTCATTAAAATATCTCAGTATGTTCTCAAGTTATTGAGCGGAAACTGTTTCTTTATTTTTGGTAACAGTGACCTTGACCCCACCCACCCCATAACAAATCCCAAGTGAGGTCTTGATATAAGATATCTATGTATTAAGTTTCATTGAAATAGCTCAATGCCTTCTAGAGATATTGAGCGGAAACCGTTTTTCTATTCTTAGTAATGGTGACATTGACCCCACCAACCCATGTGCAATCCCAAGTGAGGTCTCAATATAAGGTATCTATGAATTAAGTTTCATTAAAATATCTCAATGCATTCTTAAGTTATTTAGCAGAAAGTGTTCTCCTATTTTTAATAACAGTCACCTTGACCCCACCGACCACATATGCAATCAGAAACGAGGTCTCAATATAAGGTATTTATGTATTAAGTTTCATTGAAAAAGCTCAATGCGTTCTCAAGATACTGAGCGGAAACCGTTTTTCTATTTTTAGTAATGGTGACGTTCACCCCATCCACCCATGTCCAATCCCAAGTGAGGTGTCAATATAAGGTATCTATGAATTAAGTTTCATTAAAATATCTCAATGCATTCTCAAGTTATTTAGCGGAAACCGTTCTTCTATTTTTAGTAACAGTGACCTTGACCTTGACCCCATCCACTTCATATGCAATCCTAAGCCAGGTCTCAATATAAAATATCTATGTATTAAGTTTCATTAAAACATCTCAATTCGTTCTCAAGTTATTGAGCAGAAACCGTGTTTCTATTTTGAGTAGCAGTGACCTTGACCCCTCCCAACCCATACTCAATCCTAAGCAAGGTCTCATTATAAGGTATCCATGTATGAAGTTTCATTACAATAACTCAATCCGTTCTTGAGTTAGAGAGCGGAAACGAAAAGTGCTACACCCACCTGCCCAACGACATACGCGAAACTAATAACCAAATTTTTTCTTCTAAACATTTGGTTAAAAATGTATGGAGATGACCAGCATATAATGTCAAGGCACTTTAAAAGCACTTATAAGTAATCAGACATATTGTGTAGTAGGGAATGGATGGAAATCTTAAAAATCTAATGTCAATGCACTTTAAGTAATGTCAACAGTACATTTATTAAGTCATTTAATTTATTCATTTTTTTATGTAAAGCCAATTTAAGTAATGTAAAGAGATGAAGAGTATAATGTCATGGCTTTAAGTGTTTAGAGCATAATGTTTAGTACAGAATGGATGGAAATGAGTCAGAGCAGAATGTACAGCCACTTTGAGTATTAAGAACAGAATGTTAGCAACTTTAGAGTATTAAGAACAGAATCTTGTCAGACATTTTGCCTATACTGAGGCAAATGTAATGGATGGATTGAAGACATTTCTTGCCTTTGATTAACTCTCAAATGAATCATAGAAATTCCACAAAAACCTTTTTTTTTAATGAAATGCATTAAAGTCACATTTTTCTAAAACACTTTAAGTCAGTACCTTTAATGATTATAAAAAATTGTGATTGAACATTGCAGGTCAAGCAGCTATGTCAAGGAATACAACACCAAATATGTCAATAAAGGTGTCTTTATATAACATTTATTACAATAGCTCAAAAGGCTATTGAGTTATTAAGCTAAAAGCATTTGATCTATTTTCAGTATTGGCGAACTTTAATGCACCCCTCCCATATGTAACTGCAATAGACATCTCAATATAAGGCAACTATAATAAAGTTGCAATACAATTTGTTCTCATATTATTTAGTTGCAACTGTTTTTGTGAAGTTAGTTGTATTACAATAACTCAACTTGTTCTTTATTCCTAATTATTGTTGATGAAACCATTGTTTATATAGAATAATGACTTTGACTCACCCAGAGCATATGCAATCCTAAGTAATGACTCAATATCAGGTATCTATACTAGACACATTTTCCAACACACATTTATATATGACTATAAAAACCTTGTTCCTAACGATTTATTAACGACATTTTCAGACATTACTGCCGATTATCAAATCCTTGTAATGGAATAAGTATTGGTAAATTTATCCGTCAGCTAAGGTCATTTTGACCCATTTATTGTTTCCGCTTCGATGGCAATCACATTTTGCACGTGAAAATTGCCTTGTTGGAAATGATGTGTTTTGAATCAGTTTGGATAGGGTATCATTTTCACATGCATGCAAATGCTCATTTTTCACCTATTATGCCAAGAATAAGCAACAAAATCGAGCGTGTGCGATCGGCCTTCTTCAGGCAGGCGCAACCTGCCTTGCTGTTGCGAGAACATTAAACTGTCACGTCTCAACAGTGCAACATTTATGGTCTAACAGCGAGAACATTAAACTGTCACGTCTCAACAGTGCAACATTTATGGTCTAAATTGCAGGATTTGGGTCAGTAAACTTCAGTTACATGTTGTTTACCTGAAATTTGGTCTTCAATAATGTTTATGTCTGAAGATGTTCTAAGACCTGTTTTTTCAAGATTGTTGATCTGTATGTTTCAGGTACAGTTGCTGATAGACCGAGGCGCAGTCGAGGGAGAGTCACGTCCAGGCAGCAGGACAATATGATTCATGTCCGATATCTGAGGGACCGGACCACCCAGGCCACAATAACTGCCGCCCTCACCATAGGGACGCACAACCGGCAAATCAGTGCCCAGACTGTGAGGAATAGGCTGCATGAGTTCAGCATTCGCGGTTGCCGTCCTTACATTGGACCAGTCTTTACACAACGTCACCGACGGGCATGGTTCCAGTGGGTAGAGAGGCATCCGCACTGGGGATTAGAGTGGAGGCGAGTTATTTTTTCTGATGAGAAACTTTGCATAAAACGGATGGCCGGGTGAAGTTTACAGGAGACGCGGGGAACGTTATACAGATGCCTGTGTAATTCAAGCAGATCACTTCCGTCGCGGTGGCGTCATGGTTTAGGGAGGCATTACCTACGAGGGTAAGCTCAACCTGGTTGTTATCAACGAATACCTCAATGCCCAAAGATACTGGGAGGAAATCCTACAGCCAGTGGTGGTTCCCGATGTCAATGCACATCCGGTATCAAACCTTATTTTTCAGCAGGACAATGCCCGTCCGCACGTTGCTCGTGAAAATATGCAATTCTTACACCAGAATGGGATAAACGTTCTTGATTGGTCCACTATATCGACCGACATGTCACCCATAGTGGATCTTTGGGACATCTTGGACAGGGCATTACGGAAGCGGCCCGTGCAGCCTCAGAACCTACAGCAGCTCACTCAGGCCATTCTGGAGGAATGGGACAACATCCCCTTAAACGTTGAACAGAAATGATGAGGTCAATGAGGCGTAGATGCACCACTGTGGTCAATGCATATGGTGGTCATACCCGATATTGATATTGTGAAATTTGTTTTTTAGGACACTATTCATTCATCATTGGCAAAAAAAGAGTTTTGATGGATTTTTGTTGAGTTTTTCTTTTCCTTTGTTGTTACTTACTTACTTATTTGAATAAAATATTGACAGTATTTCTACTATGTGCGTTAGGAGTTTTGCCTAGTATATATATGTAGTATCATTACAATATCTTAATTCGTATTCAAGTTCTTGATGGGAAACCATTTTTCTATTTTTGACTTTGACCCCACCCACACCATATGCAGTTCCATGTGAGGTCTCAACACAATGTATCTATATATGAAGTTCAATTGCAATATGATAAATTGTTCTTGTGCTATTGAACAGAAAGTTTTGTTGTTGTTTTTTATTTTTAGCAATAAGGACAATGACCCCACCCATCCCATAATGTATTCCCAAGAAAGGTCTTGATATGAGGTATCTATGTTTAAAGTTTAATTGCTATATCTCAGTTGATTTAGAGTTATTGAGTGGAAACCATTTTTCTATTTTTAACGATGGTGACCTTGACCCCTAGTACCATCACTAGTGAGGTCTCGCTATACGGTATATATATGTATGAACTTTCATAACAACAGCATACTTCCTGCTGAAGTTATTGAGTGGAAATCTTTAAGCTGAAACAATTCTTCAATTTATGGTAACCGTGACCTAGTCTCCACCCACCCCATATGCAATTCAAACAAGGTCTTGATAAAAGTTACCTACAGATGAAGTTGTATTCCAATATCTCAATTTGTTCCCGAGTTATTGAGCAAAAACTTTTTTTTTTTTGGTGTGTGTGATTGTGACCATGCCCCTTCCACGCCATCAGCAATGTCAAGTCAGTTATAACGATATAAGGAATCTATGTTTGAAGTTTCAGGACAGTTATTAAGTGGAAACTAAAGGTTGATGCCTCAAATATGCCCGTCCACCTAACGATACAGCCCAATCAAATTCTTTAAAAAAAATCTCACAAATGTGGTTAAAAATGGAAATAACAATAATATATAGTTTCAGACATTATTGCTAAGTGCAAAGGCAAATTTAATAAATGGATACAGATACATTTTGTCTGACATTATCTTTAAAAAGGTAATGACATTAAGATGTTGTTTCAGACAGTGTGCCAATACCGAGGCAAATTAAAAAGATGGAAGCAGACAAATTATGTCTGACATTAATACTAAAAATGGAATTACAATAATATGTGATGTTATATATTGTGCCGAAATATATAGTGGAATATATAGTGAATGGACTAAGACAACTCTTCTGTGACATTAACACTTGAAGAAAGGAAATGCCAACAACTATGTTATATCAGACATTTAGAAAACACTGATGCAAATTTAATGTATTTTTTTACAGTTATTAATATGCTTAAATTAAATCATTTTGCCAATATATTTGTGGCTACAAAATCAGGATTGGTAGAAGCAGGTCCCATAGTTCTTTTATTCATATACATCTAAACACTGACCAGCATCTACAATGTGTCTTTATTGTGATATGGATAACAATGTACCATATCTGAGCAGTATACATACCATTGCAACAGACATTCAATAAGAAAGTAGATACTTTTCTGCAAATTAAACCATGAACACTGGCACGTATGTTCCTTATTTCCTCAATCACAGTAAAATATCACAAGTACTATAACTCTAAAAACATGCTTGTCAGAATACCGGATGGTTAAATATTTTGGATTAAATTTCCTTTTGAGGGTCTTGACAAAAACTCATACAATGTTTGCTAGTAAAGCATCTGCTTTGTAGGGAGTTATGTTCCTTCAATTTCTTTCTTACCTTACCTCCATGTTTAATGTGAATGTTGGCACAAAAATTTAAAACATAACATTTACAGCTAATACATTATTATAATAAGGTTTAAAAATTCTCAAGTCTTAATCTTAAATACATGCACAGAATAAGACAACTGATTTAATTTTAGTACAAGTTAACATATAAATGCATCACATGCTTGTTTGATTAACAATATAGAAACTATTTACTTCAATTAAATATAAAAGATGTCAAAAAGGCTGATTGTCAGTCAGTCTTTTTCTCAATTTTTTAGTAAAGCTCATTTTGTAAACACGTTTCAATAATAACCAGCAAACTTGCTGAATCCAGCAAAAACAAAATACACATATTATTTCACCAAAAAAAGCCCCAAAGCCTGATTTATTATTTTATAGGTTCATGTACACATGGATCACTTAAAAACAACAGAAAGCATGCAGTGCCTTAACAAACCTGTTTACCCTGATGTGGTATTGTTCATATACATTGTATAAAAATATTTTGTGTGTGTAAATAAAAACATTGCTATAATCACAACTATGGAAAAACTGGAAATTATTAGATGGAATACTGAATTGTGACCCTGGTAATTACTTAAAATGTGACTGTTTTTATACAAGGCACACCAATAACACCACAAGAGGGCAACATGCGGTTTACTACCATATCACTAAAAGCAAGATTTACTACCCTATCACTTAAATACAGTTTACTACCCTATCACTAAAAGCAAGATTTACTACCCTATCACTTAAATACAGTTTACTACCATATCACTAAAAGCAACATTTACTACCCTATCACTTAAATACAGTTTACTACCATATCACTAAAAGCAACATTTACTACCCTATCACTTAAAGAAAGTTTACTACCCTATGACTGAAATACAGTTTACAACGCAATCTAATAAAATACAGTTTTCTAAGTGCAAAGTGAGAACTCTTTAAGAAGCTCATCCATGTTGTTCAACAGAAGTGCTATAAACCAACATTGGACTCAAGTCTCCAGCATCCATTCCTTTGGAGACAGGAAGGACTGAATGCTTTGGTCTGTCAGCTGATTATAGCACTGTGGTTAAGTAAATGAAAGTTCTTTTATGGAACAAAATAACTTATTTTCACCAAAACACTGAGGAATATTCAGAACTGACTGATCATCACCTTAATTTTGACACAGTCAGCCCTAATTTTGTTGTTAAAATGCCATATAATAATATATATAACCTCAAGAATGAACCACAATTTCAACAATCGAACACAATGTACACAAACATGTCATACATAAACGTTTTATTAAACATCACAGCTGCAATTGTGTTATTAAACATTACAGCTGCAATCAACAATACAAACTGCAGATTTAATTATTATTCTATATACAAATAAAGCTTATGAGCAATTTATGCGCACCATCATGTTAATACCCTGCGCCTTCTGCAGTCAGTGATTGTTTTGACATTCAATCATTCTTACTAAAGGGCCAAATTGTCAGTGTAGGTATAGCTAAAAAAAGAAAGCTACTTGAAGAGAGGTCAAATGAGGTAAAGAGAGGATAAATATTGCTTCTACATGAAGCTAATTGTCGATAGGCTAAATGCAGTCAAGAGAAGACAACTATAGCTTCTTTTTATAGAGGGGCCAAATGTGATGGTAAACAGCTTTACCAGCAAGATGTTTACTACATGAGTGGTCAAATACAGTGTGTAACTAAAACTGTTAACAATACAGTGACCCATCAATGACAGAATGACACAACACCTTAAGCCTATGCCAATAAACAAATAGCAAACTGTGAATATCTATTGTAGTTTTCCCCCTAAGTCTGATATCACAGCATTACGCACATAATGCAAGTTTAGGCATAAACATTTGTTGTACATGAGATGAGCTTGGTCGCCCACAGAATCCATGAAAATGAGTGTCCAAAGAATAATGTTGGTTTCACAGTATTCTATTAAGCCACAGTTTCGACAGACAGTAAAATGTCAGTGTTCATGCTGCTGATCAGTTTCAAAAGAACAGAGAAGGGAAATTGTCCCTTCAAACAACACAGTTTATATTGTATTTTGTAAGAAAACTCTAATATACATTTAAATCTAGTGCTTCCTAATGACATTTGCTTTGACATCCAACAGATAGTTTGTACCATATACAGGCTATTTAGGGCATTATAGCATTGACCTGTATGTGTGTGTATTTTGTGGTTATAAAGAAGTAACCATGACAAGAAGGAGTTCATGTGGCAACCACCTACACCCACCAAAAGTTGCCAACTCCTGGTGTGCATGTCAAAGGCAATTTGAATGCAGACCATCCATATTAACAAGAATTATTTTTCTACCAAAACTGGGAATGGAGGACAACTACTTGGGAATGGGACAATGAATGACTGCTACATGGAGATGGGACAACTGATGACTTCTGCTTGGGGACGGGACAAATAATGACTACTATTTGGGCTTGGGACAACTACTGACGACTACTTGGGCATGGTATAATGAAGAACTACTACCTGAGGATGGGACAATGAAGGACTACTACTAAGGGATGAAACAAAGGAGGACTACTACATGGGCATGGGACAATGGAGGACTACTACATGGACATGGGGCAATGGAGGACTACTACATGGACAAGGGGCAATGGAGGACCATTACTAGAGGATGGGACAATGGAGGACTACTACATGGACATGGGGCAATGGAGGACCATTACTAGAGGATGGGACAATGGAGGACTACTACATGGACATGGGGCAATGGAGGACCATTACTAGAGGATGGGACAATGGAGGACTACTACATGGACATGGGGCAATGGAGGACCATTACTAGAGGATGGGGCAATGGAGGACTACTACATGGGCATTGGACAATGGAGGACTACTACATGGACATGAGGCAATGGAGGACTACTACATGGACATGGGGCAATGGAGGACTACTACATGGACATGGGGAAATGAAGGACTACTACTAGGACATGGGACAATGGAGGACTACTACTAGGACACAGGCCAATGGAGGTCAGGACTACTACATGGACATGGGGCAATGGAGGACTACTACATGGGCATGGGACAATGGAGGACTACTACATGGACATGGGGCAATGGAGGACTACTACTAGGACATGGGACAATGGAGGTCAGGACTACTACATGGACATGGGACAATGAATGACCGCTATATGGAGATGGGACAACTGATGATTTCTTCTTGGGAATGGCACAAATAACGACTACTACTTGGTCTTGGGAAAAGTAATGACTACCACTTGGGCATGGTATAATGAAGAACTACTACCTGAGTATGGGACAATGAAGGACTACTACTTGGGGATGAGACAATGGAGGACTACTACTTGGGCATGGGACAATGAAGGACCATTACTAGGGGATGGGACAATGGAGGACTACTACATGGGGATGGAATGACAGAGGACTACTACTTAGGGATTAGACAATATAGGACTACTACTTGGGCATGGGATAATGGAGGACCATAACTAGGGGATGGGACAAAATAGGACTACTACATTGGGATGGAATGACGGAGGACTGCTACTTGGGGATGAGACAATATAGGACTACTACTTGGGCATGGGATAATGGAGAGCTACTACCTGGGGATGGGACAATGAAGGACTACTACTTGGAAATGGGTCAATGCAGGACTACTACTAGGGGATGAGACAATGAAGGACCATTACTAGGGGATGGGACAATGGAGGACTACTACATGGGGATGGAATGACAGAGGACTACTACTTGGGGATTAGACAATATAGGACTACTACTTGGGCATGGGATAATGGAGAATTACTACTAGGGGATGAGACAACGGAGGACTACTACTTGGGAATGGGACAACAAATGACTACTGTTTGACTGACACTTGGGTATGGGACAATGGAGGACAACTACTATGGAATAGGACAATGGAGGACTACCACTTTGGGATGGAACAATTAATGACAAATTCTTGGGCATTGGACTATGGCGGACAACTACTTAGGAATGGGACAATGAAGGACTACTACTAAGAGATGGGAGGACTGATGTCTAATTATGTGGGGATGGGACAATGGTGAACTACTACTTGGGAATGGGTCAATGGAGGACTACTACATGAAGATGGGATTTGTACAATGGCAGACCACTGCTTGAGAATGGGACTATTTTCGGTTTCTACAATTGAGTACTACTCTTGAAAATGGGACAATAGAGGTCTACTACTTGAGAATGGGACAATAGAGGACTACTACTTGAGAATGGGACAACAGAGGACTACTACTTGGGAATGGGACAATAGAGGATTACTAATTTCTGTTTGTACAATAGAGGACTACTACTTGAGAATGGGACAATAGACGTTTACTACTTAAGAATGGGACAATTGAGGACTACTACTTGGGAATGAGATTACTGATGACTACTACAAGGGCATGGGACAACAGAGGACTGCTTATTGGAGATGGCACAACTGAAGAGTACTATTTAGGGATGGGATGAATAATGATTACTACTGGGGGATGGAATAACTGATTACTACTTCTTGGGCATAGGACAATGGAGGATTACTGCTTGGACATAGAACAACTGATAAGACTACTTGGTGATGGGACCAATAAACAAGGTATCTATATATGAAGTTTAATTGCAGTATCATCTCAGTTTGTTTTAAAGTTATTGAGTAGCAAAGAATACTTCTTTTGTAACAGTGACCTTGAAGCCAGCCACCCCATATGCAGTCCCAAGTGAGGTCTTGCTAAAAAGTATCCATGTATGAAGGTTTATTACAAAAGCTCAATTTGTTCTAGAGTTATTGCGCAAAAACCATCTTCTCTTTTAGTTAACAGTGACCTAAAATCCACCTCATATGCAATTTAAAGTACTGCGCCGCCATGTCAAGTATGTTATATGAAGTTTAAATGCAATATCTCAATTCATTCTAGAGTTACTCAGTGGAAACCATTTTTCTATTTTTAGTTAATGACCTAAACCTTTAACCCACCCACCCCATATACAATCCCATGCAAGGTCTCGCTATAAGGTATGTTTGTATGAACTTTTCCAAAACAAAAGCTCAATTGGTTTTCTTGTTTTTGAGCGAAAATGTTTTACAATTTTGTCACAGTGACCTTGACCCACCCACCCGATATGCAATCCCAAGTGATGTCCCAATTTAAGGTATTTATAAATGAAATATAATTGCAATATCTCAATTCATTCTCAAGTAATTGAATTTAAACCAATTTTCAAATTTTAGAAATAGTGACCTTGACCCACCCACCCCATATGCAATCCGAAATGTGGAACTCTATGTAAGATATCTTTGTGTTACACAAAGTTTAATTGCGACATCTCAATTCACTCTCGTGCTTTTGAGCAGAAATGGTTTCCTATTTTTAGTAATAGTGAAATTGATCCCACCCCATATGCAATCCCAAGCAATGTCTTAATATACGGTATCTATGTATGAAGTTTCATTGCACTAGCTCACTTTATTCTTAATTATTTAGCGGAAACCATTTCTGTTTTCAGAAACAGTAATCTTGACTTTGATCCCACTCACCCCTATGTAATCCCAAGCGAGGTCTGCATATAAGGTATCTATGTATCATGTTTCAATACCATAGTTCAAATTGTTTTTGAGCAGAAACCACAGTTGGAGACGCCACCCCGCCCGCAAACCTTAGCCCAACAACATACACCAATCTAATAACCAAAATATCCAAACTAAAAATGTGATTTTCAGTTAAAACAGAAAGGGCTTTAGAATCCAACTTTAGAATCCAACAGAAAAAGACAATGTTGCTGAGAAATGGTGGTTTATGTAATAGTTACTTAAGTGCGGCTAGGAGCAGTTTTAGTGGTAGTATTGGTATATTAAACTGGTACTTGTGATATAAGTAGATTCAAAAACAGTGTAGGCTGTATACATGATTATGATGATTGGACGCTATCTTGTATCCTAAATTAATTTTTTTAAATCAAATATTAAGCAAGACACAGTTGTAAATTTATCAAGAAAAGAAATAGACTGAATGCAGAAAACAAACAGAATAGTTGTAGTTTTTAATAGATATGTAGTTTTAAAGTTATGGAAATAGAGATAATATTAGTGGTGGTGTTGGTAGAAATTTGTTCCGAGTTCAAAATGATACAGGTATATGCAATTATTGTATATAGACTACTGACATCTAAAAACAGTAGAGATGTCAAATCAACCTTGACTAAATGAGAACAAGAGGTAATCTTAAATGTGTAAGGCAAAAGAGGTTTAGCAATTAGTTTTTCCTTCTCCTAGATAAGCTGCCTCACATCTCCCTGTGACTCATGATGGCGGGATCGTCAGTTCCGGTACAGGCTGAACACCTGCCACTGCCAGGTAGACCATTAATTGTGTATGATATAAAGGAGATCATAATAATGTCACAATGAAATGTGAAAATAATGTTAAGTAAGGAATAGATGGAGATGTAAAGATTCTTTTGTCCATGTGAATAGAATGTTTGGTAAGAAATGAATAGAGTTTGAAACAGTATAATGCTAAGGTTCTTTAAGTAATGAGAACATAATTTTTAGTAAAAAATAGATGGAGACAATTTTTATATGGGCCCCATATTCCAATGACTTGTGATGGCCGGAGTGTCAGTTTCCATACAGGCTGTAGACCTGCCACTGCTAGGTGCTTTAAAAATAAGTGTTGTATTTAAAGTTGGAGATATGGAAATCGAGGTGATATATAGATCAGCTGTTTGAAAGGGCTGAACGGCCTCATCTCCCTATGACTGGTGATGGAGGAAGTGTCAGTTCCAGCACTGGCATTGAAGACTATTTATTTCCTTTAACAATAAGTGTTGTATTTAATGTTGTAGATATGGAGATCAAGATAATATATAGATCAGCTGTTTGAAAGAGCTGACAGTCTCCATCTGCCTGTGACTTGATGGCAGTAGTATCACTTCCCATACAGGCTGTAGATCTGCCACTGCTAGGGGCTTAAAAATAAGGTCACTGTAATTACATGGTGCATGATGTAGTCATTGCTACTCATATACCATTGGAATGGACATTATCTAAATATACACCTGATAAATGTGATGGGATAAAGGACCATTAGTTCAAGACACCCGACTAAATTACTTTTCTGCATTACATGCCTTCACATGAAAGTATAGCACTGTAATGTAAAATTGTATGGATGTCAGACTAAAAGTAATATAAAAGCCTCATGGCAACCATGTTTGTTTAGGAGGGAATCCAAGTAATGTGTGTGGCACATCTTGTGATGATACTGTACAAACCTGTATATTTGCCATGTAAAGAAACCCAGCTCATTGGCCATGTTTTTTGAGAAAGGCAACCATTAAGTATCCATAACACACCTTCACATGATACTATACAACCCTGTACAATTTGCTTATTTTAATCTTTGATTAAATGCCAGGTCCGCTAGCTCAGTTGGTAGAGCGCTAGACTGTCAATCCGGGGATAGTGTGTTCGAACCCCAGCCCGGCCACATAATTTGCATGGGGATTGGTCATGAAATTATTTCTACGGCCATTCTCCCCCTACCTCTGATTCAAGTAGGGCAGTTGTCAGTTACTGGCATAGGTATGTGCACTTGGTACTGGTACTGGTAAACCACTATGATCGGCTAAGCTTGCCCAGGAAAAGTGTGAGTAGATTAACTGACCGCCGTGATATGACTGAAATACTGTTAAAAACGGCGAAAAAAACCAACAAAACTAACAATAAATCTTTGATTAAAGAAAAGTATGTCTGAGACATACCAATCAAGTCCAGCCTCCTGACCATGTTTGTTAAGATTCCAGTCCAACTTCTGTGTGCACACACCTTTATAGGATGGTCTACAATTCCGTTAAGTTTGATAGAATTCTCAGCCGTTAGCAAAGTTATGACAGGGAGATAAAAACATTAACGTCAAAAAGGGAAAATCTTGTGTTTTTTCAGTATGGAATCATATTAATATGCATTAAACAACTTCACATGATACTCTGCGAGTCTGTAAAGTTTAATTGAATTCTCATGTCAGATACACCACAGTCAAGCCCCAACTTATAGCGCCCATGTTTGTTGAATTTCCAGTTAATATTGTGTTCACAGTATGGTCTACAGTTCTGTCAATTTTTATGGAATTTTCTAATGTAACTTATTGAAGTTTTGGCTGGGACACAAAAACCTAATACTGCCCACAGTCAGCCATTTCTGATGAGATTTAAGAAAACTTATGTGCACAAGACAATACAAGTAGCTTGCATATGAGCCCAGTCACCTATGTAATTAAGTATTGCTAAACAAAATGTGTGTGTGTGACCTTCATTTGAAACACAGGAACAGGATTGAAATAAATACTAAAACTAATTCAAGAAATGTTTTTAAATTTAGTTTTCTAACACATGTTTAAGTATTTTCTAAAAAGAAGAAGTAACAGAACATTCCCATGTTATGCTTATTTTATGAACTTAAAATAATGGAGAATAAATAAAATCCCATACACGATCATGCATAACAAGAGTTGTCTCAGGACAATGGGCTCGAATATTCATACATTGGATGACTACTACATGGGCTTGAGGCAATACAGGACTCCTACTTTGCATGGGAAACTGGAGGACTTAACTACATGGGAATATAGTACACTGTAGGGCTACTACTGGGGCATGGGACCATGGAGGACTATGACTTTGGGAATGGGACAATGGAGGACTACTACTTGGGGAATGGGACAATGGAAGGCTACTACTTGGGGAATGGGACAATGGATGACTACTACTTTGGCATGAGACAATGGAGGACTACTACTAGAGGATGGGACAATAGAGGACTACTACTTGGGCATGGGACAATGGCGGACAACTACATGGGAATGGTACAATGAAGAACTTATACATGAGCATGGGACAATGGAGGACTACTACTCAAGATTGGACAATGGAGGACTACTACTTGGGGATGGGACAATGGAAGACTACAACTTGGTAATGAAACAATGGAAGACTACTACTTGGGGATGGAAAAACTGAAGACTACTACAAGTGGATGGAATGACTGAGGAATACTACTTGGGGATCGGACAATGGAGGACTACCACATGGGCATGGGACAACTGATAACTACTACATGGGGATTGGATGACCAAAGACTACAACTTGGGTATGGGACAATGGAGGTTTCTACTTGGGCATAGTACCATGGACGACTATAACATGGGAATGGACAATGGAGGACTATTACTAGAGGACAGGACAATAGAGGACTATTACTTTGGGATGGGACAATGGATGACTATTACTAGGGGATGGGACAATGGAGGACTACTACTTGGGGAAGGGACAATGGATGACTACTACACCCATGGGCACTTCCAACTAGACCTTTCTTGATTGCAGTTTTCTCAAAAATGACAATTTGCAACAGTTTCAAATTTTGCACAGCCCCATCATACACAATTTCCAATACAGGTATGATAAAATGTTAATGGTTCATTTCTATCTCCTCGTGCTCTCGGGTGTCAAAACTAATAATTGCACGAGAAAATCGTGGGGAATATAGAAATTTGATGCAGTTTATAATCAAAGTGTTAAGCAACGACACTCCAACCAATAGAACATTTAACATCAATTATTTCATGCATAACACCATCCCACAATGAAGAATAGATGTTTGCAAAAATGTCAATAATGTGCAAATTAATCTGCAATTTAATCCAATCATTGTATTTGGATATCACATGATTAATGTTTAACTTACTAGCATTTTACACAAAGAAGCATGTGGTAAACATTTAATCTGTTTGTGATATCTGATTAATTTAAATGAATCTGTTAACAATAGTTTAGGAGGAGTTTAAAATGTTAGTGGCAAAACCTGATAAGTGCTACTGTGCAATATACAGAACGGGTGTGCGCCATTGGTATGTAAGAGTACGCATTCCACGTATTTATGTATGGAGTAATTATTATAAAATATATTTTCCCTTTTTTTATTTATAATGAAATTTTTTAAATCATTATTTTAACGATTTTAAATCAAAATAACAGAAAAATAACAAAAACATTTGCTCTTTATTTCTAACAGTGAAATTGACTTTAGTTTGTTTTTGCATTTTTGCGAATTTTTTTTTTTTTATTGCATGTTTTATTTTTGTGAAGTTTTGTATGAAAACGAACAAAATGTCAGATAAATGAAATTCAATACATCGAAGTCTTTTATATTGTTTTGTGTTCTTGAAAAGTTTGGAGAAATTCGGGCTAAAAATACAAAAGTTATAGCTGATTAAGCAAAGGTCTAGTTAGAAGTGCCTGTGGGTGTTCATGGGCGTGGGACAATTGAGGTCTACTACTATGGGATGGAACAACTAATTACTACAACATGGAGGTGGGACATCTGATTACTACCTGGGAATCGGGCAATGGAGAGACTACTACATATGCATGGGACAATGGAGGACTTCTACATGGGCATAGGAAAATGGAGGACAAATACATGGACATGAGACAACTGATGACTACTACATGGGTATGGGGCGACCGAAGACTACAACTACTACTTGGATATGGGACAATGGAGGACTACTACATGGGCATGGACAATGGAGGTCTACTACAAGGGGACGGAACAATGAAGGACTATTACTTGGGAATGGAACAGTGGATAACTACTAATGAAGGACAAAGAAGTAGTATTACAAGGGGATGGGACAATGAAGGACTACTAATTGGGGATGGGACAATAAAGGACTACTACTTGGGAATGGACAATGTATGACTACTGCTGCAGCATGACTATGGAGGACTAGTACTAGGGGATAAGACAATAGAGAACTACTACTAGGGGATGGGACAGTGGAGAACTACTACTAGTGCATGGGACAATGAAGTATAACTACATAGGCATGGTACAATGCAGGACTACTACTTGGGGATGGGACACGCAGGATTATAACATTAAGATGGGACAACGGAGGACTACTACTTCGAGAAGGGACAATGGAATACTACTACTTTGGGATGGGACATTGGAGGACTACTACATGGTCATTGGACAATGGAGGACTACTACTTGGGGATGGAACAATGGAGAATTACTACTTGGGGAAGGTACAATGTAGGACTACTACATGGGGATGGGACAACCTAACACTTCCTTTTGGGTATGGGACAGTGGAGGGCTACTACTTGGGCATGGGGCTATGGAGGACTACTGCATGGCCATGGACAATGGAGGAGTACTACTATGGTATAGGGCAATGGAGGACTATTACTTGGGATGGGACAATGGATGACTACTACTTAGGCATGGGAACATGAAGAACTATAACTAGGGGATTGGACAATGAAGGACTACTACGTGGGTTAGGGACAATGGACGACTACCGCTGCAACATGAGACAATGGAGGACTAGTACTAGGGGATAGGACAATGTAGGTCTACTACTTGGGGATGGGACAATGGATGACAATGACTTAGGCATGGGACAATGAAGGACTATAACTAGGGGATTGGACTATGAAGGACTACTACGCTGGTAAAGGGACAATGGATGAGTACCGCTGCAATATGAGACAATGGAGGACTAGTACTAGGGAATAGGACAATGAAGGTCTACTACTTGGGGATGGGACAATGGAGGACAACCACATGGGCATAGAACAACTGATGACTACTACATGGGGATGGGATGACCGAAGACTACTACTTCGGTATGGGACAATGAAGGCTATAACTTGGGCATAAGACCATGGAGGACTATTACATGGGAATGGAAAATGGAGGACTATTACTAGGGGATAGGACAATGGAGGACTATAACTTGGGGATGGGACAATGGAGGACTATTACTAGGGGACAGGACAATGGAAGACTACTACTTGGGCATGGGACAGTTGAGGTCTACTACTAGGGGATGGAAAAACTTATAACTACTACATGGAGATGGGACAACTGATTACTACTTGGGAATGGGACAATGTGGGAACAACTACATGTGCATGGGACAATGGAGGACATCTACATGGGCATAGGACAAAGGAAGACAACTACTTGAACATGGGACAACTGATGACTACTACATGGGTATGGGGCGACTGAAGACTACAACTACTACTTGGATATGAGACAATGGAGGACTACTACATGGGCATGGACAATGGAGGTCTACTACTAGGGGATGGAACAATAGAGGACTATTACTTGGGGATGGGACAGTCGATAACTACTACTGGGGCATGGGACATAGAAGGCCTATTACTAGTGAATGGGACAAAGAAGTAGTACCACTTGGGGATGGGACAATAAAGGACTACTTCTTTGGAAAGGGACAATGTATGACTACTGCTGCAGCATGAGACTATGGAGGACTAGTACTGGGGGATAAACAGTGGAGGACTACTACTAGGACATGGAACAATGAAGGACAACTACATAGGCATGGGACAATGTAGGACTTCTACATGTGCATAGGACAATGGAGGCCTATTACTCGGGGATGGGACAATGGAGGACTACTAATTGGGGATGGGACAAGGGAGGACTATTCCTTTGGGATGGGACAAGGGAGGATTTCTACTTTGGGATAGGATGATGGAGGACTACTAATTTGGGATGGGACAATAGAATACTAATACTTCGGGATGGGACAAATGAGGACTACTACTTCGGTATTGGACAATGAACGACTACTACATGGTCATGAGACAATGGAGGACTACTACTGGGGATGGAACAATAGAGAACTACCACTTGGGGATTTGAAAAAGGAGGACTTCTAAATGGGGATGGGACAACCTAATGCTACTACTTGGGCATGGCACCATGGAGGTCTACTGCTTTGCCATGGACAATGGAGGACTACTACTAGGAGATAAAACAATGTAGGACTATTACTTGGGGATGGGACTATGGATCACTACTACTTGGGCATGGAACAATGAAGGACTATTACTAGTGGATTGGACAATGAAGGACTACTATGTGGGTTACGGACAATGGATGACTACCGCTGCAACATGAGACAATGGAGGACTAGTACTAGGGGATAGGAAGGACTACCACTTTGGCATGGGACAATGGAGGACAACTACATGGGCATGGGACAAAGCAGGACTTCTACATGGGCAAGGGACAATGGAGGACTAATACTAAAGGATGGGAAAATTGAGGACTACTACTTGGGGAAGGGACAATGGATGATTACTAATTGGACTTGGGGCAATAAAGGACTACTACTAGAGGATGGAACAACTTATAACTACTACAAGTGAATGGGATGACTGGAGACTACTACTTGGGAATGGGACAATGGATGACTACTACTAGGGGATTTGACAACTGACGACTACTACTTGGGGGGGATGGGAAAATTGATGACTACTACTTTGGCATGGGATAATGAAGGACTATTACTAGTGGATTGGACAATGAAGGACTACTATGTGGGTTACGGACAATGGATGACTACAGCTGCAACACGAGACAATGGAGGACTAGTACTAGGGGATAGGACAATGAAGGACTACC
Source organism: Congeria kusceri (assembly GCA_027627225.1). NCBI lineage: Eukaryota > Metazoa > Mollusca > Bivalvia > Myida > Dreissenidae > Congeria > Congeria kusceri. The sequence goes on along the minus strand of CM051025.1, from coordinate 79,734,151 downwards.
GTTTGGGCATGGGACAATGGAGGACAACTACATGAGCATGGGACAAAGCAGGACTTCTACATGGGCAAGGGACAATGGAGGACTACTACTCAAAGATGGGAAAATTGAGGACTACTACTTGGGGATAGGACAATGGAGGACTACTTCTTGGGGATGGAACAATGGAGGATAACAACATGGGCATGGGACAAACGATGACTACTACATGGGCATGGGACAATTGAGGGCTACTACCTGGGCACAGGACCATGGAGGACTATAACATGGGCACAGACAATGAAGGACTAGTACTAGGGGATACCGCAGTGGTTGACTTGTACTAGGGGATTGGACCATTGAGGACTACTACTTGGGGAAGGGACAATAGATTATTACTAATTGGAATTGGGACAAAAAAAGGACTACTACTAGGGGATGGAACAACTTATAACTACTACATGGGAATGGGATGACTGATGACTACTACTTGGGCATGGGACAATGGATGACTACTACTAGCAGATTTGACAACTGATGACAACTACTTGGGCATGGGAAAATTGATGACTGCTACCTGGGCATGGGACAATGTAGGATTACTACTTGGGGATGGGACAATGGAAGACTACTACATGGGCATGGGACATTGGAGGACTACTACTTGGGGATGGGACAATGGAGGACTACTACTGGGGCATGGGACAATACAGGACTACTACTTGGGGATGGGAAAATGGATGACTAATACTGGGGCATGGGACAATGGAGGACTAATACAAGGGGATGGGACAATGAAGGACCACTACTTAGGGATGGGAAAATGGATGACTACTACTGGGGCATTGGACAATGAAGGCCTACTACATGGGCATGGGACAATTGATGATTACTTCTTGAAACAGGACAATAAATGATTATTGCATGGGACTGGGACAGTGGTATACTACTAACGGGCATGGGACAATGGAGGACAACTACTTGGAAATGGTACAATGGAGGACTTTTACTTGGGAATGGGACAATGAAGGACTATTATTTTGGAATGGGACGACTGATGACTACAACTAGAGGATGGGGCAATGGAAGACTACCACTTGGGAATGGGACAATGGAGGCCTACCACTAGGGAATGGAACAACAGGGGAATACTACCTAGGAATGAGACAATGGAGGACTAGTACTAGGGGATGGACCAATGCTGGACTACTACTTGGAATGGGACAATAGAGGACTACCAGTTGGAGTGGGGCAATGGAGGACTACAGCTTGGTAATTAAACAACTGGTGACTACACAACTAAGAAATTGGACAATGGAGGACTACTACTTGGGAATGGGACAATGGAGGACTATTTCTTGGGGATCGGACAACTTATGACGTCTACTTGGGAATGGGACAACTGGTGACTACTACTTGGGCAAGGGACAATGGAGGACAATTTTTAGGGGATGGGACAATGAATGACTACTACTTTGGAATGTTACAATTGGGAACCACTATTATGGGATGGGACAGTGGAGAACTACTACTTGGAATTAGACAATAGAGGACATCTATTTGGGAATGGAGCAAAATGATGACTACTAGTAGGGAATGGGAACATGGAGGTCTACTTCCGGGAATGGGACAATGGAGGACAACTATTCTGGATGGGACAATGGAGAATAACTATTTGGGATGAGACAATGGAGAACAACTATTAGGGATGGGACAATGGAGGACAACTATTTGCAATGGGACAATGGAGGACAACTATTTGGGATGGGACAATGGAGGACAACTATTTGGGATGGGACAATGGAGGACTACTACTTGGGAATGGGATGACTGAGGACTACAATTTGGGATGGGACAATGGAGAACTATTTCTTAGGCATTGGAAAACTGATGACTTCTACATGGAATGGGACAACTTATGACTATTACTTGGGATGGGACAATGGAGGACTACTACTTGGGTGTTGGACAATGGAGGACTACAAACTGGGATGGGACAATAGAAGACTACTACTTGGGGAAGTAACAATGGATAACTACTACTTGGGCATGAGACAACGGAGAATTATTTCTAGGGGATGGGACAACTAATGACTACTACATGGAGATGGGGCGACTGATGACTACTACTTAGAAAGGGACAATGTAGGACTGAGACATGGGCATGGGAAAATGGAGGATTGCTACATTGGCATGGGACAATGGATAAATACTACTAGGGGATGGAGCAATGGATGACTACAACTTGGGCATGGGAAAATGGAGGACTACTACATGGGCATTGGACAAATGGAGGACAACTACATAGGCATAGGACAATGCATGACTTCTACATGGGCATGGGACAATGGAGGATTACTTACTACTTGGGAATGGGAAGATGGAGGACTACTACTAAGAGATGGGACAATGGAGGACTAGTACTTAGGAATGGGAAATGGGCGACTGTTACTTGGGGATGGGACAATGGAGGACTACTACTTCGAATGGGACAATAGAGGACTACTGCTTGGGATGAGACAAGGGAGGACTACTGCTTGGAAATTGGACAAGGGAGGACTTCAACTTGGAAATGGGATAATGAATGGATGACTACTACTAGGGGATTGGACAAAGGAGGGCTACTATTATTGAAATAATTTGCAATAAATATTGCTATGTCATGTTTATGGTTCAGAGTTACTTCCAAGTAAATGTTAAAATTCACAAATGGAATGATGGGAACATTCTTTATACAACCTTCATTACTCAAATAATTGTGAATGCTATTTTCTATACAGGAATAAAAAACAGGCACACATTACATACAATTATTTGAATTTCCTAATACACTAACCAATACCCACTTTCAAAAATACAAATTAGATTGAAAACAACAATTAATATTGTTGTGATGAATCCCCCTATGGCACATTGATACTGGCTCGGTGAATTGCTTCATGAACAGGATCATGCATAACTAAACTACCAACATTTGAAAAACCTACGTTCAGCCATTGTGCAATAATTGCCCAGACCAACCTACCTACCAAGTTTTATGAACCCAGGCCTTCAATTCCATAGTGAGTACCCGTGCAAGGTTTTCCAACTATTGGTCAGTTTGACCTTGACCTTTGACCCTATGAACCAATAATCAACAGGATCAACTTCTAGTCGTAACCAAAATACCTACCAAGTTTATGAACCAAGGCCAATGAGTTCATTATGTTAATGCCTGGACAATATTTTTTCAACTATAGTTCAATTTGACCTTGACCTCTGACCCTATGACCCAATAATAAATAGGGATCCACTTCTAGTCGTAACCAACCTACCTACCAAATTTTAAGAACCTCGACCTAAGGGTTCCATAGTTATTGCATGGACAAGATTTTGACCTTGACCTTTGACACAATGACTTAATAAACAATAGGGATCCTCTACTACCCATGACCAACAAACATACCAAGTTTAAAGAACCTAGGCCTAAATGTTGCGTAGTTATTGCCCAGACAAGGTTTTACAATTAATGGGTTTTGTAATATTCTTTCAGTCAGTTTGACCTTGACCTTGACCCAAGGACACCAAAATCAATAGGGATCTTCTACTAGTCATGATCAACTTACCCTAAATACGCAGTCATAAGTCTAGATGTCTCATAAGTTGAGAAGTTAAAATTCACTTCAGAAACATATTTCTAATAATAACCATTCCTTAAGTAGAGTTAGAATTATCACAAAACACCATCTGAAAATTGGCCAGTGTATGACTTAATAAGTGGGTATATACGGTAATGTCTGCAGCCTGTTCCAACAAGTTTAATTAGCAATATGCTGTACACAAAATATCATGGCTTTCGTCTGCAGGTGTATTGACTTTTTATTGGTGGCTGATGGTCTGGTCTAGCTGGGGCCTCTTATCACTTATGCTAGTAACTGACAAATGCCCTACTTTAATCAGAGGTAGGGGGAGAATGGCTGTAGAAATAACTTAATGACCAATGCCCACACAATTTATGTGGCCAGACTGGGGTTCGAACTCACGATCCCCGTACTGACAGTCCAGCACTGTACCAACTGAGCTAGCTGGGTCCGACCAGAGTTTCTGCACTGTTAAACTTAAAAGATAACAAGAGCTGTCTCATGACAGCGCGCTTGATTATTCAATCGCTTTGTCACAGTTATGAGCCTTTATCACTAAAACCATGAAAAATATTGAGTGGAAAAAGTTTTACTATTTTTAGTAACAGTGACCTTGACCCCAACCACCCCATATGCAATCCCAAGCAAGGTCTTGATATAAGGTATCTATATATTAAGTTTCATTAAAATATCTCAATGCATTCTCAAGTTATTGAGCGGAAACCATTTTTCAATTTTTAATAACAGTGGTCTTGACCCCACCAACCCCATATGCAATCCCAAGCGAGGTCTCGATATAAGGTATCTATGTATGAAATATTAAAGTATCTCAATGCGTTCTAATGCGTTCTAATGCGTTCTACAGTTATTGAGCGGAAACTGTTTTTCTATTTTTAGTGGCCTTGACCCACCCACCCCATATGATATCCAAAGCGAGGTCTCAATATAAGGTATATATGTATTAAGTTTCATTAAAACATCTCAATGCATTCTGAAATTATTGAGCGGAAACTGTTTTTCTATTTTTAGTAACAGTGACCTTGACCTTAACCCAACCCACCCCATATGCAGTGCGGCCTTGCTATAAGGTACCTATGCATGAAGTTCCATTACAATAACTCAATCCGTTCTCGAGTTAATGAGTTCTATAGTTAACCTGAATTTCTTCTTGCAAGCAAACCTTAGCCTTACTTTTTTTAAGTTCAAAAAGAGGCATAATTCTGCTAAAATGCTGTTCACAGTTATGGGTCTTGGCCAGTGACCTTATATAATGACCCTGAAGGCAGGTGTGAAGTTTCAGTTGAATATCTGTAGTAGATACTGAGATATGGAGTTGTTGCACATAAACTTTAACCTGATTTTCTAAGCACAAAAAGGGGCATAATTCTGCTAAATTGCAGGTCAGAGCTATGGGTCTTGGTCAGTGACCTCACATAATGACATATGTGAAGTTTCCATTGAATATCTGTAGTAGTTACACGCAAACCTTAAACAGGTGAGTAGTATAGCTTGAACTATTCGGTGAATGGTCAAGCTAAAAACAGATCTGGTTTACTGTAACTTTATGGAGAGGTATGTTCAATGCGGCCGATTGCAGCATTGAACTGGGTCAGTGGTAGGGTAACAATATCAGATAGCAGGGAGTTCCAATGAATTATAGTTCGATGGGAGAATTAGCATTTGTAGTAGTCTGTGTTTGTCTGAAGTTGTCTACAATTGAGAGGATGTTTATTTCTTCTTGGCCTTTGATCGAGATGTATGTAATCTTTTTCTGTTACAGCAACCTGTAAAAAAGAATACATCGTTGGCCAATACGTCGTAGGGCTAGACGTCTCCAGTCGAAGGATTCCAGCATGTCGGTAACTGAAGAAAGCCTGCTGTAATCCAATTTTTCCCATCACGAGCTCTTCTTCGGACAGCTTCAGTTTGAATAATGGCTGTATCTGTGTTAGGTGCCCAGATGGGTGCACAGTACTCAAACTGTGGACGGACAGATGTTTTATAGGCAGTGGATTTCATTTGTTCTGAACAAACTTGGAGATTATGCCTGAGAAAGCCTAAGGTTTGATTAGATTTATTGGATATGTTGTCTATGTGTTTGTTCCAGGATAGATCATTTGATATAGTGACACCAAGATATTTAGCAGAGCTTACATCTAGTCAAGGGTAGCATTGTGTAATGAGTAGAATGATTCTATTACTGTTTTGCGTGTTGTTATCTTCAACACCTGGCATTTCTGGGGGTTAAAGCTCATATCTCAGTCAGCTTCCCACCTCTGCAGTTGGTCCAGGTCATGTTGGAGCAGACTGGAATGGAAGGCTACTGAAATAGACATGTATATTGCTGTGTCAAGTCAGACTTTGGAGTGTGGGATCTAGGTTGTTTAGTAATTTTTCTATTCCCTTTGCAGAGACATGATTGTATATCTGACATTCTGTTAGAGCTGCCCCAGTAGAGCTGGTACTTGTAGGGTGATCCGGTTTCTCTGCTCTTATGTCCGAGTTGTACTGTAATTTCATATTAGAGAGTAAGGGTAGTGAGAATGTGGATTTTTGAGTAAAAACAGACTAGAACTGCTCATTTCGGATATTAGCCTTTTCATGGTCATCGTGGAATATTTTGTTTTGTTTTTTGAGGTTGTCAATGCTATTTACATCTTCTTTTGAGTGTTTCAGTATGGAGCAGTTTTTTATTGTTTGGTTTTGATTTTGTGTCCCAACTGGTGTTGTCTGGGTAAACACTGAGTATGTCTTCTAGCAGGGACTTCCTCAGGCCTTTTTAGCGCGCCGGTCCTGGGGCGCTTGAATTTTAACTTGAACATTCCTGGGGCGCCTTAAATTAGTGTTCCGCTTATAAACATCTCCCGGGGCGCCTGTATTTTATCAATTATTCAGCTATGTTGACTGAAGTAGACCCACACTACCTGCTGTGAAAGCTAATCTCTTGCATCATAAAAGCAGTTTTTCACCCCAGAAACATGTACACCCACTCAACCAAGTCGGTGAATGATCAAAGCGAGTGTCACTTCGCCAAAATTATTTACATTTTGCAGTTATTCCTAAGCCGCAATCAATCACCGGGAAGCCCCTCTAGGCGGAGTTTCATTACGCAGTAAAATCTATACAAGCCAATAGAAAAGCTCAGGTTATCTTCGCTATGGAACGACGTTATCATTGACAAATCGGCGCAATTGGCATGTATCCACATACAAGTAACCTCATATTCGCGTCAAAACAAACCCTCACCCTTTCTTATTTTATAATATCCACTACATAAAAAAATAAACTGCGAAAATCAGTCTAAATTACACTAATATGAAATCGTAATCGGAAAAGCCTATCCAGTGTTACTGTTGTAGTTTCGTAAAATAAGCCGTCTTGTTTTACATGCATGCCATGTAAAAACCGTGTTTTCTACAAAAGAGCGCAAAATGTCTGCTGACAACCACGACTTCACATTCCACGCATGGAAAGCATGCGTGTACGGACCATGTGCTTTACTAATGTTTGACGCATGTAGGCACGACATGCGATGGGAAATTTTCCGGCCATTTGTGCACGAACAAAGCATGTATTATATTATGTATAATTTTAATCAAGATCTTTACAATTCACCAATTATCCAATCAGTACTATGTTCAACAGTTGTAACAATTAAAACAGTGTTAAACACGAAACGCATGCCCATATGAAGATAATTAATCGAACAAAAAAAGGCTCCGTAAGTAGATCGAGTGTAACCTAAATATTAGAGAACGATGAGAATAGTTGGTTTGAACATGACGTCACTGTGCGAAAAGGGATGCACACTGGACATAAACATCCGGAAACAATTATTAGCTGTTTCAGTTTCGCAACAAAACAGATGCCCGATGCTTCTAAAAGGCTCGAGGTATACCAATTTAACAGTGATGTTTTCATTTCGTTTAAATGTTTACAAAAAATGAAAGCTGTTTGCCTAAATTTTTTAAGAGCTAAAACGCACCAGATAACGTTATTTGACACATGCCGCAAAAAAAATTCCACATACGGAGGGGATACCCCTCCCTAACCCATCCCTCTCAGGACCGGGGCGCTTGAAAAAAATCCTGGCGAAGGCCCTCCCTGTTCTGGGCAATTTTGGTATTTGGTATGAGGGTTTTGTTTCTTTCTTACAGAGGTGTTTCAGATTTCTATATTTTTCTTCATCAGTATGAGTTCTTGACATTATATATATTTTGTATGCTTTGTTTTTACGTTTTCTGTATAGTCTTTTAAGGTTAAGATTTATCCATGGGAATTTATTTTTGATTGATGCCTTTTTAGTTGGTATTATGTTTCTTTACTGCTTCATTAATAGTGTTTTCAAGTTTGTTCCAGAGTTCATTTACATTGCGCCTGTCATACTCGCCCAACTCTGTTAGTTTGTTGTGCAAGTCTTGAGATGTACCGTCTTACCCCTTCCCAGTTTGCTCTTTTATATAGTGGGCAGTGTTATGATGTGGCCGCGAAATTGCGACAATATCGCATAATTTTTACAAATGTCGCATAAAAAAATGTCTAGTAGCGATTTTTGTCGCATACGAAAATTCATGGGACGAAACAACTTCGGCGCGAATATCAAATATCTCGAAGTGTACTGAGTATGAATCGAACTTACGCTTAAGGTCTGTTTTCTGATTGGTTCAATTAAATATGGCGCTACAATCTTAGCCAATCGATAATGTAACGTCTTCGGGGTTTATCTTCGTATTGAAGAGTATTCCCTGTAATTTCAAGATGGAGTCGTCTGCCTCATCGCCGAAGGAAAAGAAACCTTGTACGTTATTAATGTATTTCTCCCCGCAAAACAACAACCCAAAAGAGGCCGTTGATAAAGATAATAGTCTTTCCGTCACTACACATGCTGAATGCAGTCCTTCAAATCCAACTGTTCCAGAAGTTCGTTGACAGTAAGTAAAACTAACACTGACAAGAATTTAACGAAAAAAACAGAACGAAAATTCCAAAGTTCTTGGTTAAAGGAGCATAGCTGGCTAGCGTATTATAGCGAAGGTAATGTTATGACATGTTCTATTTGCATTAAGCAAAAGAAGAATAACGTTTTTACCCCAAAAAACACAAATTTTAAGACAACTTCTCTCGTGAGACATGCAGACAGCAAGAAGCACAAGGATGCAGTACAAGCTGATTTGGTGAGTCGGCAATATGTCCAAGCAGTTGACAAGGCGTTAAATGATCAAGAAAGTTCAGTTGTTGTTGCGTTGAAGGCTGCATTTTGGATCGCAAAAAAATGACCTTCCTTTGTCAAAATTTGGCAGTGTTGTTGAATTTTTAGGAGAAGTAAACTGTCCAAATATTGAACACTTGAAATGTACAAAGAGTGTCACCTATGAATCTGATGAAACAGCTTGTGAAGTGATTGACTCTCTGGCATCAGTAATTCGCAAGAAAATTGATAAAAAACTAGTTGAAAGCCCATTTGTTTCACTCTTACTTGATGAAAGTACAGATATTGCTATGAATAAAAAGCTGGTTGTATATGCTAGAGTTATTGACACAGATACATTTAGCCCATGTACACATTTTGTTACAAACATGAAAGTTGAAAGTGGCACTGGAGAAGGTATTTATAATTAATTGAAAGAAATCTTGAATAAAACAGACAGAGTTATCTCTGCTTCAAAGGTAATGGGTCTAGGGACGGACGGAGCCAAGGTCATGACTGGCACGGGCAAAGGTCTCACAGGTTACATGCTGAGAGATAACCCCATGTTACTTAACTACCACTGCATAGCACATAGGCTTGCACTAGTTACTTCTCAAGCAGCAAATGAAGTGCCTTACCTTGTTGAGTATCAAACCATTCTTACTGGTATATTTTATTTCTTTAAAGCTTCAGCTGTGCGCACTGACAAATTAAAGGCAATACAGGATGCACTGGATGAGCCCCAGTTGAAAGTGAAGGAGGTCCATGATGTACGATGGCGGTCTACCTACATTGCAGTCCAGTCAGTGTATCGAACATTGGATTCACTGTTGACATTTTTTAGCACAGACAAAGATGCAAAAGCAAAAGGGTATGGCAAAAAGATGATTCAGTATGACTTTATAGCAAGCAGTTACCTTCTAATGGATGTCTTGCCAGTTGTTTCAGAGTTGTGTCTTGTCTTTCAAAAAAGGGACCTTGATGTTCGTCAGGTGAAGATCAGGCAAAACAATCACTTAAGGTAGAAAGCCCCTAATGGGACTTTTTTCAGACCTTGACTTTCTTATTATCTTTGATCATATTAAATCTATTATGAGACTTAACTGTGAAATATAAACAATATCTAACCACACGTTTTGACAAAAATGTGATTTTTATTATAACCTCTCATTTTTCTACTTCAACCAAAAATGTTGATGGGGTACACTTACAAAAATGACTGACATATTGTCAAAATGTATTTTATTTATTCCAGAATAGCTTTAATTTATACGTTAAAGATGTATCTTATGAAAAAGTATAACAAATATAAGTACTAAAGTGGACATACTTATGACATTAAATGTGGCTCAGCATATGGTAAAAAACAACAGATTTTATTACAGTAAACAGTTACGCCTAACACCAATTTTTGTAGTTTTTTAAACTTTTATTTCATAGTATATCAAAATCAGTAATACCAAAATATAATATAACCTTATCTGAGAGGAAAAGGGTATAAATTGACATAGGTTCACCACAAAAATCTCAAGGTATAACATTTGGAGTGAAGCAACCCTACGTGATTAAAAAAAAAATGAAAATTATGAAAAATAAGACAAGTAAAAAAGCAAATATTTTCCTTCTATGTTAAAATATTTTTTTCTCTTCTAATTATAATCTAATAGCAGTATCGATATTAAATTATATTTGCATTAATGTTATAGGAATAGTGTTTTGTGTAAACATTTTAAATACGAATGTAAATAGCTGATGTTCACATGTCCTTGGTTACCAAATTCAGAAAAATAATAAACATTTTTTATAAGTGTGATTTTCAAAAAATTCATTTGACATTTTCATTACATTGGGTTAACAAGAGCTTCAAAAATTTGTGATAACTTCATCAAGACTGGTTCTTGTAGCTTGTGACTATTGGTAAAATGTCACTGTTTTTGGATAAAAAGGTGTCTCATAGACCATTCGCATCATTTCGCCGAAACATAATTTTCATATGTTTTTTACAGCGGTAGATTTTGTCAAAATTCCTCAATGGAACAGGTCCAAGTTTACACAATGAACAGTATTTTAAATTATCCAACAGAACGACAAACTTTATCACCCGACATCCCGCTCTCCACCCATCTCGACTGTCTATTTTTCCAAGTTTTTGGTGTGAATGAATGTTATTTCACAGCAAGGAGCACGTATCTCCTTCACGCAGATATGTTTTTATATACGAATAATTATGCTCAATAATACCAATATTCCTTGGACGTTTATTTATAACTATTTTAACTTTAGTGTAATGAAATACAACAGACACATCGCAAAAATTTCATGATTAAATGTAAACAGAAATTCCTAACAAGGACGTCATTTGAAGGTATTTCCCATGCCAGAGTACTTTGTTTTTCTTCAAACTACATGTTTACTTTCATCTTTAAACACAAATAAGCATTTATTTCGCACATTTAATTGAAAATGACTCAATATTCTAAAAGTAATGTTTATTTCACGAAAATAATTTCTTTTTCGGATCAGATCGATTAGATTTACGGTTAGTGGCGAATGGGCCGAAGTTAACCGATATTTCGCGAGTATTTCCGAAGTCATTAGGATCTTTCTACCTTAAGAAGTTAAAATCAGGTGAAAATGAAAATCTACCTACCTTTATGAATTTCAATCAAGCCACTTGTCTGTTCAACGGGATCAAGTTGTGTACAAGTTAAACCACATTGTGCAAGGCAAACAAAATGTTGACAGTATCAAAAGCAAGTTTATTGGTGCTATTTTGAATAAACTTGATGAGAGATTTCCAACTGAAGATAGTGATGTGATGCATGCATTCACTGCTCTGGCATTAAGACCAATTTCAGTTCTGTCTAAACAAGAGAGAGAGAAATGGGGCAATGAGAAAATTGACACATTGATAAAACAATACTGTGAAGAGAAAAGGTCTACACCAACAGCAGAACAGCCTGAGGTAACCATGAGTCCCATAATAAACCCTGCAGACACAAAAACTGAGTGGGCAAAGTTGAAAGAATTGATAATTCTGGAAGGATACCCTATAGAACAGTTGACAGTGTTATGGGCACTGATCTATAAATATCACAAGGCTGATTTCCCCAACCTGCTGACTCTCGCTGCTCTTGCCATGACAGCTCCCATTCACACAGCAGACTGTGAGAGGGGCTTTAGTGCCCAAAAACAGCATCAAAACTCCTATGAGAAACAGACTGTGTGGGGAAAGGGTTGATAGTTGATGACGATATAACTTGAAAGTGGTGAGATGAAAGACTTTGACTTTGTCGAGGCTTTGAAATACTGGAGATCTTCTAAGCAAAGAAAGATCTTCAAATAAACTGATAAACGTGAAGAATCCTTGAAGAATCCACTGTGTATACATAAAGTTACAGTTCAAAGTTTAATAGTTATATCAGTTAATTGTGTTGAAAGAGTTTCTAAGAATTAACATTGACAGTTGACTGTGTTTCTGATGTTATCTGCTGTTGGATGAACTTCTATCCACCACTGAAAGACTGTGACACTTATACCAGACACAACTTGTCAAGGTAATTAAATATGTTATTAATTTTAACATTTTAGGTGTAAGTTTTGTGTGTCTCAAACAATTTGGAAATGTCCCCAATTTTTCATGTGCTGCGAGACAATTGTCTCACCTGTTATGATACCTCGCCAGAACACTGAGTGGGATTTCTCGTGGTTTTTGAGTTTTTAGTCTTGCAGATACATTACTATTTATAAATACAATATCATTGTCACTTATTCCAGGAATTACAGTGACTCTGTTTATTAGGGTTAGGTTATTGGTTAGGATGTGTTTTTCTCCTGTTGGGCAATCATCAACCTGGGTGAGGTTGCGGTAAGGTAATATGTTTATGATATGAATTCTCTGTAGAATGTGTAAATCTGCAATCCTGTTGGGGTGTCATACTGGACCAATTCATTATTGGCATGTTGAAGTTTCCGCCAATCCAGAGTGTGCAATTTAATTTGGATGCTAATTCTGCAGATGTTTAAAAACATTTCAAATAAGCAATTTATTTAATTTATTTATTTTTTTTATCTTAAAATATGTATTATTATGGTGCAGTGCAGCATGTGACACTATGAGCAAGCAAGATTTCACTACTATATTTCATAAAGGGACTTTCAATATTTTCTAATATAAACAAATTCAATCAAATTTTCCAACTCAAGTTATCGAATCAACCTATAAAACTGTCAATTGTTTATAACATGTACTTTCCACTTACTATGACTATGTCTGGTTGAGTCCTACGACTACCTTTCCAACACTGTTCCGAGAGCCAAACTGCATCTTGGGCGAGGGAGGTAATTCCTGGCTTTCCCGCATAGAAAGGGTAACCAACATGCATGTCCATAACGGTCACCTTTACAAATTGCCATGTACTTCACACATATCATTTTAAGTCACTCTGCCTTCAACTTGCAACACTATAAATATCCATGCACAAGTCACAGCCTCATATCTGAAGTCCTCGCATAATGCTGCATTTTATGTCACTGCACTTGTATCCATGGGTAAGTCACTGTCACACATTTTAATATTTTGTGTTGCCATTTTCTGTCAATCTGCACTCCACCTTGTTTGTGTCCACTGTTGCTATCCCCAACTAGCACCTGTCCAGAAATTTAACACACAGCAGACCGTAAGTGTTTGTCATTTCATAGACTAATTTTGTTACAAAATCTGGTATAAAATGTTAAAATATAAAAGGAAACAAAACTGACCTGATTTTAAATTACACTGTAGATCAGTCTTTAACTCGAAAACATCCAAATAACAAAGTTCATGTTTGAAGTGCCAAGTGTACCAACAGCATTTCCAATGTCACCATAAGATATCATCATATAATTTTACTACAGCATGACTAAATAAAGATTTTTTCACATTATCACATACACTTAATACAGCAGCTACTATTAAACTTTTTCACCTGTATATTATACACTGTAAGCCCTTACCATTTGACCTGCATATGTGAATATGTTATTCAAGCAATTTGGCCCCATTGCACGTCTTTGTCTGAAGGGATCGGAAGTTTATTCGTTTATGGAGATGTCCAAAGGACCCAGAGGATTGCAACACTTCTCATTGTATGTAGGCGATTGCATGGCCAAGAAGTGCTTACCCAGATATGATGTTGAGCTCTCTGAAAAAAAACATCATCATATGATTTTTAGTATATACAAAAGGACATTATAAAGACACAATGGTATTTTATGGTTCAAATGAAAATCTATTAAGCTATTTAATAAACTGTTTATTATTTATTTAAACTTTTGTATACATTTTTTTTTCAGAGAGCTCAATGCCAGATAGCGAGATGTCCTGGGTTCGAGTCCCCCACTGGCTGCACACTTTTCACCACCCAGCGATACATTATTTATGTATTTGTTTATTTATTTATTTATTTATTTATTTATTTATTTGTACTTATTTATTATTTGTATTTATTTATTTATTGTATTTTTTTATTTTTTTATTTATTATTTGTATTTGCTGTTGTTTTAAATAATGTTCACTTATTTATTTTTACATTATTTGTTTATTAATTTACATGCACACTTTTTATTTATTCATTTATGTATACATTATTTATTTATTTACTTATACACAATTTATTGATTTAAATACTTTTTATTTATTCATTTATTTATACATTATTTAATCTTAAAATCATTTACTTACACATTATTTATTTGTTCATTTACTTACACATTATTTATTTGTTCATTTACTTACACATTATTTATTTGTTCATTTACTTACACATTATTTATTTTATTCATCTATTTATACTACATTATTTATTTGTGTATGTATTCATTTTACGTTTATTATTTGTGTAAATACCTGTAATTTGTTATATAGTTTTTTAGTTTACTTCAACTAATTTACATTTTAAAATCAAAACAATATAATGAAAGCCACTTATCTGTTCAGTCCAGAGTAAATCTGTGTACAAACAGCAAATGATCAACACGCTGGGGGTGAAATTCAATTGTACATCGGTGACCTGGAAAAGTGATCACAACTCAGTCCACCATGTAATATATCAAAGCCAACACAATGGAGCAATTATAATATCCAAAATTTAGGACCTTTTGTTGAGGGTATTGAATATAAATACAAAATTTTCCATGACTTGACAACAGTCTTTATAACCGCTACCAATGTAATAAGATTATCCAATTAAAAAGTCACACATATTGTGGAACATTAAATTGTACTGGTGAATTTCTGTTTACAGTTTACAGTCACACAACTGCTTGCATGCTCTTGTCAATCTTCTAGCCATTTTATTTTACAAACAATAAAGGTGATAAATGGTGATGGTATTAAATCTGTACCTGGATTTATCAGAACATTTAATTTAACAACTTGAGTGAGTAGAAATAATTATTTAAGCAAATGAATGGGGGAAAACTGCAAAAATATGATTTTATTTTGCAATAATTTTTATTAGTTAATTTTAGACCATTAAATAATTTAAAATATAATGTTGAAGTATACATGTAAATAAAAAGCACTAAATACCTAATATGAATATAAACTCAAAAGGACCAAATTTAAATGCTTAACTAGAACTCCACAAGTCAGAGGTGTCGCCTGATGGGGCATAACTCAAGTACCATCGCCTGATGGGGCATAACTCAAGTACCATCGCCTGATGGGGCATAACTCAAGTACAATAAGGCGTAAAAAAAAATATGTTTGTCTCAGGTTAAATGCCCCAACAAATTAGGGTAGGTAGGTGGGAATTTTTTAATTTTTTTTGTAAATGGTCAACTTTAAGATTCTAAAACTAACTGAATATTCAAAACATATTGGTAATATCCTTAAACATTGTTTTGAAGTGAATGCTATCAAAACAAAATACCTATTTATCCCAAAAAATTTAATTTTTGGAAAACGGTAAATAATATAATTTTTTTTAAATCTGACAAACTCAATAAAATGTTCTAGGGTCGGGGCATTTTTATGGGTAGGGTGGGTAACCTGAAACGAACATAATTTTTTTTACGGCTTACAGCAATTATGCCCAAAACCGAACTTAACCTTATTTTGAAGCCTACTAACACTTCCCTAAAGATTCAAAATGATTGCACAACACAAAAACTTCTCAAGTTATTGTCTTCACAAGCCTTAATTGAACTTTGTTTTTTTTTTAAAGCGGCATAACTCAAGTACAATACGAGCAATTATGCCGAAAACCTAACATACCCTCCTTTTATGCCCACTAACACTTCCCTAAAGTTTCAAAATGATTGCACAAAAACTTGTAAAGTTATTGTATGTACAAGCCATATCGAACCTTTTTTTAAAAAGGGACATAACTGAAGTACATGTAATGCTGCCTATTTGGTTCAGTAGTGCATTTAAAAGCCGTTGTGGGCAGCTGCTTTGGTGACTATTGATAAACTGTCAAATTCTTAAGACTTGCTGGTAGACTTTGCTATGTGGGTTGCTCCATAACTTTATGTCACACAAAGTAAAAAAATATAAAAAGCGACATTTTAAGTTATGGAAGCGAGAACTACATGCGCAGCCTACAAACAAAAACATATCTATAATATATAGATCTACTATAAAAACAAAGCTAGTTGTCACTGACGGAGGGTCAGCGAAAGTTTGACAGGGGATACAAATATTGAAATATCACTTATTTTGAGTAGCATCTCTACTTTTTCTTGGTTGGTAAGGTGTATAACTACCCCCACGATACTGCCAAACAGAAACAACATCTTGGTACGCCCACCAGTATCGATTTATAAATTTTTGCACATATCTACTTACCCGGATGTAAACAAATGGAAAACCGGAAGTCACATCTTTTCATAACTGAAACAAATCATGAAGATCTGAAACCTCTTAAAGCAAGCTAAATGGTTGGAAAATGCCATTCCTGATACAGGTCTTCTGCTACAGGTATCTTGTCTTTACCATCTTATTACGTACCTTGTCAAGTTGGCCTTTGCACAGAGCTCCATGGACAAACAACGTTGCTTACCCCACCCACCCATGTCACATCACTCGTCCAGACCAGAACACTCACCTCGCCAGACCAGGAAGAGACCATATATTATACATGTCTTTAGTCCTCTTAAGCAATGCCAATGACTGTCATCCCAACCCAGGACCACGCGCATCCAAGTTTCCTTGCCAGGCTTGTGGAAAAGCATGTAAATGGTTTAAGACAATTAGATCCATTGCTTGCAACAACTGCGAACTTTGGTTCCATACAGATTGCCTCAAGATAAACTCAGCAATATACGAAGCCTTGAACAACAGCGACACCAACTGGTACTGCTGCAATGGTGGCATCCCAAACTTCAATTCTAGCCTTTTTGAGGGAACCATCTCACTGCAGCATAGCTCATCCTCAACATCTTCAGGACTTGACTCATCCATAAGCGACTCCCTTAAAATCGGATTACCCAATCTCACATCATCACCAAAGAGGAGGTCGCCCAACCCCTTGCGAAAAAAAACAGCTGCGAATGCTAACAATAAACTTCCAAAGCATCCGCACCAAACATCAAGAATTTCGGACCCTGCTAGAGTACGCAACACCTGACATTGTAATATGCACAGAAACATGGCTGCAAGCCTCAATCTACGAAAAGGAAATCCTGCCTGATAACTATCGCTTCGCAGCACGACGGGATCGCAAGCCTAGCCCTCACAGTGGAGTAGCCATCATCACAAGATCCGACATAGACGCCACCGAGATTGAAATTAACACCAGTGCCAAATTCGTAGCTGCCACCATTCCATGTTCAACTCTTTGTAAACCTATCATTGTCTGTGCCATGTACCGACCGCCTGACAGCGACACAGAGACGATGGAAGAACTGCGTAACTGCGCAGCACACATAGCCTTGCAGTATCCAAATCAACCTCTATACATAAGTGGAGACACCAATATCCCTGACATTGATTGGAAATCACTCTCGGTCACTGGAAGCAGATACCCTGTGCCCATCAGCAATAATCTCATCGACCTCCTACACGACCTTGGTTGCGAACAACTTGTCACTCTACCAACTCGTCAAGACAACATCCTTGATATACTAGCAACAAACAGGCCAACACTAATCAATAAGTGCACTGTGATACCTGGCTTCAGTGACCATGACATCATACTCACTGACACTAACATTCTGCCCCAGAGGAAGAAACCCATATCCAGACAAATCTACCTTTGGAAAAATGCTGATGCCACAATGACAACCCACTTGACTGAGTTTACTGCAGACTTCACTTCAACCTACAGCTCAGCTACCTCTATCAACAGTCTTTGGAATAGGTTCAAGCTAGAATGCACTGAAGCTATGAAAGCGTTTGTCCCCACCAAGATGATGTCCACCAGACGTAGTCAACCATGGTGTAACAGGGCCAACCGCTGCCTGACCAGAAGGAAAAGGCGTGCTTACAAAAAAGCCAGACGATCAAATTCTGATGGTGACTGGGCTAGATACAAAGCACTACAACAGGAAACCAAGAAAGTGTGCAAAGCCGCCCACGACAAATAGGTAAACGAGCTCGTGATGGAAGACCAATGCAAGAGGCTCTACACCTTTGTCAAATCAAGGAAGTGTGATAGCTCGGGAGAGCCCCACTGAAGAAAGAGGGAGTCAACCATGTTGACTCTACAATCAAGGCGGAAATACTCAAAACGACCAGTTCTTGTCAGTATTTACCACAGAGGACCAATCCTCACACCCAGAGCTTGGCGACTCACCTTTTCCAGATGCCCCACCCATCCATGTAACAGTCAATTGTGTATTGAAGCTGCTCCAAGGCCTTAACCCTTACAAAGCCACTGGGCCAGACACCATCTCCTTGCACTTCCTTAGAGAGATGGCACACCCGATTGCCCCTGCCCTCACCCTGATCTTCCAAGCATCACTGGACCAAGGGAAAATCCCTGACAACTGGCAAATTGTGAACGTCACTCACATCTACAAGAAAGGCGATAAGAGCAATGCCTCTAACTACAGACCTGTCTCCCTTACCTCCATCACTTGCAAACTGCTGGAACACATTATTCACAGTAACCTGATCAACTTCTTTGAAAAACACCAGATCTTCAGCGACTACCAACACGGCTTTCGGAAACATCGCTCCTGCGAAAACCAGCTTTTAACAACAGTTAGCAATCTCATAACAGGCTTAGACAAATCCCAGATAGACGCCATCCTACTTGACTTTTCCAAAGCCTTCGACAAAGTGCCACACAAACGTCTTCTCTCTAAACTTCACTATTACGGAGTACGCAGTAACACACTGTCATGGATCAGAGACTTTCTTAGCCACCGCATCCAACAAGTGACATTAGAAAAGTTCTCCTCCACAGCAGCGCCTGTTACATCTGGCATCCCCCAGGGCACGGTCCTTGGTCCTCTCTTATTCCTAGCCTACATTAACGATTTTCCTGAGTGCGTATGGTCAACTCGTCATCTCTTTTCAGACGACTCTCTACTATACCGAGTAATCAAGGCATCATCAGATGCCCAAGCTCTGCAGGAAGACCTCAACAGGCTGTAGGAATGGGAGAGGAACTGGCTGTGGAGACAAGTGCTAAGTCTTGCGCATCTCAAATAAGCCGAAAAACCATGAGGCTTCCTACTCCATCCATGGCCATACTCTGAAAACAACTAAGCAAGCAAAGTACTTTGGTTCCATACTGACACCAAACATGTCCTGGAATGCCCACATAGACATGATAACAAGGAAGGCCAGCAACACTTGCCATTCCTGCACCGTAACTTGTCATCATGCCCATGCTCAACCAAGGAAACCTGCTACAAGTCTCTTGTCAGGCCTCAACTTGAGTACTCGTCCCATGCCATTGAAATGGTCCAGCGCAGAGCTGCCAGATTTGTTTCTGGGAATATTACAGAAAAAGCAGCATTGGAGCCATGATAGAGTCATTGGGATGGCAGAGCCTCCAACAAAGACGCAAACAAGCGAAAGCGGTGATGATATATAAGATCGTAAACAACTTGGTTGCCATTGACCCATCACCGTTTCTCCATCCACAAGGAGCATCAACAAGAGGCCATAGTATGAGATTTATACCACTCTACTGCAGAACCCAGACCTTACAGGAATCCTTCTTCCCATCAGCCATCATCATATGGAATCAGTTGCCGGCAAACCTACTCATAGCGCCCAACTTGGAGGCCTTCAAGACTGGGATTATACACACCAACATTTAATTCCAACCAATCTGTATATAATTTTACCCTGATTTTAAATTATGCACAAACCCTCCCTCACGTATGTACAGAATTACATTGGTGCGACTATGCCTGCTTTTTGCGGCCCTGCACGACATAGGAAGAAGAAGAAGAATATACAATAAAAAATAATAACACTCACATGTTGGACATATGTGACACACCATTATGCACATCATTATGAACCCTCTTTCTGGCTAATGACTTCTAATCACCAGCTATAAACCCGTCCGTCAACGACAAGAACGTCTTCATTTACACATCCTGTCAAACAACATGGCTGTCAGCACGTGCAAAACGAGAATATCGACTCGGTGATCTACCCTGGGATTTAGAGGTTAGAAACCAGTAAATCAAATCTCTATGTCCATACTAAACGAGCAGAACCTCCTGGCGTCGTTCATTACTTTGATTTATTTCAGAAAGTCCTGTCTTTTTGGAAAAATTATTCTCTCTACTTTCTAAATATAAAATGAAAATTCCATTCAATTTTAAACACCAGAGAAGAAGACTGGACGCTATGACGGAATCTAGACATTTCGACCCCCAAGACATTCCGACCCTAGTACAATTTCCAAGACATTTAAACCCCAAGACATTTCGACCCCATGGTCAAGACATTTCAATCCCAAGTAAAGGTGTTAATGGGAGGTGTGCAAGCAATTAGATGGCACAAAATAGTGTGAGAAAACAGCATGACGACAGCATGCGTGTTTGCTCCCCTGGTAATGTACGTTGCCTTGGTAACCGCTCCACTGACAGAAGGTACGTGCTTTTATGCAGTTGATACAAGAAAATTGTTAAAATCTAAGTGAAATTTAAGTACACTTATTTAGTGCGTTTTTTTTTCAAATATGTAGTGACAAACTTGTTTGTCGCCAGGTGTTTTTTTTTTCAACTTTATAAACATACGTCTTTATTTACGTCGTCCGTATATACAGGTTGGATGTCATAGCTGAAAAATATTGTGTAAGTATTAGAAACAATTTGAATATTTATTTTAATATTTAATTGTTAGTAACAGCTAGTAACATTCAATCATGAAAAAAGTATTATATTGCAGATAACATTGTATTAATATATATTTATATAGTGTGTATGATATAAAACATACTGACATTTGAAAATTATGCAATTGGCTTTAATAACAGTTTTGATTGTATTGTTTTGTAGCCAAAGGTAAAATGGACCTTTTCACAGATTGTCCAAAGGACAATTTTGAAATTTTTTGTCATAGATCCCAAAAAGCCAAATGCATTATATATAAACAAGCGAAATAACACTACCGACAAAGCAATATAATATAAATGTGTCGTGTATGACAAATCATCAACTGAAATTGATAAAATTATAAAGCGTTGGTAACGCTTTTCATCCTTTTTTTCTAAAACGTATGTCTCACTTACATACCGTTAAAATCTCAGTATCAAAAGTCAGAATGGCCTAGTGGTTAGCGCGACAGTTTTTGATCCCGGCGGTCGTAAGTTCGAGTCCCGGCGTAGGCAGTTTTTCTTTTTTTTTCTATACATAATATTTGTTTAAGGTTTTGTCCAACTGCTGTAGTTACAGTTAAGACATTAAATGACATTTTTCAAAAACACGAGCATATGTGAAGAAGTCCCTTTAATTCCCGCCTAAAATTTAGTAACTGCATCTGAAAACACCAATGTCGTTAGGAAAAGGCAAATCATATTACTGCCGAACCGGCCCGGTGGTGTATTAAGTAAACTTATTGAAGCTTGGAACACGGAATTATATGAAATGTTCTTATTTTTAGTTGTATAATTGGACAAATAAAACTGCATACGTTGTTTGAACTGACACTATGGCAAAAAATATCACATTATCTCTACGATAAATGACACCCAGATGCATATTTATTACTATAATTGAATTATTTACATGCCTTTGTTTAAAATAAATGTTATACTTATTTGGTTTTCTCAATTATCACTCAAAATATTTGTCCTTGACTTAAAATGTTTTATGCGTGATTGGCGTTGTTTTATTTCTTCCAGGACATCGCTGGAAGTAATGGCATAAATGCAATGAAAGATCAAATCCATCAAGACTATCATTTGTTTCTCTCTAAGTAAATGAAGTGAGGGAAACGAATTTTTTTTGCGATACTGAGGTATTGTGTGGTTTATGGGAACAAAAAAGAAACGCACTTTAATAGTCTCTCTAGTATTTGGTGTGTCACATAACGTCATATGTGGCGAAAAACATATAAAAATAGTACTGAGTTGATGTTGTATTGACATCGAGTATAAGAACATATCGCACTGAAAGGAAATAAAGAGAACCTCTCCTAACATTAAGTTTAGAAACTAACTTATAAACATAAGACGTATGGTAAAAAGACATAATTATAGTCCATGACACTAAATTTTAAAACACAAAAACTCAGATATTAATATACATTATTATCGTGCACATGTTGCTCTTTTTGGAGAGAGCTGCTTGGAACGTTGAAATCAATTTATTGCACAAGAATAAGCTACATTTTCATATATGCGTAAGAAAATCAATACATCATTTACAAATATAATTTGAAAAATGTACTTCATTTAACTTTTTAGCCACAGCGCTGTACCCGTATCAGACAGCAACAACGTCGTCTCCTACGGCAACCTGCTTGAGTAACAGACTGTCATTAAACACAGCATAACACAAGAAAAACATTGATGCAAAGCATCAAAAGGCACCGTCATATATCCACGAAGACTTTTTAAAGCAAATGATTTCTCGATCTTTGCACACATAATTTAAGTTTTCAGACATGTTTAAGTTTTCAGTGATGTATAACAAAAGACGAATAATTTGTTAAGTAAAAAACGCAAAACTAATGGCACACTTGTCGTGTACTTGAAAATCCTGTACTTGAATGTGATCGCTTTTCGAATACGCATAAAAAGCAACAAAAAATATGACAAACACCATGTCAATATGCCAACGTGGAATCATGCAGTATCATTACCTACTGCATACATGTACCGTTTTTAACAAATAGGACATACATCATGTCTTCGACCTTTAAATTTCTAAAATATAACATGCAATATTGTTTGTTGCTAAAGTGTCGCTAACCTACGTACGGCCGCTAAGTCGTGGAACAGCAACATACAATGCTTCACGCCAAGCAATCAATTAGTCACAGACGGTCGAGATCTGGTTCAAGAGCATACATTCAACAACATCATATTAGAAAGTTGTGTAGATTCTAACAGCTCAATACTTTCTAATAAGACTAAACTGAATTTCCTGTCCAAGTCGTGTTTAAAGGATATAAAGGCCGCCATTCTTTTGCACTATTTTGCTGGAATGGAATCTGGAATGCACCTGGCATTTCCTGATTGTCTCTCTAACTCTACTTTAACTGACCAGTCTATTGAGGAGAAATAAGTGTACCAAGCCACATGTCGCCTACGGAAGGACATTATGGTCATTGGACTAGAGATACATATATCACAAGTTTTTTAATACAAAAGAGCCATTAATCAGGCATGCATGATAATGTTTCCATATGTCTAATCAAAGAAATCCAAGAAAATTGAATTATAACTTTAATCCTCTTTGGTATTTAATCCGACTACACTGGAGAAACTTTCGATAGAACCGAAATTATTACCATTATCCATGCGTCAAAACAGAAAATAACACTCGAGTATTAAGACAAATTGCAATATTATATAAGATTTAAAACAGGTAATGCGTACAAGCACGTGGGTGTTGACTTCAAGGGATTTAATCAAATGTATTGCAACCGAAGTTAAAGGAACAAACGATATTAATCTTCTGTATACTGTGTTACAAATTGTACAACGTAATATACTGCTACTAAAATGTTTATTTTGGCATGCATACCGGTATATATGTCGTTGTATCAAATATTATGTTACATATTAAAATAACTGTTTGTATTGTATTATTTACTGTTATTATCGTAAACAGTATGCAGTATAACAAATAGCGTGTAATTATTATAATTGTTAATTCAATTCTACATTACATAAAGGTACATTCATAGTATTTATATCAAATGTAGTCACCGGGAAGCAAGTAACAAAACCGTTAATATGTTGATCGTGTTTTGTATTTTAGAAATTGAATGAAACTTAAGAAGATCTTTTGACGAATAACGCATTACAAGCAATTTATTATATCTCAAAAATAGTTTGCGACAGATAGTTTGAATACCTGTATATTATGCGCTCCAGTAAGAGAGAATATCTTTTTAACATCGTACGGTCCTGTAGACCAGACAAGCGGCTAATTGGCCTTACCACAGAACTCAATACTAATCAAAACGCTGATAGCGTAGTCAGACTGTTGGCGAGGAAAGGAAAGAAACCCAAATCTAGCGTAATATAGAATGCAAACATTTTCTAGCAGAACGGACACTTTTGTTTAAATGAATTTGAATTTCTGCTAGATCCTATTCCATTTTTACACAATACAAATCGAACTACTGATTGTTATACTTACTACTTTCAGCATCTTGGTTGATATATAAATGTGTGTATGCAAACTATTTAATGCACACGCAATGATATGAAAACAGACAAATAGCCGATGGAGCGTATAAATTTTTGAGTATTGATTGTTAGAGTTTTGTAGCCTGCAAAGTAATAAGGAGGACATACTATTCAATATCTCAAAGATCGCCCTACTAAAGACCGTCTGTTTCCACCAACAGTCTAAAAACACGAAACAGACACACATAAACAAACATGAGAAAACCCTTGCGCAGCACTTCCGGCAAAAACACAAACTTACTGTTATAATTTCCTGCTCACCATTTTTCCTGCTCACCATGCATGTCTATAGGGTTCGTTGTTTTCCGTTATCTTACTGATCTATGTATTTTTATGTAGTTGTATATTATGCTGTATCTCCTGTCACATTTACTATTTATGCTGAGTAAAACACCAATAAGCGATGCACATCTCGACATACACGTTTTTGTATTTAAACAATAGTACGGTGCTTACTATGTTATTTAAAATCGAACAAACGTAAACACAAATTGGAGTAAAACATAAATAATCAGGTCATGAATGTGTGCTGTATTTTCCCCAAAAGTTTGTATGCTTTTTTTAAAATATATTTTTCTGCCTTGTTTACTTACGTTGTCTTTAAGTGACCAAGTTCATGCCGTGACATACACCCTCGCTCAAATATGAATTTGTCCTCGAATTCAGGGATTCATGGTGTTATATAATTACCACGGGCCCTCGGAGAGTTAACCCGGGTAACGTCACGGACCCATGTTGGGCGCCAAATGTCACAGGGTGAGAAAATTGTGCAGCCAGTCCGGGACTCGAACACGGGACCCCTCGCTATCAGGGCGAGTGCTCTCACGACTTAGCTAACCGGGCCGCCACACAACTTCTCCCCTTTAAGTGACTAAGTTCATGCCGTGACACATGCTGTGTTTGACTTAAATGCTTGCAGTGTATGATTTCAGTTACCTGGTGTATAAGCATCAAGTATCTCCAAACACTGCATTTCCTTTACAAAATAAACAATTACTAAACTAATTGCTATTGCAACATGTAAACGTAATACCCGATAACAAGTGTATCTCGGCAAAAAACGATCGACGATAAATAACACTTGATTCATTATCAGAGGCATTGTGTTGGTCAAATGTTATTCAAAATGCTATCAAGGGAAATAAGTTTGTATTGTGGTGTGAAATTCAGGAGAAACATCAGACCAATCAGACATATCAGTTTCACACTGGATATAAACGTGAACTTATTTATGAGAAAAAAAAAACATTGCTATCATTTGTTTAAGAAAGTAATATAAATCTATGATTATATTATTGAAAATGTTGGTCACATGCATAATTATTTTACCAGTGAGTATGCATTTTTTAAACATGACAACACCATGAAATCTGTGATTTTAGCATAGGCGTGTGTTTACAGAAGAATGAGAGCATATGAAATCGTATATTGCTAAATGATTACTCGTTTTGTTTTTTGTTTTGGTTTAATCACAATTTAACCCTTTGGCAACTCTATGTCTATATTTGTTTCTGTTACCATGCGGTCTTAACAGGTAACTCGCTCACTGATTAAGGTCATGCCGACAAAAGCAATGTCCATATTAAAAGTAATGCAGTCGGCATGTCTCTCTATTGCCATCGTAACGCATTCCCAAAGATACCTAGATTCAGTATCATTATACTACTATTTTATATTCATATAAGACGATCAATTCCTTCTAAAAGGCATTTTTTCAATAAATTGTGGGAAAACATGGTGTCATATTTCATGAATTAATTTATTTTATATATAAGTATACATGTGATTGCATATATGTATTAATTTGAGACTAATTAGCTTTTATATAAATTTATACATGTGTATTCCATTTATGTAAAATAAACACCACGACTTTGCCCCGAGAACAACTTATCAATTTAGCTGTACCGAGTGTTTGGCCAAGTTTACTGAAGAATATACAAGTGTATTTATCTTCATTGAATAAATCATTTACCTGCATATTAAAGAAATTATGTACAAGTTTTAATGTACAAAACGCAGATGGCCGAAAGTCAAAACCCTGCAAGTTGTCAAGCAAGAAAATGCTCTAATGAAATAATGTTAAATGATATCAATACTCGCCAATAATACACATTTACAAAAACGGAATACATTTTAAATTAAACAAAATAACATGTAGCAAGTTGATTGATTTTGTACTATTGTTTTAATATTTCTGCTCTCTGGAACCCAGTGGCAATATGATGGGCGATTATAAAAACAATATTACTTTATTTGGTTGATTGCTTGATAGTGCCAACAGCGATTGACGTCATAAACAGGCGACAAACCACCATCTAGTAAAACGAACACAGCAGGTTATGTATTAGCTGAATGATTTCAGATTGCTTTATGAGCCATCTTTACGGTTAAACATTGTAATAGTAATTGTTGCAAATGGAAATACTGAAATTGCGTTCAGCCCACATCTATTTTATAAATGCATTAAACGCATTTGTAAATTAACAGAGAGGTCGTTGTTGTTGGTGGTGGTTGTGATGGTAGTGGATGCGGAGGTTGAGGTGATGTTGGTGGAGGTGGTATTTGGCCTGCTGCTGCTGCCGCTGCCGCTACTGCTGACATATCAACATCAGTTAAGTTAATCAACATGTTAGTAACAAATGTTTGGTCAGTAGCACATGTCAAAAGAGTAAAATTTACTCTTGAGCAAGGAATTGAATATACATCCTTTATACCGTTGATATTGAATCAATTTTGTTTGTATCACGTTCGAAACAAAATCTTTCAGAAAATTATTTCTTGTGTTTTTTAAATGTTTGGTTTTATAATGTTATTTATTAAATAAATCACATCTGGGACTTGTGGCATCACCTATTATTCTGCACATAGCGATCACTTAACACAAGCAGTAAAAACCTTTGATAAGTATTTTGTCGCTTGAAATTATGTTTTGGTTGCTATACGAGAAGGTTTTGTATACGTCATATCTGGTGACGAGAGCGAGATTCATGGGCGTCAGTTTCCATTCAGTTTTATCTGCAGTGCACTTGGACGTCACGCTAATGTCATAATAGCTATGTAACATTAAAATAAAATGCACGAGCTTGATATTTGATTCTCGAAAAGTTTATACATAAATACCATGGGGGAACCGGCAATAAATAAAAAGAACAAATTTTGACGCAATATACCTCTTGAATTGCAGAAAATGTGGGATGTCTTTCAAAAGGTGATATGTCTGAATTTGTGTGATCAATAAGCCATCTACATCGTACGACGTCTAAACTTTTTCTAGTATTGCAAAGATATGACAAAATTCGTCCATATAACATATACGGTTCATCTTTTTAATCTGACAATTCAATTTGACAATAACATCGCGTAAAAAGATTGCGCATTAAAGCTAGTCTTTAACTTCATATGGAGCGTTGGGCCATGCTTTTCGGAAAAGACGAAACTTTAAATCCTGTAAGAACATAAACAAAACACACGTTAAATAAAAGAAAAACAATAATTTCATGGAAATATATCAAAACACTAATGACTTCAATTTTACATTTACATCAGAACAATTGTACGTGTTAGCCATTTTGCCAATATATCACATAATTATGTTACAAGGTTAGCAAATGAGTTGTAAATCAGTTCGAGCAGCAAACACGCAAACAAGGCACACACTAAGTTGACATTCAATCATTACAATTTGGTCTGAAATGGTCAATGTCCGTGCATGTCGTCGAACACATTTCCTGGCCCCTCGTCCTGAAATGGTCAATGTCCGTGCATGTCGTCGAACACATTTCCTGGCCCCTCGTCTACGAAAAAACATTGTCTGAGATGTTGAACAGTCGTCACGAATTCCATTTGTTATAGAATAGAATTGACATGGATCTGATTTGAAAGTCTTGCATTTGTGGTGAACCAAAGTGCCAAATTGAAAGTAGTTTAATTCAAAAGAATACTTTGCGCGAACGTACACAAATCAATGTTGGCCACATGACTCGTGTATACAACACAGGAAGACACGGTTTCAAAATATCGATAAAATCCTAGGATTCCGATTGGGCAATACTTTCTTTGGCAAGTGAACAAACAACATTGTCACACTGAGTCATGGATATCTCATGCATGGATGCGATTTATTGAAAGCAGACGGCTTTAATATTTAAACAAACCCTTTTTCATTCAAGGACCGGGTATCTTAATGACAGCTACTACTTGAAAGGCTTTGTTCACTAGCACAATCAAGATGGCCGCCAAACCGTGTTTATTTATGAACACAAGAACTCATTCAAAGTGCGATTCACTTTGGTGATTTTATTATTTAATTATATCTTATATATAATATCTTAATCTCATTTCACAAGCGAATTTTTCTATTGAATATTATGTGTATATTTATATCTGAAGAAAACTCCTTCGTAATTCGTAATCGGATAAGGCCAAATTATATTAATTAAAATTATTCATCCTGCAGTTTAGAGCTCATTATCGCCCAACCAAAATGACTCCAATAATTCTGTGGAATTCAAGCCTATTTAAAACATTGTTCAGACGTCAGCAGCAACGTTGGTCTCTCGTGATATTTCTATGATAAAGACCATGTGCCGTTACTTGCATATTTAAAGCGCAAAAATATGTCTTTAATATCAGATGAAGTGCTGCTTGTACCTGCAATATTTCTTTCTTGACATTCAGTTTATTTTTTTTTCATTCATTTGTAAAGAGAATCAGAAAACATCAAATACGTCTAGTATATTCTATTCTTTTATACATAACACTAACAATAACATCGTAAAACATAATCAAGAAAATCGGTTTCTTTGCAACGTTTTAAGGTGTCTTTTGTATAAATTAATATAATGTATTATTTTGTTTAACGAAACACTGATGTATGAATCATGTGTATAATTAAAAGTCTTGTGTCATGTGTCAGTCATAAATTGTAGAAACGTTATGCTGTAAAGAACCTGTATTTTGTGATTCCTTAAAAATACGCGTGCTCTTCGTTCAACAATTTAAGTGAGCCGATTGTTGAATGTATGCTCTTGAACCAGACAGTCTGTACTGTGACTAATTGACTTTGCTTGGCGTAAGGCATAGCATGTTGCTCGTTCACGAGACCGTAGGTTAGCGACACTTGGTAATTACCTTCACGTTTCCACGATTAGACGCCCTCGCAAAAGCAGCACGAAACCAGTCGTTTCGTACAACAAACAATGTTGCATATTATACTTTAACATTTATAGGTCGAAGACATGGTTGTTGTCCTATTTGTTAAAACGGTACATTTAAGCAGTATGTAATACACTGCATGATTCCACGTTGGCATATTTAAAGGCGGTTAACATGGTGTTTGTCATATTTTTGAGGCTGCGTTTATATGCATATTCTGAAAAAGCGATCACATTCAAATACAGGACTTTAAATTACACGCTCTGCGTTAAAGATTAAATATATAGTTCCAAAATAAACTTGAATAGCGGTACTTTTAAAACGTTTTTCATTAAGAGAACATGACAAGTCAAAAACCTATTCTTGCCTTGTTGTTTTACTCTGTGTACAGGGGTTTTTGCGGTTTCTAATTGCTAGGAACCATTATCATTGGCAGGAGTAACCATTTGACAACCTCCACACAGATTCTACTGGTTCCGTGCATAGCTCAAATCACACAGCCTAGGTAAGGTAACCGGTGCAAGGAGTACGCCATTTTTAAAGTAGTTGCATCCCATAATGCCTTTGGGGGGGAGGGGAGTACACTCATGATTTTAATGATAGCACTACCTGCACACGCAATAATGGATGGTCAAACGAACAGACGGCCGAACGGATGGAAGTAACCTTTTTTGGACGGAAGGCCTAGTGGCCAGACAGAAGCGGCGTAGATATGGACGTGGATGGTTGTCTTTCATTGTGCTATTGCAGTTATACTCAAGAACATGCAAACACGCAATTTCTCTAAACACATTAAATTAAATCATTTCTGTCAGATTAAATGTACGTGTCTAGTTATTAAACGGACAAATAACATGTTTCAGTTGATGCTAGTTTCATCGACTGCTTCAACTAACAGACGTAGTGGCCGGAAAAAAGATATTACTCGTTATTATAACTATTATTTCAAGCAAAAGAACTACGTATTTCCTTCACTCGTGGTTAAGTGTATATCAGTTGTAACATTTTATTTTGATGTTCCGAACTCTACGTGTGATTTCGTGTGATAGAGACTTAACTCAACATTCCAAGAAATGTAAACTCTTAAGTACAAACTGATCGTTCTCGAACGTCACGTGACAAGTTCACATGCTTTGGAAATAGGTTCGATGCAAATAAATGGTGACATATTGGCTACACACCATTTATTTTCGAACACGATGTATGAAAACTCCTATCTGTTTTCAGAATTTGGCGTATTTTATTGACTTCATGATGATGAAAATTATTTGTTATTGATAAAATCACGTTTGAAGAAGAAGAGGTGATAGTTAGAGATGACTCAGTTTATAATATAATTTATTGACAGTTGTACTTAATACAAACGCTATCAGTGGTTCATGAGAAATAAGCCTAAACACTATTTGAACAATGGCACATAATTTATTCAAAACATTTTTATACATAAGGCATATAATTTATTGTTATTTCATTTGGACTTTATAGACTCGAACTCAACAGTAACAATGGCACAAAGTCTACATATAATTTATTCAAAACAGTTACATAGAAGGTATATAAGTTATTGGTATTTAATTTGGAATTTATATATGCAAATCAAATAGTGTTTACTATGTTTACTTATTATGTTCGTTATTTTTTGTTATTTAGCAGGAAAATGTAACTCTTTAATCTATTCGGAATAATTATCTCCCACGAGAGACCAATGACATACTTTTGAAATTGTTGTCGATTTAGAGTTGTTTATCGGCAAATAATCAACTATTTGGAGTTCTGATGCGTATAAATTAAACCACGAAGGCGTTAGCATCAGAACGACAAATCGGTGTTTATTAAGCAATTACGATGCGAACTATATTTTACAGTTTCGGAACTGTTTTCAGGGTTGTTTATTGGTAGTTTAACAACGGTGCATTTTCTTCTTTGTCTGTAGAAAACTCTGCGCGTGTCATGTTAGAATTACGGATCCACTAGTATTCAAGCTTATACGAATTCGGTGACTCGTGATGTCATGTATAACAAAACATATAGCCACATAGTTTTACTATGGCTTGGTAAGCCTAGCCGTTGTGTCCTAGCTTCTAGCCACGTACTGGCTTGAGGCTTTTTGTAAAGAGACACTCTTGACCATTTCAAAACGAGAAACAGTACAACGAATGAGAAACTAAAACAATACAACACTTTACACAGCCTCCACATAGATTTTGACTTGTTTCGAGCATAGCTCGTATCGGACACCAAAAACTACTGGCGCTGTTATATGTAAAATATAAACTGAGCTCGGAATTGGAGTGTGATCATTTGAACTGTTAACATACCATTATCATTGTATCAGTAGCATATGCATGTATTTGGTTAAATGTGTTTCGTCGGAATGTTGGTTATGGGGGGGGGGGGGGGGGGATTTAAGTAAAAATGACATTATGCTTGATGTTCCAACATGCTTGATGATTGTTCCAAAATGCTTGTTGGTGTTTATTATGGCCGGTCCACAACTCCGTGTCATATAATGATAATGCTAGCATTCTTTCTGATAAATTTTAACGTGCTTGAATTTACCAGTAATCTCACCGATTTATTTACCTACTTATAATAGTTCACAAATCGTGTTGGCATTGGTCACTCCGACTTCCGAGTAATTATATAAGAACGCCGCTGTCAGCAACTAGGCTGCATATGTCAACATCTATGATCGCATTGTCAGCAGGCATTTTTAATAAACAACACATAAACATGAAAGAATGAAAAGACATGTTGAATTGTTTTCATATAGTTTAATCTATTCATCTATATAACTTACTGTACATGGTTTGCTCTCACATAAATGTAACATTAACATCTACATACATCTTAACTAATACCTAGCATGCAAACAAACTTAATAATTAATAAATAAAAATCGGCATAATTATATAAATAGCCACTGGCGGTGCATAGAGCATTTAGATCAATAAAACTGTCAAACGCCAAATAATTAACAAATTATGGCTATTACTTGTGAAGTGTTTAATTAAAAATGGACGAATGCACTTTTATTTTCTAGTTATATATACTGAAATATATTTATCAAAATGAAAGAATCAAAGTGAATGGACTTGTATTTCCTTAGTAGAAAACATTTTAATTTACATGATAATGTTTATCCATACAATCAGCCAATGCAACGTGGGTAAAATATGATCCTCAACATCTAAACATGACAAAAATATTGCATATTGGTTAAACTGTCATAGTATATAATTAACATAACATGTAAACAATCTAAACAAGAGGGCCGTGATGGCCTAAAGCGCTCACCTGAGAACTGGTACAGATGAAGACCATACTGTTGTGACAGGTTTGAAAATTAAGGTACATGAACAATACGCAAAGGGGGATAGAATCAATTTTGATTTAAAACATCAGTGCAATGGTCTAACTAAAGTATGAGTTGGGTAGTGGATGTGCGGTATTTTTGCTAATGGTTCTCTCGATATTCTTACCGGACCCTTTTTCATTAAGTCAGTGACAATTCTGGAAAATGCAGAAACGGTGGATTTTGATGTCTTTTTTACAGACAGTTTTAGAGAACTAGTTGCAATGCGATAATTGCAATGGCTGTGCTATTAGGTCAAGTTTTGCTTTTTCTTTGATAATTTTCTGTCCAATGATAATAAATGATGTTAATGCAGGCTCTGAAGACATCAATGTTGCATGTACAAATAACTGCATGCAAGGTTTGCAACTGTTGGAAATCAAATTTTATCAATCAATTTTTATGGTCATATGCAAACTGTGTAAGTTTGGTCAACATTGAATAAAAAATCGTGTGTGCAAGCCAATCATTGATAACTTGTTGATGTTTTTTTCCAAATACAAGGGGCAATAACTCCAGTGTTTTTGGCCTGATCATGCTTATATTCGACTTCACCTGTAGTGTTACGTTCATAGACAAACTGTGCACGATTGGTGCATATTGGATAAAAAATTATTTCTATCCTGAATAATGTCCATTTTTGTATATTTTGTCCACAAACAAAGGGCAATAAATCTGGTGTTTCTGGCCCGATTTTGCTTATATTTGACTTCACTTTTAATCTTATGGTCATACACAAACTATGCAAGATTGGTGAAGATTGGATGAAAAATGAAGTCTCTATCCTGCATAATGTCCATTTGTTGCATATTTTTTCAAAAAGGGCAATAATTCCGGTGTTTCTGATCCGATCTTGCTTATATTCGACTGCAACTGCAATCTCATGGTAATAGACAAACTGTGCAAGATTGGTGAAGAATGGATGAAAACTGAAGTCTCTATTCTGAATAATGACCATTGTGGTATATTTTTCAAATAAACAAAGGGCAATAACTCTGGTGTTTGAAATACGATCTGGCCCATTTTTGGCACCTCCTGAGATCTGATGATCATACACAAACTGTGAAAGTTTGGTTAAGATTGGATGGAAAATAAAGTCTATATGTTGGAAAAAGGCATTTTTGCACTTTTTTTGCATGAAAACGGGGCAATAACTATAGTGTTACTGTGTGATCTGACCCAATAATAAACCCATCCGAGATTTTATGGACATACACAAACTGTGCACGTTTGGTTAAGATTGGATAAAAAGTGATTTCTCCAGCGTGAATACGAACCCAATTGTTGACGACACACAACGGACGACAGACGACACAGGAGAGGTCCCCGATACCAGTAGCTCACCGAGCACATCGAGCTCAGATGAGCTAAAAATGCATAGAAATTCTGACTAGGAACATTAATTGCAGTGCATGAAAACTGTGGTAAAAAGTTTATATAGAAAAGAAGTATATACTAGATTTATTGTTTGTTCTACTACAAACTGATACACACAAATCCTTTACGTACAGATTTTAATGCATAAAATATGTCTTTTGTAAAGATCAACAAAGACTGACATATAAATAAATGTGTAAAAAATGAACTTCTATGGTGCAATACTATAACATGTTTATTGAAATTGTTTTATAAGTGTAACGTGAAGAAAGTGTATGGTAAGAATTGTTAAATATAAGAATAATAAATATATGTATTCTACATAAAATAACTGTACAAAAAATACATAAAAAACATTTAACTGTTAAAAGTGTAAAACCGCTACTTCTAATGTTCTATCAGCCATGAAAATAGCGTTATAAAACTTGCATAGAAACAAAGTGACATTTGGCGCAACACACATTGTCTTTCAACAAAGGTGTTTGCAGTTAATTGTACTAACACCATACTAATAAAACACTATAATACATAAAACAGAACTACTCATATAAAATGTAACATACAAATCAATGCATTTATTAAGGACTATTAAACGTGAATATGCGTATTAGTTGATGACACAAAAAGGAGTTTCTGTGTTAAACAAGACGCTGGAATTTATTCCTGGGTAGAACCAGTACTTTTGCAAAGTTTGAACTCAAGACCTCCCAGTCACAGACTATGTACTTGTATATATAAATTCAATTAAATTCAAATTGATGAACGATACTCACAACTTTCCAACTTTCGTATTTTAACAATTTAAAAATAGAACACTAACAATCTGTCAAAAATAATTGGTCTAAAATTGTTTATACAGGCTTTGTAAAATGTAAATTTCAACAACAATATTCAGCAGTCTTTTAGACAGTATCTTGTATCAAATTCAACTTTATGAGAGGTTTATATAATGATGTAGTTTTTATAGATATAGCACTAGCACTAATGCGTTCTTGCTCTAACAATAACATATTGTCATCCATTTAAAAAGAACAACAACAAAAGCCATGGGATTACCCTGTACAACACAGTTACAACAACAACAACAGGTTATGTATATACATGAACAGTACTCTGTACATTGTATAGTGTTTAGTATATATTATTGTACAACAACATAAATGTTAGTAAAACCAACAGTACACAACTGACGAGTAAAAATAATATGTGGCGCGTTGTGAGAAAACCAGTCTTAATGCATGTGCGTAAAGTGTCGTCCCGGATTGGCCTGTGCAGTCCGCACCGGCTAATCCAGGACGGCACTTTCCGCCTACAGTTGATTTATGTTTAAAAGAGACTTTCTTGAAACAGAAAATACCATAAAAGCGGAAAGTGCCGTCCCAGATCAACCTGTGCGGACTGCACAGGCTGATCCGGGACGACACTTTAGGCACATGCATTTAGTCCGGTTTTCCCACGACGCGCATCATATCATAAAATTGTGCATGTGAAGAACATAAGTGTAGTTGCAGAGCTTGGGGTTTGTTTTAAAGATAAATGTGTTATAGAATTATATTTAAAAAAAATAACATTGTTATATATGTATGTATTCTATAGTAAAACATTATAGTTGTTGTGTTTTTGTCATGGTTTGCTCATTAGTAAATACTGATTCATTTTAGTCTCAGAGACCCTCTCTGTACATAAGGTGATATAGAAATACATTTGTTTTTTCTTAAAACAAGCTTCAAGTATGATTCTTTAAATAAATACATGAAGGAAAAAAACACAAGACAAAATACATGTATTCACAACAGAGGATTAACAGACGATTAAGATAATTAAAACCAAAACAAATATAACAAACATAGGAATTGCATAAACCTCCTATTAAAGAAAGTTGTACTCACTGAGCTTTGGTTTGTAACACAAACGATTTGGCACTGTTGATAAAACAGGAAAAAGTAAAAATTGCATACTCATTGATCAAAATCTCAAATTATGCATAGTGGCTATACTTATATTCTATGAAATACTACAAAATTGCACGCTTTGGCCACCTCCCACAGAACTATTCTACTGTAGGTTCAATTTATATCATGTAGGACTGGTAAAGCTGAAAACAGCTTAAGATGCAAGGGAGATCACTCTTCCAGAAAATTTTAAAATATAATGGAGTTGTTTCCTTTGCATTAAAACATGAACACAATCTAAGGACTTATTATTATATTATATTCCATAATTGTTTGAAATGTCTGCAATAAAATATATGTTT
This sequence comes from Congeria kusceri, assembly GCA_027627225.1. NCBI lineage: Eukaryota > Metazoa > Mollusca > Bivalvia > Myida > Dreissenidae > Congeria > Congeria kusceri. The sequence continues at coordinate 79,697,406 of CM051025.1, read as the reverse complement.
AACCAGTAATTAGACAGTTAAAGCTTTATCACCAACAATCATATTTTTGTGCAAGTCATTCTGGTTTATCTGTCGTCTTGTCTTGCGAGTATTTGGTGAGACTTTTTCCACAGATTTTGTTTCATCCTGAAACTTTGTGTTGTTGTTGCTCTTGATTTCTGCACAGCTACTGTTCTTCTCTGGCTCAGACTTCATACTGTCTTTGTCCACAACACTTTTTGTATCAGCATCTCCACTGTCTTCCTCATTTTTCCGTGTAAGTTTGTTGCCATACGTATCATCGCTTACATTTCCATTCACCTCAGAAGCTTTACTTAAATATTTACCTTCAGATTCACTTCCCGATCCCTTACTCTCTGGACATTGATTTTCGTACAGTTTCTGAATGATGTCAGCTCTAAAATTTTGGTTATCATCGGCATCATTTGAGTTAGTTTGCTCCTCCGATGATGAGAGCAGCTTCCTGTGAAGGTTCAGGTTCGAGCTGTGTCGGTCTCGGCTACGTTTAGAGGGGAACGAAGCACTGCACCCTTCAACGGTGCAAGTATGCATAAGTTTCAGGTGAACATTCTTGTAATGAATTTTTAGACCAAATATATTCAGGAACGTCTTCCCACATGAGACACACTGCTTTGGGTTCTCCTTATTGAGAGGAATTTCAAAGTCTGATAGGTTTTCGGGCTGCTTTGACATATCTAAGGATTCATTTGACTCTTCATTTGATTCATGTGAATCCTGACCTGATGTGGCAGAAAACTGCTCTGCATCCATCCCTTCTGGCATGTGCATGGAAAAGTCTAAAACTTCACCCGTATCTGTCCTATCGATATCGTCATCATCCTCATCATCCCCATCACCATCCATATTGTCATCATCATCATCAATTACAAGTTTGTTTTCGCTCCTGTCAAGGCCTCTGTCTTCATCATCAGAAAGTTCACTGCCATCTTTCGCTCCATCTACAGCCACAGAGTTTTCAATTTCTTCATCAGTTTCCTTTTTGTTTTCAAAATTGTTCCCATGTTCATTACTGTCAGGCCTGTAACCGTCTTCATTTCTGTAATGGTTGACTTTATGTGACAGCCGTATTGGTATGTTCTTCCTACGGCTCTGAGACCGAGGTTGACCTTGGCTTCCGGAAGCTTCCGAGCGGCTGTTGTCAGACGAGTCCTGTTCATCTGAGATACCACATTTCAAGGCTTGTTGGTAATCATCAAGCATGTGATCAGGAACAAGGTTGAGACTAGAATTGCCTGGACTGCCTTCTCTTGAGCTATGCCCAATTTTAGCAAAAGGCACACTAAGATCTTTTGGCCCATCATCTAATCCATCAAGCTTCAGGCGCTTTGCGGCAGTTGGAAAGACAGGCATGGTTATGTTTGGATCACTGTAAAATGGCCGTTGTTTGGGACTTTCTCCAAGACTTGCAGGACTACCCGTAACCATGGCATTTGCCATAACAACTGAGGGTGGAGATGAAATCGCTCTTTTGCTGGAATGGCTTGTTCCATCGTCTACTAGTCTGGCCCCTTCAGGAATTTTTGGTCGCTTCTGTGGCATATGAAGTTTTGGATTAGGGTTGGCGCTATGGCGATTACGGCTTCTTCTTGAACTGAACATCATGGTGCAGCCTTCCACTGAACACTTGTGCATCTCTTTCAAATGGACAGCACTATAGTGAATTTTTAGAGCCCCTTTGTCACAGAATGTCTTATTACATGCAGAGCATAATACACGTTTCTTTCCATTTGGTCCAATCATTGAAGATCCAAAAGTCGAGTCAGGGATCCAGTTGCGCTTGATCGGGTTTGATGACTTGCGCAGATGTTTGTTCTTTCTGTCAAGATATGATGAGCTGTCTTGGTCCTCTTTCATGGAGAAATTTAACACTCCGTCATCATTGTGCCCATGTCTCTGAAGGGTTGGCAGCATCAAAGCGGGTGCACTGAGAGATAGAGAGTTTGGCATGGTGGGAACGTGGGCAGACGAAATATCCATGTCTGAGTGCTTCTGGGGTGTGTAGGGAGTGTGAGGTGGGGTGGACTGGGCAGACGTTGATGTCATACTTAAATTCTGAGGGCTATCACTCTTGGGGGAGGTTGCTGCAGGCAGTCTCTCTCCAGGACTGAGGACCGAGGGGCTGGCAGTCTCCCGCCTGAAATCAAACGGCTGCATAGTCTGCAGACGGCCGAGAGGTGAGGTTGTCACTGGACTGGTTGAACTGATGGATATCAGGGGAGGACGAAGATCCCTTGCAACGGAGGTGGGGGTAGAAAATCCCAGGGGAGGGCTCAATAAACGACTTCCTGTCGGTGAGAGGTATGGCAGACGGGCTCCAAAAATTTGACGAACATCAAACGGACGAATCAGGTTTTGCATAGATAAGTTGCTTCGTTCAATAAATTTCTTTATTTCAGAATCATTTCTGGTCGTCTGTTTCAGGAAATTGTCCTGCCTTTCTTTTGTGTCCTGTAAAATGATCTCCTGGGCAATGGACTTTGTTTCCCCAAATCGCAGAAACTGTTGCATGATTACGAATTCCTCATCCCGCGTGGCACAGATCCACTTGTCCAGCACACGTCCAGTTGCCTCCTAGAAAATAAGATAATCAAAGTTATTAGTCTCTCCAATAACAACAGCATTTAAACTACTACCTTCCAAAAGATATGCACATAATACATGTAAGTACTTTCATGCATTTTGACAAAAATTAGATGAATTGGAAGAATTACATAACTTATTCATAATAATTATGTTCTACATATTCAACACAATCAAATATTTATTACAACTACAAGTCATCTCAGTTCATAACAATTATGGAACAGAATTGGACCAAATACTTGAATTCCTAAGGACAAAAACGTGTGTACCTCAATTACATCATTCAAAAGGCATTACGTCCCTTAGTGTACCAAAGCATTTCTGCATTCAATTAAAGTCCTATTTGTCTTTGTTACAGAAACTACTGTCCCGAATGTCTCAGGAGATTGGTTATTCTATTATTCAATTTGAGGATGTCTCAAATCCCAAAATGCACTGACAACCAATATTAACTACTGGTCACTTTACACATTTTCACTGGCAGCGTATGTCACAAAGGTGTGTAATTACTATTGGACTGTCACTCCCCGTCTCAGTAATGAAGTTACTATGACACATGGCTTCTGCAGACTGCCAGGTGCATACTGAGTTTGTCAAGCGAATGGCGAACAAAGCCTCAAAGAAGCATTTCTTGCAAATTATTTGAAAGAACTTCTGTGCATTTTTTTCAGTGTTAAAGTGAGTTGCTGATTTGTCAGTTCATTTTTGTTAGTAACAAAATAAACACAATATTGGGAACATAACTTTAATCTGAAAATTATATGAGGCATGTCATGGGAAAACCCCGTGTAATGCAGATGCGTAAAGTTTCATCCCGGATCAGCCTGTGCAGTCCGCACAGGCTAAGCGGGGACAACACTTTTTGCTTTTATGGCATTTTCTGTTTCAAGGAAGTCTCTTCTAAACATAAATCCACTTTAGGCCGAAAGTGTTGTCCTGCATTAGCCTGTGCGGACTGCACAGGCTGATCCGGGATGACACTTTACACATATGCATTAAGATCTGTTTCCCCATGACACATCTTATATCATCTTCAGTTTTACAAAAATTTAACTGTAATTCTAGTAATAAAAACTTTTATAGAAGCTGTTTTCAAATCTCAGCCGGTACAAGCTGTCTTAGCAAAACAAAATGGTCTCAAAGTATGTGTTTTTTGTTAGTCTTTGTTTTTCAATTTAAATCTTTGGCATGTGTCTTCAGAATACAAAAGAAAACTTCCCGAAATCTTCAAGGATCATCCCCACATGCGCGCACAATCGGAACACTGACTATATAATTGAGTCATTACTGAGCCAGTGTACCGGTCCACGCATGTGACTTGCACTGAACTGTGACTACAACGACAGCCATGTGCCGCGTCTGGTTGGAACACATGCTAAAACATGTACATGCTCTACTTGACAACTGGCTTTTTCATGAGCCAGCGAGAATGCTCTTGCAAGTGGGCTGAGATTTTTGGTTCATAGATGTTCTTGTTTCATGGAAGGTTATTTTAGCTTTTTTTTTATTGTGCATATTGCATAACATTTTCTTATATTACCATCACTGAATTGCTTATTATTGATATAAACTGCTTATACATGTTTTGCTTCACTAATTAAATGCACAACAGTTTATTTCTATCACTTTTATAATTATAATCAATTATTTGCTGTCAGACAGAACAATTTTCTTTTCATGACACCTATTTTCCCAACAGAAGTGAGAAGACCAGAAATTTGGTTAAGATGGTCACTACCCCATATATTTGTACAACTATGTTTATACCTGTTGCAAAGACTTTTGCAAGTTTTAATTATTGTTTTATTTAAATTTCAATTCTTTATTATTCCAGAGTGTGTAGGATGTTTGTTTTTTTTGCGACATACACGATGAAGATGTTATTCTTAGGGTAGCCATTACTAGGATGTTTGAAACATACACGATGAAGATGTTATTCTTAGGGTAGCCATTACTAGGATGTTTGCGACATACACGATGAAGATGTTATTCTTAGGGTAGCCATTACTAGGATGTTTGCGACATAAACGATGAAGATGTTATTCTTAGAGTAGCCATTACTACATTAAGTACCTGCAGGATGTAGCCTCGAGCGTAGTCCTCGTATGTCCATCCAAACCCATGTAAAACCTGCAGTACCTCCTCATGTTGAAGAACACTGAACAGTCTGCAGGAAAACAAACACTAAATGTTACAGAAAAATGAACACATTGTCGGAACAGTCATATTGGACAGGCAACAGTGAGTCACATTTCAGAGTGAAAAATTACAATTTTAAATTATACATTAGTAACTTACTCATTTATGGTCATTTATTAATAATATTAGTAGTAATCATTAAATTTTAATTTTGAGACACATATAATTTTTACAACTTCTGTACCTGTCTAGAAGTATTTTAAGGCGTATGGGCGTGGCCTGCGCCCCATACAGCATGAGGGAGGCAATGTCGAAGACAATGTTCGGTTGAACAATCTCCACCTGCAGGCCCACATTGAACACATGTCTGTACCCCAGCTTATCCAGGGCTGCAAACAGAACAACAAGAACTCAACAGGACTGTCAGGCTCCCACATGCTAAAGACTTTGAATACATTGTAGCAGAACTTGAATAGAATATATGTGGCGCGTCGTGAGAAAACCAGTCTTAATGCATGTGCGTAAAGTGTCATCCCGGATTAGCCTGTGCAGTCCGCATAGGCTAATCCAGGACGGCACTTTCCGCCTACAGTTGATTTATGTTTAGAAGAGACTTTCTTGAAACAGAAAATACCATAAAAGCGGAAAGTGCTGTCCCGGATCAGCCTGTGCGGACTGCACAGGCTGATACAGGACGACACTTTACGCACATGCATTAAGTCTGGTTTTCCCACGACATGCCTCATATATGTTATACACAATGTATCCAAATTCAACATTCCTAAATTCTGTAGTGTATTTTAAACAACTGCATAAAATCATGCATCGTGCAAATATAAAATTATTTCATTTTGATAACTGGAATACAGTATTTTGAGAGGTCCCAACTGAAATATATTGCAAACAAAAGTTGGTAAAACTATCACACAATCCAGGTGTAAAGGAATATTATTTCTACCAATGCTTTTTAAGAAATAATGATAGTGGATGATCATCTGATATGCTTTAACAAGGCCCTTGGAATATGGAATTAAAACTGGTTTCAATACCAACTATGCAAATATTCAATCAGAATGCCATTAATGCACAAGAAATTATTGTTGTGTCTGTTGTAAATACTTTTCAATTCATAAAACTGTTATATTACTTAATAGTTACACATATCAACAATTTAAATTTCCAAATCACATGGTATATAAATAGATTACCAGAGATGTTTCTATATATGAAATTATCCATATAAAAAGCAACTTATATGAACATAGATGACTTTCATGACAAGTCTCTGGTAAAGACTGTTATGTGTATTGTTTATTTATAAAGTTTATTTTCTACATCCTACATCATATTAAAACACTCTATAAATAAACATGTGCAATCTGATCAGTCAAGGTACACTAAATAAATATTCTGGCAAATTCTGTCACTGCAAAACCTGGGAGAGAGAAGAGCACAGAAAAATGTACATGGCTAATGCTCTCTTTCACAGAACAGATCCCAATTTTCATGCGCAATTAAGCGGTCCTGGAGTGCAATAACACATTATCAACTGTTCAATTAGGTCTCAGATATGCTCTATAGGCCTGCCCTGCTGTCCTGCCAACACAAAGACACACAACTGATAAGCCATGTCTGTCACACAAACAGCCAGCACACTGGGTTACCATGGAAACATGGCACCACAGGCTCATTAGTCATGGAGAAGGCTCCCAGAAATTAATCTCCATCAGACATATGTTTTCCTCAATACACGAAATGGAACTGAAAACTTTACCTCTGCTAAAGGAACTTTGCATATATTAAAATTCATCAATATTATTAATTTATATTCCAAAATAAAGTGAGTATATGATGCTCATTTGATGTAAATTTATTAATAAATGACTTCTTGGTACACCAAAACCCCGCTTTACGACCACCCCGCTAAAGCGGACACTTTTTAAAAGACCCGATTGTTTCACTATATATTCCAATGGTCGCAAACCCCGATTATATGGGCACCCCACTATTCCGTATTACGACCACTAATCCCAGACCGAACGTCATTTGGTCGTTGACAATTAACATCATCAATTAGCAACATATGCTGTGGAGATAACATAATGCTTTGCAGTATAAAAGGAGCATGTGAAAAACAATGTTACACATGTTTTGATAAGGGATAAGCACATCGACTGCATATCAGATTACGTTTATTGACTCTAGCTCACAGTAAGTGGGTAGCACTGATGAATGCTGAACCTTAAATGGGCTTAGTTAATCAAGTTTTATATATTTTCCTACTTAATGTTAAGTTCATACATGTATCCATAACTTTAAGTTACATAATCTCTATTCAATAAAACATATAATTGATAACAAATTGGAATTTTCGTTATCTATTGATTACTCATTATTTTCATAAAAAACTTTATTTTACACAGAAGTATACGTGTACTGTATTATGGCATTTTTGTACTAGAAAATTATGCCTTCACAAGAATTATAACTTTAAAACTAAACATTTGACCACAGCAGTTTTTCTTAAAAGTTTATATCACAGTTTATAGTAACTAATGCATTTCATGACGGGAGGGGGGGGGAGGTATCATGCCTGCTAATGGGAGCCACATGAATGGTCTTTGTGATCACAAGTCTAAAATAAAACACATGCCAGGCCGCCACACATCAGTAGGGAGACATATGTCTGTCATTTATACCAATTAATACTCCTCGGGATAACAAGCTCAGGACTCAAACTTACATGGCATAGAAAGGTGTATTTCATTGGGCAAACTCAAAGAGCACTAATGAAAACTTTATTATCTCATTAGCAAGAGCAAGATGAAAATTACACACCAAACAAGCCACAAGTGCAGTGACTTGCTTCTCATTTTCTGGTGTAAAAATCTACAATTCATCCATTATTATCATTCACAATTATTCATTGCATGATTATGTACTGTATTGAACACATAAACTTAGCTGAATACATTATTTTAAATAAAATACTGCTTTTCAACCTTATGTTATGCTTGAGTGTTCATTTTGTTTAAATATTGACAAACCATTCTACTACTGGCTAATTATTATGCTTTGTATTATATAACTGATACTGGTATTCATTATTGTTGGTATTTGAATTCATTATAATTGATATTTGTATTCATTATAATTGATATTTATATTCATTATAATTGATATTTGTATTCATTATTACTGATATTTATATTCATTATAATTGATATTTGTATTCATTATAATTGATATTTGTATTCATTATAATTGATATTTGAATTCATTATAATTGATATTTGTATTCATAATAATTTATATTTGTATTCATTATAATTGATATTTATATTCATTATAATTGATATTTGTATTCATTATTACTGATATTTATATTCATTATAATTGATATTTGTATTCATAATAATTGATATTTGTATTCATTATAATTGATATTTGAATTCATTATAATTGATATTTGTATTCATTATTACTGATATTTGAATTCATTATAATAGATATTTGTATTCATAATAATTTATATTTGTATTCATTATAATGGATATTTGTATTCATTATAATTAATATTTGTATTCATTATAATTGGTATTTGTATTCATTACAAATGATATTGGAATTCATTATAATTGATATTTGTATTCATTATAATTGATCTTTGTATTCATTATAATTGATATTTGTATTCATTATAACTGATATTTGTATTCATTATAAATTATATTTGTATTCATTATAATTGGTATTTGTATTCATTATAAATGATATTTGAATTCATTATAACTGATCTTTGTATTCATTATAATTGATATTTGTATTCATTCTAACTGATATTTGTATTCATTATAACTGATATTTGTATTCATTATAACTGATATTTGTATTCAGTGTAATTGATATTTGTATTCATTCAACTTCAATGATAAAAAGTTATGCAATTGTGCTGTTGTATAGGACTGAATGTAAGCCTGTTTAAATTTGGTACAGTTACAATTGATTTATTTATTTACCAAGTTATTTATTTTGCAATTTTTAAGTAAAAGTACCAGACAGAACAGGATTGTGACAAATTTCTTCGGTTTTGGGGCTAGTAGGCCACACTTCTTTGCTAGCCATCACATATCCAGACATATCATGAAATTTTCCAAAGGCTTTCGTAATATCGATAAACATTAAACCTATGCTATTGAATAATAAATATTTGCATGTCAATAGGAATAAAGGCAATCCTGTCACAAACCATTTCCAAATTGTAGAGGAATAATTGTTTGTCAGAGTCCCAGAGTGACGATTATTTCTAAACTCTACTAATTGGCTCGATCTATTTTGGATCTGTTTCAGTAGTAACCGATATAAGTTCCCCAAAATTTCCCTCAATATGAATATACTGACTTTATGGAGACAGGAGAATCTTCAAAGGAATCTAGTTACAGGCCCGTCTTTGCATGAGTACAGCCCTTCAAGGTGTCCTACAGGACTTGTCTATCATATTAGGAACATATTTTAGTGGCCATCATTTTTGCTGTAGTTAAAACATTACCACTCATGGACTCTGGAAGCTGTCAAGGGGACCACGCGGGAGACTGTCTTAAAATAATTATAGGCCCGTGAGGTCTGTGAAAACATGCTTATTAGTCTTCTTTGTCAGGACAAATGGACTTGGCATGCCAAATTTACATTACGCCATTGTAGCGGCAGTTCCAGCATGATTTGTATCATATGCTAGGTCTGGAATTTAACTTGCTGGGTGCATCACACCGCAAAGACAGACAATACATTTCTACATGAAATGATGTAGAATGTCACTAAGCTTGTACTTCACCAAAATCTTTTTTTATTGATTTCACAAAAAAGTGTACTTTAAATGGTTTCATTTTAAGACAATGATTTCATTAATGATCATAATAGCCGTACATCATAAAATCATAGTTACATGTACATATATATTTAAAAAAAACTAGATTCAGTAGACAAACATCACACTCGGCAAAATAGCAACTGTTATATTCAAAACAATCAAAGCAATCCAGTTCACAAGTCTGATTCTTTTCTTCCTACATTTAAAATAAAGTATATCGGCTTCTAGAAAGACAATTTATGATATGCCAGGTGACTTGAAGCCTTGCCAAAATTATGTGCCACTTGAAACTACTCAAAAACACTGGCTGCTGATAAACTGTTGATCAGTTCAGTTGATACTGATAAGCCTTGGCTGGCTGGGCCTACTGGGATGATTAGCTTCCTGTGATAAACAAATCAGTCAATGACAGTCCAGCTACCTTCCTTTGTGAGCAAGCATGGCAATCAGGTGGGTGGGGTATGCTTCTTATCAGGACATTTGTAGGTATATAAAGTTACCGATGTACATGTAGTATTGGATGTTGGCAGATAAATATTACACAAAATGATGGAAATGTGTCAAGAGATAAGTGATGCCAAGCCAAATTTAAAGTTAGCATCTTATAAAAAAAATGTCAACAACACACTGAGATCTTGATCAGAACACATACTGGTCATGAACGTAATTTTGGCCACTTTGGTGGTTTTTTTTTTTTAATCTCACGTTGTACACAACTGATCAAAATTTAACTTTACATCAATAATCCTGGGTTCGAAATTCATATAACATGTAAGTTTAAAACAAAATGGACGAGTGTAAGGTAACTAAATAAATGGAAATAAAGAACATATAAAATGTCCATTTTCCTAGCTCAAATGTACGTAAAAAATCGGCCACTTTTTAGTATCCTCGGCAATGTTTATAACAAAATAGTTTTTTTTAAATAACTATCCTTATCTGAAGAGTAACGATCAAGGTTTACAAAAATTAAAATTTTGACTAAAATATCCTACCTAAACGACTTTCTTTCACTGGTACCCCTCCCCCTCCCCTTAAATTCTGTATAATTTAAACCAATGTTGGTAATGGTGAACTGCAAATGATTTTGTTTCTTTCTTTTGCTTGTTTATATTGTGTTTGTTTGTTTAAACGTCATTTTTATGTCAAATATAAAGTAAACAAGTTTTAAAAATTTGAAGCCAAGGGTGACGTGAACTATAAATAACTTTAAACTGCCTTTAATTCTATTCAAGGGAGATAATTCAATTTGAAAATCTTAGTGTATACCTGTGAATTTTCACCTGTGCGGGTGTATGCGTTTTATGTGAGTAAGTAAACAGTATAACTGATATCAATAAAATAGAGAATACATTATTCAATTAAATATAGATATTATTAGTATGAATATAAATTTCTGATATATAAAAAAACACATCATGCATGATACCGATCGATAAGTCTGAGGGCCGAATTGTCAAAGGGGCCGATTTGTCTTCTGAATTGCTAACTAGAACTGGGACCGGATAAATCTAGGGGCCGAATATTCTCGATACCTTGAGTAACCCCTTCGCTGAAGAAGGCTACAACATAAACTTACGGGGCTGCCTAGAGTTAACGATGATATTGGTATTAAATTCAGCGAGAATTGTAAGAAAATCTGAGATAACCGAATTTAAAGAGAAAACATGTCTGGGCAAAATAGTGATGTGATCTTTTAAACAGAAGCGGATGTTTCCTATTTCGTCAAATTTGCTTGTGAAAATTTGTTAACGGTTAGAAGAAATAATAAATTTAAATCTGTAATCATGCAACACCATATTTTCGGTGCGTGCGTATGATGACGTCAGTTTCCCCATGTGACTCAATATTTCCTGTTATAATACTGAGATTTCAATTCAAAAGTACATAACGATATATACTTACTGCAAATCGAGAAATCTGTAGAAGTTCTTTTGCAAATTGTTTTAAAACAATATTAATCTCTATCGCTAAAACGCTTTTTAAAGGGTGGCCGAATATTTACGTACAGGCCGGAATTACGTCCATGACCAGTACACAAAAAAACAAAAACATAATCTGTAAATTTGAGTGTAAGCAAAGCACAAACAATAAGAAGTCCATATATTTCGTATAGTCTTATCTGTTATTAATGTTCTCACCTATCATTTCAATAGCATTTCTTCCCAATTTCAAGGAATGTCAAAATGGCAGGAAATATCAACTGTTAAATATCTATTTTATGAAAATTGCTGATCAACAGTTGACTAGCACATATGCTGATACTTTACTTCTGGATACACTTGGAATTAACAGCAAGGACACCTGTGGCGTATCATGGTTGTCAGGAGGCTTGGTGTTCAATCTGCAGTAAACTACAGCCTTACAGTGCCTCTGAAACATGTTTCCAACATGAGGGCATTATTGAAACTAATTTCCAGCACAGGTGAGACATTAATAAATATAAGATAGAAAAATAGTTCATTCACAGAACCGAATATTATCAATATCTTCAAAATTTTATGGGATACATTGATGCAGATTGCTTCTAAATGACTCTGATACAGAGGCTTGAAAATGGATCAACTGGCAGAAGTAGCTCAGAGAGCAAGTGCCATCCTACACAGGCCATCTGTATATCATTAGTCAAGGTTGCTTGTTTCAATTTAAGTGAAATCTCATTATGAGGCAATTACTTAAATGTAACAGTGGCAAAAGTGTGTGCAATTAAGGTTTTTTGGGTGTCTTGTGGTATCTTGCAGGAGACCTGGGAGTCTGTTACCTAGGTACCGGTGGATTCCATCACTCATCCGCTAACAAGATGACAGTTGTTTTAAGTCATAAAGTAGTTAATTCATTCTCCAAGTGGAATGTGCTAGGAATTACACTTCGATGTAATTGCTTGAAAGATTTTGTCAATGGCTCCGGAAGTGTTCCATCAGCAGATGAGTGCACATAATATCCATACATCATCTCTGATAGATTACAAAGACTTTGACTCAAGATTGTCCATCAAATTTCAAGCATTTCTTCAAAATGTTTGGGAATTCTGGAAAGGCCCACTTGAAACAAAATCTCATCACAATAAATTCCATTTCCTTTGAAATGAGCTTAAACCAGACATTTTCCTAAGACCTCACTAAACAATATCAAAATTAAGTATATGAACAAAATCTCTGCCAACCTATTAAAACTTTAAACTTCATTTGTAACCTGAGCTTTTTGTGGAATAAGCAGACCTATAAATCTGGAAAATTCTTTGTGACTCAAGACTGGACACAGATCTCCACCAGATGTCATGCTTGCAAACCATTAGGACGGCCAGCTTTATGGCAGGTCAGCCAACTTGTATATAGATCTGGTATGTACAGCCCTCTCAACATATCACTCAGCATGGAGAGGCTATAAACTGTGAAGGAAATAGTTCTGGACATTGGAAGACATTTTTCTAAACATGAGACTGTCATTATGGCATGCCTGCTACCCTCTGTTTGGTGGGAATATTTATGATGACCATGCTCTTAATGACCAGATCAAGCTTGCTCTATCTGTGGGTTATCAGGAGTGTCCAGGTCAGAAAAATGGGCAAATTAATGAGTTCCATCAAGACTGTCATTAAACAAAGGAACACAAATATGTAACACAATTATCTTGTTACACCAAGACATTTTGCAAACACAATAATTTATTTTTACGCTAAGTTGTCTGTGATGATTTTTCAAACAAATATATTTTTTTTAAACATAATTCTGATTGAAATCCTGCTTTTCATAATCATATATGCCATGAGCATCCTGTAACTACTTAACCAAGAATCTGTACAACAAAGTCACAGATACAAATTACTCCAAGTCTTGAATCATGTGTATCCCATATTCTGCAAACCTCACACCAAAATCCCCATTTTCTCAGTTGTTTGGCTCTAAATTGAGACCCACTGTTGAGTGGTAAACCCAGCCCATAGCATCTTGGGCACACTGTCAAAACACAAGTCTTCAATCGTCCTCACCTCTGTTTTTAATTAGACATGTCAGTGGAGTGAACCATTAGAAACCATAAATTCAAACAGGGAACATACTCAGCTGATAATTAAACATGGCACAGGAGGCTTACTGGTGGAAGAGTTTGGGCCATTATGAGGAATTATCAGAGGTTAAAGACAGAAATTATGTCCACAAGTGACTTAGTTAAAAGATCATTGTAGGGTAAATGAGAAAAAAAGTGAACACTTTTATTGGTTATTTGAACCATAAACATAGGTATGTAAGACAGATAGGTGATTTACTAGAATATGTAAGATATGCTGTCCGATAAATGAACACAAAGAAGCATGATCATGAAAATTCTTAAATATGGTCTTAATCTTAATTTTAAATATAAGCCAATAAAAATCAAAGCTAATTTGCAACATGGGTTTTCATTGGTCAATTTTTCAAGTTGAGACTATGTTTGAGTTTAAGAACATTCAGAGTCATGGAACATAGTTATTTGTTACACTATAATCAAGCTTCTGGTCTGTCAAACAACAAAAACTGTGGGCTTCTGAATGTCCTTGCAAATCACTTGCTTCTGGGCAATCATACTAACAATAATCAGGATCTGTATGTTAATTTGGCGAGCATGTAAAAGAAATACCCCATTAACCAAAGTTCAATGTTAATTTTTACAAATGCATTTTCAGGTACTAACAAGACATGCATATGAGTGTCTTTTAATTTCTGTGGCTGGCTTTTACATTCCATGCTCATCTTAGTTCCCTCAAAGGCTTATGGTGAATATTTGTTTGACAGCTAATAGCATGATAGGCATGTTAAACTAATTTCTGGAATGACTATAAATACTGGGAAGAGATTTTCTGACTGTCAATCATGTTGAACCATATTAAAATGCTGAAAATATGCTTGCACCTTTTTACACTTTCCGTAAGTATAGTTATGTTGTTTAAGTTACGTTATGTTATGCTATGTAAAGTATGAACTTTAACTTTATAAAAAAAACTAGCTTTCAAATAAAATGTCCAAATCAATTTGTCTACTTACATAACATTGTTATACTAATATTAAACATGACAAAATGAAGACTTTTGCTTATGGTGAGATCTTAATATTCACACTGTTTAATTACAGCAACAACGTCATATAAATAGAACGGCAAAAAAAAAAACTTCATCAAATTAGCAAAGCCCGAATACAAATACATTTTCTCAATTATTTGTCACTTTGAGCAACAAACAACAATCGGGGAAATACTAAGGGTTTTCTCTTCTTTTTTACAAGACACTTGACGATTAATTGTCCTCGAACATGGGACACAGCAATTCTGTTATTGTGTCATTTGTGGCTAATTTAATTAAAGAGTATCTCAAGAGCCACTATAAGCAGATTCACATGTTTTCCATCTTTCTAGTGACAAATTAACCATGTTTAAATCACATTTCACCAAAGACAGGACCAAAATTGCCACCCTCCTAGTCTTGCTAGACGGAATTCACAGATTGCTTTTAGATTAAAATGATACATATGACAATACTGGGCGGCAAGTGATTCTCGCTAGTACCATCTTGTTTCAATAGTTCACTATTTTTGAATGTGAATGTGGAATGTGAAAAATATTTGTAGGAGTTACAGAAGTTTGAAAATATATAGACGTACAAAAGATTATGTCAGAATTATTGATTAACTAAAAATGGTGAAAATTGGAAAAAAAATCAAAATATTGCATGAAAAAATGAACCACATACATTTTTCATGAACTGAAAAAAAAAACTTTTGTATTTCAAAACCATGAAACCAATGTCCTAAAAGCATTATAGAACTTACATTTAATTTGTCTTAGAGTAACTACACTAAAGACTCTAGGCACCGGGACCTAATCTCTAACACAAAGAAGTAAATGTGCTCTTGCAAGTTTTTCAAATCAAAGAGACCTCACTAAACCTTTATTATAGTGAGGACATGGAGGAACATCCCTTCATCTGCCACTTCACTAATTGGAGTTACATCCCTTAAATCCTTCAAGCTTCTTGCCATAGATGAAATAAAAGAGCACACAAAAACATTTGGCCATAAAATACTTTTAACAAATATATTGAAACCAGGAATCATAAAGGACCGTTAATAATAACATTATGGGATGTTAACGGAATGAGATCAATTTTGTGTGTATAACAAATTAAAACCTGTCCTGGGTGCCAAAATGCACAAATGTAGTTAATCAATTAACAATATAACATGAGGATCCAATATGTGTCTAAAAATATTTCGAGCAATTTGTGCAATGCTAATGGTGCTGTGCAGGTCCCACTCCACAGGAAACGGTGGCATCATCTGAGCCACAGTTCCGCATTGCCCTCATTCACTTCATTAAGGTTTAACAGTTAACGCCAGTGGATCTTAGTGCAAAGCTGCTCCTTTTCAGTCACAAAAGCTATGTTAAAAGACAGTTATTAGCAAAGGTAAAACCATAATGATCCTGCCTCCTGATGAAAATGTAATGGGCAAACATTAATGGTTGATATTAATTGAATTAATTTGCCAAACAAAAACTTATCGCTAATTAAAATTCTTGTTCATGTTTGTGGGATATTCTTGAGGCTCACAAACATATTGAAGACTTGAATTGGGTTACTTTCATGTGTGATCTTCCAGATACAGTTAAAATTTGTTGTGGATTACTATAGTAATCCTTTGACAAATTCTTAAGCTCAGACTTCATGGATTGTTTCAAGGTATCCAAATAAAACATTACCTGTTGCACAGTAAGAAGACCACCTGGATATGTTACTATCTTTGCTGCTATAACCAGCATGTCCCTAGTAACAAACCAGTGCTCTTATACAATGCCAAATTCCAAATTAACATTACTTTTTAACAACGTTTATTATGTCATGTGTAATTTACTTAAGTAGGCATAAAAACATGATCTCAAAGATTGTTTTGCTAATTATTCACTAATTAAAATAAGTATTATTAAATGTTATATTTTTGCCGATATCTGTGTATAGCTCATTTTCTGAAGACTTTTGGTCACTGTCGTTGCTGGGTATAATGATGTCCAAGAATGTGCTAATTTTAATGAATTTCAAAGAATATAAATGAGGCGCGTCGTGGGAAAACTGGACTTAATCCATGTGCAGTCTGCACAGGCTAATCAAGGATGGCATTTTCCGCTTTTATGGTATTTTCTGTTTCAAGGAAGTCTCTTTTAAACATAAATCCACTGTACGGGGAAAGTGCCGTCCTGGATTAGCCTGTGCGGACTGCACATGCTAATCCGGGATGACACTTTACGCACATGCATTAAGTCCGGTTTTTCCAAGACGCGCCTCAAATAAAGTTAACAACAATTACTAAAGTAAAAATTGAAATTCAGTGAATCGTTCCATGTTCATCAGAGTAAAAATTATCAACTACATTGAAGACAAAAGCTTACTGAAACTTAAAAGAATACAAAAACTAACTAAAGACATTGACAATGTTGAACTTACCATACACATCAGATTGAATTGCTTGGATAAAGAAATATACTAATTAGCAACAAAATGGTGATCTGTTGACATCATAGTGGCATATAAGTTCCAGGACTAAAAACTAAGTGCATTGAAAATGGTGAACTAAGTCACAATATATTAATAATGTTTAAATAATGTGTAGGCAAATAATGTGTACACTTAAAAATAATTAAAATAAACATATATCTTATGGCTAATCAATGGTAACATTCGGATATACTGACATACATGTTTTTTTTATTATATATAAAACATTAATTTTCTAAATGCATATTTATTCTACTCTTCAAATAAATAAATTTGCTATAAACTTAATAAATAAAATGTGGCGCATCATGATAAAACCGGTCTTAATGCATGTGCGTACAGGCTAATCCAGGACGGCACTTTCCGCCTACAGTGGATTTATTTTTAGTAGAGTCTTTCTTGAAGCAGAAGAAAGTACCATAAAAGCGGAATGTGTCGTCCTAGATTAGCCTGTGCAGACTGCACAGACTAATCTGGGACGACACTTTATGCACATGCATTAAGACCGGTTTTCCCAAGACGCGGCTCAAATGTATTCTGTGTGACTTGGTAAAATCTTTTTGAAGAATAAGTTCCATTTGTATAAGCAGTACCCGCCATTAACATTAATTAATGACAATTCCTAGTGCGCTTTTGGTCCATCAGAAACATAAAGGGTAATGCCTACATCGCACAAAGACAATGAAGTGATATTGGTTTTATGCCACAACATGAAAAGTAACATCATCATAAAATGTCTTTTGGCCTCAGCAAATGACAGAAGACAGTTACCCAAACAATGACAAGAGGGGGGCATCATAAAATGTTTTATATTCTGCGGCCTTTATGCAAATTCACCAGGGGAGTATTGGACAAAGTGAAGAGACAGTATCTGTGACAATAACTGCAATATGGGGGACGATATAAACCGTTTCTGAAGCAAACATTTGTCATAAAACTGTTGCCTATCTCCTAATGCCTATTATGCAAATTCACTGCGATATCCTGGTGACAATATCATTTAACGGAAAGATCAAACGCAGCATGATGATGGCTGATGAGGCCCCCGGGACAAGATAGGCTAACCATATTATGTTATGAATGGAATGCAGTCCCCTGGCACCTGGTAGATGGCTTCAACTTCAAACCTGGGACTGTCCTGCCAAATTTATCAGACATTATAGCATTTCTATTATCTAGCTAATGACTTTTTCAGCAATTCCCAGAGGAGATGTCTGTTTAAGGAGCAATGTAATTGTGCTGAGACATAATCACGTTCACATGCAAAAAATGTTAACTGGCAATATTAATATATTGATATATTTCATGTGCCATGAACATTCGAAAAGTTGTTGGGCCTGAAAGTAAAAGTTAGTTGTAAACAGGAACACACAAGAAATAGATAAGCGTAATAACAAATATTTATTGGATCATTTTTGTTACAATATTCAAATTGAAGTCATCATCTTCCACTTGATTTCTAACAGTGCTTTATGAAGTCTGTTTCAAAGGAATACATTTAAACAGATATAAAATAACTCCCCATAGAATGTATCATTCTTCAAGCCCCTAAGAATATCAGAGCTGAGGGAATTTATTTATTTCCATGGGACAGGTGCACAGTTAAACATCACTGCCAGCTAGAGTTCCACACTGAGCCAGATATGTATCCTATCTCAAGCAGCCAATGAAAATTGGCCAACATCCCTCCAAGAAATGACATCAAAAGATTGATATCTGCTCCTGAATTTATGTGACTGATAAGTATCACCCTGCCGGTTCCACATGGCACTAGATAGGTCTACAACAAAATTGCAAAGGTGCTTCAGGCACAAGTGATGATCAGGTTACAGCCATTTAGTGGCACCCAGTGTAAATACTGATTTCTAGATAACACTTCATCTCCTGCAAATGGTGCACCACTTGCTTTTAAAAGACATACAACAAGTTGCTATCTTGCTGCCAAGAACTGTTTTAATTAACTGGGTATGGTAAAGAAGCATTTGCAAACAAGGATCCATGCTCACTCCAGTTTTCAACTGTGAAAAGGTATTGCTTGATGGCCATTTATCACAACAAGTTTTTTTCCGTGCAAACATAATGTCTTTGAGACATGGCACCACAAAGTTAATTATTATAAAACACATAAACGTATGGTGTAAGTAACTCAAAACTGCTTAAAACTACAACTTCAGAAGGACCAATTAAGAAAGGATTCAAAGGTGCCATGATCAGATGTTACTGACTTCATGTGGTGTGAGGCTGTGATAGACTTGCCTACAGGACACAGAGGCCCATTGTCTGCAAATGGTGCTTAAAGAGTACCTGTTAGCTTCTTTGGAACTTATTGTTGAAAACACAAAATGGGGGGGGGGGGTGAACAAAGTGCTACTGTTAACAACCACTCATAGCCACCCCATGGATGTTTTTTTACCACTGACAGCTGCCTTGGGAGTTTCAGTTTTGTATGATGCCACAGAATTGTCATATGTTCCAACATAAAAATCTTTCCTTGCAACAGACTGTTGCCAAATATGTACCAAACCGCTGGGACAATAGACGCTGTGTTCAGCAATACTGAATCCAGACACAAACAGGCTTCATAGCCGCAGTCCATAGAATATAATTCAATATATCTTAAATTGGCATTGGTTCTAATAGACGTTAATGGCGTTTATTAGACTGAAAACTGTTTCTTATTTACGAAAGGCATTTTATAATGTATATGTTCGAAAACGCTCGGTACGAATGGAATATGCACTGATGAACATGCTGATTTACTCCAGAGTCATCACCAGCTATCGCATACAGATAACTAACTATACAATAAAAAGTTACCAAAACATTATTATTTTACCGATTTCAATGTGGTTTGTTGTATTTTGATCGGTACGATGTCCATATGAAACGATTTCTGCAAAGTTTTATTTTTATTAACATATTTCTGGACTGCTGCTTGAACTTATTTAAACATACTTGCTATTTTGAATTTTCTTTTAAAAAAATCTATAAAAAATTATGCTGCAAGCTGACATTATAAGTAACACGCTAACATTTGCATTTATATTTATAGATTATTATTTAGTAAATGTCTTTACCTTTTACATACAGGTATTTTTTTCTACATTAAGAAATATTTTCAACCCCTCATTTGTAATCGGTATATACTAAACTAAACAGAATACTTCACAAAGAACACATTTACAATCCTTTTCCAACACATCCAATTATTTTGCCTTCACACACAAGCTAGGGAGGAGGGGGAACATGTGGCCACAATTTTTTAGGAACCTGGTTAAGAAATTAACAGTAATTTTCAGAGACCAAAATGACAGAGCCAATTGACAAATTTCTGTCTGTTGTTCAAATGGTTTACAGGTAGGGGAGTGAGTGATTTACAATATGGCTAAACACCACTGAAACCCATTACATCTGAAGTGTTGGTTTCAGGAACTGGAAGATTTATACAGCTTTGCAGATCTGGCTGGTGGAAATGTCAGCAGCAAGATAGGAACAACTTTTGCCAACTTGAAAATTATATGCTTTTACAGATTGCAATACACAAATCTGCCAAAAACCTAGCATAAATTGAAAAATACTTCAAGTTTTATTGTGTTCTATTATCTTCTAGAGTGAATTATTAGGATATGACATAAATGAGTTAGATTATCACAGGGGAGGTATTGAATAAGTGACTTCAAGGAGGTACGGCTTAAAATTATATATACCTTTTCTTGAAACTGACACTACCCCTAGAAATGTACACTATATGTTATAATTTGCAAAATTCAAACTGCAGTTTGACTCATAAAATACTAAATAACACACATCTAACAACAGCATCATAGGGTATTGATACCTCACAAATTCATTTCTATAGGGGCCCAATCAAGAAACAGTATATTATTCCAAGTACAGCTAATATGTCACCAGCGTCAATTGAATTCCATTGATGTTGCACAGGACAGACGCAAACAAGTGAGGCTAATACTAATTTGTTGTACAAGTATCCCAATAGGCAATTTGTGGGCCAAATTCAATGATTTAAAGTAATGGCCCTCACCATGACAATTGACTTCCATCCCTCTCTAAACAAGTCCTCAGAGATTGCTCACCAATAAAACGTTATTATGATACAAATTTATCTGTTCTGAATTATCTCTGAACCAATTTGTCATGTACCTCCTAATAGCAAGGCTTTTGTCAATGTTTTACAGGAAGATGATAAGTCCACCAAAAGGAAAGAAGAACAAGCACAATATCTTCGTTTTTAAAAATTGTCATGCCTATGTCAGGGGAAAAAGCTAAAGGGTGTCTTTACAGCAAAATCGAAAGTCGTTTATGCGAATATGACAGCCAATGGAACGGGGTCACTTTGTATCACTCAAGTAGAATCATTCAAACGGGACATTATCGAGACAAGATTCCAAAATAGGGGTGATGAAGTATTATTCTGACAGAATTATGGAAATTCTGTAAAATATTATGGATCAAGGTTTAGGAATGTGGCAAAAAAATGTATGACATGACAGTCAAATCAGCCCTATCATGCCAATGTGCATTGTGAAATTATCAATTTGTCATATTAGCACATTTGGCAAATGAATAACACCACTTTTCCATCAATAATTTGTCAATCTTCACAAATAATATGGCACATATTTCAATGAAGCAATTGCAGAAAGCATGTTTCGATGTTCATACTTTACAGTAAATTTTGTGTGTCGCATTTTTCTTCATAAGAATGCTTTATGCATTTTTTTTCTTAAGAATTCAAATGGTAGTGCTAATGTCTGTGTGCCAATGTTATCAAGCAAAATGTTCACAGGAAGGAAATGAGGCTTGCAGGTACATTCTGGACAGGTCGGGCTTATCAGGTTCCCAGTCTCACTACATCTATTTAGATACATGGGCCTGATAATCAGATCAGGAAGCAGAAAGATACCATTTCAAGGATTGAGTGGAGGGATTAAGGCTTCATTACACATTGGTGCAGTCACATACATCTGCTTTGATATAAGGCTTATCAGCAGAGTTTCCATTTTACACCTATGACAAGCACTCCATTTTATTGACGTACCAGAAGACTGTTAGAGATTTCTTGAAACATGCACAATGTGACAACATGTACAAACAAACATTTTCTTAAAACCAATGATTATCCCTGACAGATTTAATCTTTAAATGCTTAAATTTTAATACCATTAACATTAATTGATATTTGTATTAAACAAACATACACATATTTTGCAATATGTTGTTTATTAATAAAAGAAACAACAACAGAACAATCTGAAACAGGAAGAACATCCTGGCAATATCATTCAGCACCAGCATGTTACTGAATGTCAGGTGCGAAAGGTGTGTGTGTGGGGGGAGTGTACACGCTGCATGACAAGGCAGATTTGCACGTCCCTCTGCCAAATGACCTGGCAATGGCGATAAGCACACAATAGCAGCCAATGAGGAATTGCGTCTGCTGCAGCTATCTCCATCCAGCAGCTTGATGCTTTATGGGCAACTTTAAAAGCAAGTAGATTAATTTGTCAAAGTTTTCTACTCAAATACTCAAAATAAACTAAAACCAATTATAGAGATATATTTTGTTATTTCACAAACTGTGGTTTTTGTCAGTGAAAATATAAATATATGTATGTATGTAATGGCACAAAAACAAATTGTGGTACAATCCAATCCAAATGCATTCAAATTATTGTAAAGATTGAAATAATCAAAAGAAAATTAAAAATATCATGTTTCTTTCCTAGGTTGATCAAAATTGTTCTTACATTGTTTCATCAGATTGCAAACAGACAGAAACAAAATCACTGCAAGAGCAAAATTCTATTAACTCCTGAATCTTGTTCAATCAGCAGACAGCCCTCTATTGGCTTGGCAAATACAGAAGATGTCTTTTATCAAGCTGATAAAATGGCAAATATCTTCAGCCTGGGACAAATACTGGAGATGTTTACCTGTACCTCTTGATGGCCTGTTGCCAAGGCAACCAAATGTAAACATAATTAGGACTTCCTGATAGAAATTTTTAACACATCCCTGCACATGTTATAAATTTTTGTAGGTAAAGATTGGATGGTGCTATAATTGAGTTTGACAAGAATGTGCCTTCGATTCCACTCTCTGACTCCGCAAGAACATTTTAGTCATTATACCAGAGACACTGTCGGCCATGTGTGAAGCTTTATAAAGGTCATGGACTCTCTCAGTGATTTTAATTTTTAGCTACAACAATTGCCCCATCAGACAAAACATCACTAACAGGAATTATAAAACATTTGATGCGTGTCGTGGGAAAATCGGGTTGAATACATGTGTGTAAAGTGTCATCCCAGATTAGCCTGTGCATTCGGCACAGGCAAAACCGGGCAACACTTTCCGCCTATAGTGGACTGCACAGGCTGATCCAGGACAACACTTTACGCAGATGCATTAAGCCCGGGTTTCCCACAACACACCTCATTTCTATTTTCATATAACAATAAATATGTTGGTACTCATGACTTCTGTGAGTGGTAATGCATAACGTTTTTAATGGTCAAGTGTCATGCATAGTGTAATACAAATTTTTTTTTACTCAAAACTGCTTGTAGCCTCAATTATAACTACAATATATTAAGTTCCAGTATTAATTACATTATATATTATGCATCCAAAGATAGTGAAAACTATTTTCACTAAGAAATGACAATGACCATGATGATCAGGATTAAATGGTAGACTGTTGGTTGGTCATTGAATGTACCTAAAACCAATAAATATAGAAATTATGGCATTGAAGTCTGATCCTTTACAATAGGTCTTAGGTTTGGCTTAATAATAAGCTAAAATCTACAACTCATGTTAAATATTTTTAAAATACCTTTAGAAATTATCTTTCCAGCCTATATCTCTGAGTTTAAAAAGAAGTTAATACAACATGACTGTGTTTATTAAGTGTATAATCTATAATTATATTGTTTATTCTGTTGGTATTTTCTGTGTGTTTTTTTTTTTATAATGTTGTTTTTTTTTTCTTTTGTACTTCTAAAACCATGTATTCACAGGAAGGAGTCCAATTTAAACAACAAATTAAACACATCTAAGGCATTTGTCAAATACAGCCAATCAGATCAATGACATTTGCCAATGATATACAGCTCACAGTGCAAACATAAAAGTGGATGAATATGGATGAAGGAATGACTCGCAGAATCTGGTGATAGGGGTTATTCTAGATCACCCAACTGTGATCAAATAAAATACAAATATGACCAAAACTCCCTGTCGCTAATGAGTCTGTCAAACTGTCTGTAATATGACCCTGGTTGGACGTTATGATTAGCGCTGGCTACCAATATGTCACAGAAACATCACTCGAATACCAATAGGACTGGCCGAAAGTTTTGATACATTTCGACTGGGACTATTTAAGCCAGATGACGGATCATTATATGATACATTGATAGAGGGTAGTAAGGACAAGACAAATATAATTGGCCAAGCAGCCTGTGTTATTGATGGTGCCGCTGTCATCAGATGACCAGTACATTCATCACTCTGAACCAGTGTCAATACTCAGGCAATGGTTCCACTCAGCCATGCACCAAAAACAATTCATACAATATTATTGTCTGATAACACCAACTGAATTTGTTATTCACTAATTGTACAAACTACCTGGATAAGTATTATGATTTCATTGGATCAAGCAACTTATGTTCAGCCAGTTATTGTTACAAATGACACTGTATAAAGTAGCATCTAATCTGGTAAGTTTGTGGCCTCCGGTAAGTTTGTGGATGAAATTATGACGTAATTTTGTCTTCAACGACGTAACGTCGTGTGTCCGAATTCTATGCAAGTGTGAGCCGAAGAACAGCCTGACTTATTAGAGCATAAAACTGCGTAAAAAACATGGACAGATAAATATGCCATGTTAGTTAAATTAATTGCAGTTATTTCTGTTTGAAACTTATTAATTGTTAAAAAAAGATCAAACCCTCGTGTTGTTAATAAACATTTTATGAGTATTAATTTCATTTAAATCCAACAAAAATCAATGGAATTAAACAAGGACATTACAAACTTGTCGTATTTATATCAAAACACAAATATCCAAGGAAGGGCATCAGCGTATGACGTCATGAAGAGTTGCCCACGAACTTACAGGATGTTGAAAAAGATCAAGGTCGTTGTTGGGTTATGTTTATTTTCCAATAAGATTACAGATTTCCAAATAAATATTGGCAATATTTACATATAAATAGTTAGGTTACATTCAGATCGATTTAATGGTATGTGTTTATATCGAAACAAGTGGGGTTTTATGTGCATGCGCAAAGTCAAATGCTTAACACCCACGAACTTGCAGGTGTAGAGGCTACTGTTATGTTGACAAGACAAGTGTCGCTTAAAATCAACCTATTAAAACCACCAATTTTGGGGAAATTATAAGACTCAACTAAAGACACCCCTATAACAATCATAATCTTTGCGTAATAAAAGAATTCTGAATACCTTAATCAGACAAAACATTTCTGCTAAAGCCTTGATTCATTAAATCTTCTATGTTTTAAAGGAAAGACAACACTAAATGGTAAAATTTGGAAGACAGAACACTTTCAAAATGACTATGTGAATTCATCCCATCGCAGAGGTCCTTTGATAGCTCTCCTGATTTCATTCCTATAATTACTGTTACCGAATGCGCCTGCCCTTCCCAACCATCACATTGCATGCCAGCGACCAATAAACTCCACACAACAAATGAAATTTCCTCAACTTGTATTAACAAAACTGTCTCAGGCAAACTAATCTGGAAGCATGACCACCAACAAAAATAATGTGTGTCACCTCTGTTTGATAAACAATCTTTAGTAATCATCTGAGACAATTTGCAAAAGGAAATTAGGGTTGTGTGAGCATCGTTGGACAATAATTTAACTGTCGCACAATATTGAGACAGGGATATGATTCAGAGACATAAGTATTGACAATTTTAATTGTATTTGGCTTAATATGGAAACTGATACAAATACCGTTGACAAATGATGGATTTCTATAGACACTTGTGGAATTGATCCACAGACAATTTAGCACGCAAAAGAGCACTGTGTCACAACAGTTTTTCACATTTCCTGCTTCTTGATGACAATAAATGGGAACTTTGATTTTTATTTGGTCTTTGTGCAAGTAAGTGGAAAATCTATTTCCTGGATCGGTCTTATGTCCCATAGGAATGGATATTTTCATTGACAAAACCTATTGTTTGTCTACTTTGATATGAACTTTTATCTTTTACATTTATCAAGACAGGTTTTAAAAATGTCTGAAGACAATAGCAGTATCATACTGCCCGAACATTGTGAAAATAAGATGTACATTTTATTGTAATTTTATCTTGTTTTCAGCTGTTAACAGCTTTCTACAAAACTAATGTATTAAAACCATTGATGCAAAGGATATAGCATGTAATCAAAGATACCTAAGCTTTCATTGACTAAACTATCATAAATACAAACATAGATGTTGTCCTCATAGAAATTGAAGTAAGAAAATACATCTACTGTCAGAACTAATACCGGTAAAGCAAGATAGTTTGGGCAACAATTGTTGACAACAATTTTAACAAAACTTACAAAATCAATTAAATTTTACGCAACACTGCTGTTGCAAATAGTGTGCTAAATCAAGTTTAAAAATGTCAGTTAAGTCATGAAAAATAATTAAATTTCTACTCAAATATTGTGCTTTCGGAAGCAATTATTTGTTTAATCAGCTGCAAATATTCCCCTCCTCCATTGCAAGAAAACATGGCCAGTTTCTAGCAAGTTCCTCAAGATTATCATGCAGTTTTCTCATCAAAACGATAATTGTCGCATAAATTCTTGGGCATAGCAATGAAATATGATGAATCCAACAGTCTTGACACAGGGCCTACTGAAAATGGAGTGAAACACAGAAATTTATTATGATTTGCGACAACTCGCTGTCCCTAAACATCATCTGTGAATTTAGTATTCCTCTTATAACAGAGGTGAGTCCATAAAATGGTTGTAAAGCTACAAATTATGGCAAGCTACTCTCTAAAAAAAGTGTCCGCTGTGATTTTATATTATTGATCATGGTATTTTAGAGGACTGTCATTGCGGTACCATTTGTCTGACGTAGATTATAGAGCCGCCACAGCAAATCTGCCAAATTATATCTTTGTGTTCCTTATATGTAAGGATTCTGTCTAATAAATACAGGGACAGAAATGGTGCTTAAGCATTTAAGTGAGGATAGCCTTTGTAAATGAATGGCCGAATGACGTGATGTCCTAGGCAATAAACAATGGGTGACTGGGACTCACAATATCTCAAAATGTGCTTTATATCGGAGGCTTAAAACCAGTCAATTTTCGACAATGATGTTTATTGACGACATTTTCATCTTTCTCGTACCAGTAACCACCGGGTTGGTGTTTATTCAAATTATATGGATTTTGACATCAAGAAGCTTTTAAACAATAAATGATTGCAGAAAGGTATAAAATGAGGTAGTTAATAAACACATGCACTACAAGGAAAATGTGGTTAAATGTATTTTGACATTGGGAATGTAGCAACTTGTAGTGCTGTCATATATAACAAAATCAATGCTTCATCTTGTATCATACACTGGTTCAAAATATGTGTCTTTAGGCTAAAAAAAATTAATGATTGTTTCTCAGGCAACGCTGCAATGTTTTTTTATGGCCCGCCACAAATTTTTTATTAACTATTGTTTGACGATCGCACCCAGGTTTTAAAGGAGCAGTCCAGAAATATCTTACTAAAAATTAGGGATGGAACATAATATTCAAATATCTGATAATATTCGAATATTAAAAAATGAATATGAATATTCGATTTTCAATTTATTTAAAGAACACAATTTCTTTTAAAAAATCAAGTTTTTGTTCGAGGTTGATTGCAAAGTTACCATGAATTCCAGTGGTATTTCCTGCCTAGCAGATGTTTCTACAACACATGCCAAACATGTCCAATTAATGACAATTGATAATTGGCAGAGGGCGCCACATCTTTACAAGGGCCGCAAATTGACAGTTTGTAGGAGGCCCGAATATGACGCATTGCATCCACAAATAACAAAACTGGGCCATGTTGTGATAACGGTTTCACAGTTTGCACAAGGCGTACATTGTTGTTTATTGTCCTTAAGTGACATCTATACGGTTAACTTGTTTACAGTAAATTACAATTACTCTCTAAGTAAACCAATCAAAATGAATCCATTATCAGCCAATCAATTCCTTTAACAAAATTAGCATGATCTGGTCAATCTTAATATACGTCACTTGTAAATTATTCTCAATTATATCAACACCGTGTATTATACAAGAGTCTTGATTAATAAACAATGCCACCATCACGTGCTTGGAAGTACTTTACGCGGTCATTAGACAAAACCCAGGCTACGTGTAATCTATATAATGATAAATTTGTGTACATTTAACAATATCTTACATTTCTTTATATTTGCCTAACACTCACTACGTTATATCGCTCATTTACCACTGAAACAAGGTAAAACAACTATGTACACAAAGTATACATATTTCGGATAGGTAAATATTCAGACAGAGTGCCGTATATAGTGTATTAACAAAACGAATATTGGAATATATTCTAATACCTAAAACAAATATTTGAATATTGATTTCACTATTCGCTCCCAGGGTTTCCCGCAGGCCTGTTTCGCTTGTCGGGCCCGACATGCCTTCCAAGCAGTTAGACATTTGCCGACATGCTTAAATAACGCCAACATGCTTCAATTTTCAAAGCGACAACCCTTAATCCCTTTATCTATTACACCGATCTTTAATCACAGGGCCATAAACGAACGCCGTATTGATCGATAAGGTCTAACGTCCAAAAGTGTTATTGACAACTGACTGCACTGTGTAGTCCCGCCAACAACGATCTCATTAGCCAATCAAAATCTTCGAAGTTTATACCTTACTAACAACTAAAAACGTGGAAAGTGAACAGGCATTCTAAAGCGTTTGATTATTATATTAAACATCTTATTTTATCCCGGAAATTTCCTTATCCATTTCACAAATTGACAATCAAAATTATGGAAATGAATAATGTAATATACCGCTTCATTTAAAACAAAATTAAACGTCAAACGTAATTTTGTTCTCATAAACACTGCAATTGAGCACGTGACTAGTACACATACGTTTTTTACGAGGCATCCGTGACCTTGCGCATGGCAATTTTCACGCGCTTTTGTAGCAAAACACGCTTTTCACATGGAGATACAGGCCCGTATTTTATGTCGATTAGGAACTGCATTTTAAAGTATTTAAAAACAACGGTATTTTTGGGGGCTTTTGATGTCCGCATGCAGTATAACTGATGTTAATTATAGATTGCTTTTGCATCCGAAAACAATTAATGAAATTTATTTTTTTTTAAATTGAAAAAAAAACACGAGCGGTCATGAGAGAATTTCAAGGCGGTAAATGGCTAGGGTTTTCAACGAATCTGAATACCACTTATGATTGAAAACTAATTCCATAAAAAATTTAGTATTTTAATGTACACTGCCTCCAAAGGAGTTAGGTCAACGCGTTTATATTCAATTAAGAAAACCGCGGTAGTAGTGATTTTTGTTGGAGAAATATTTTTAATAGTTTTATAAAAGTAAGAATTCCCAAATTAAAGATAATTTAAAGAGAGTTGCTGGTCGAGCAATAGGCTAGGTAGTTTTAGCAATAAAAGGTGGTAGTTAAAGCGATACTACCGATTTGATCGCCGCCGGGATTTCGAACGTCGTAGCCGATTTGTGAAAGGTTGGGTCGCGCGATGCGGCCGATTTTGGGGAGTTGGATTCGAGCAGTGCAGCCTATTTCGGGGAGGTGGGGTCGATTGTTGAAGCCTATTTCGTGGAGTTGGGTTCGGGCGATGCGGCCAAGATTCGGGGAGGGGGGCTAAGGGGTCTGATTGGAACTTTTGGAACGATCTGTGAATGATTAACACTTTGGTAACTTGCTATCGTCTTTTCTCTGTATGCAATAACTGGTGATGACTCTGGAGTAAACATGCATGTTCATTATAGTATATTCAGTTCATACCAAGTGGTTTTGAACAATGTCTTTCATATATAAGAACCAGATTTCGGACGAATGAACACCATAAAAGTTCATAAGAACTATTACTAAAATTACGATGTATTGAATTAGATCCCATGGACAGCAGCTTAAAATTAAACGAATCCGCATTTTAACACAGAGGAAGAAGAGTAACCCAGTGCAGATTTCAGTATTTCCAGTAACTTTCTTCTGTCTGATTTAATTAAATAAATCGGATATACACAAATTGTGAAATACTGTGTAAATTTTGAAGAAAAAAAAATCATATTAGATTTGGAACCTTTATATATATATATGGTCTATTTGTTCATTTAAACTTTTGTTTTGTAGATGCTTTTGATTGTGTAATAGCATTCCATATTTTTTGAAGAAAATCTGTGTCAATATAAGTCATATGGAAACAAACGAAAATGCCAGCTGCACTGACAAGTGTTGATTTTCCTTTCCAAAAATTATTGGTGGTTTATTGCAAAAATAATTCATATTTTTGACAGTTATAAGAATATGAATTATGAAAAGTTAAATTCTATAAATAGAAGTACTTTAATGTTGATGGTATCTCAATTTGAAGGCACTTGTGTTAATTCTAAACATTCAAATTGATTTTCTTTTTAGGTCAGCTTGCATAAATGACCGTTTGTGATTAATAAATCTGTGTGGTTAATAAATCTATATTTAGAATTTTATGCTTATGTTGTTATTAAAACTTAAAATTGTCGTTAATCTGTACTTATTTACTTGCTTTAATAAGCCACTACATAGTGCCAATAGAAAATAGAAGGAGAAAAAATAAATAAAACAAATACTTCAATTAAACAAAAAAATCGCCCTCCCTCCTGATTTTTTTGGCGTATCTGTCTAAGATCACTTTTGACCTAGATTTCTTGCGATAATTTTATGCAGCGGGAAAACTGATTGCCAATAGAATTGGGCACATTTTCTAATTTCAGGGAATGCAAACTTACAACAATGGTTTGATGTCTACCAATAACTGTTGCTTATTTTTGGGGATTAAATTTTACATAATTGTTTGCATAAGTGTTTAAAATAAAGTTATAAACACATCTTTGGCATACACTCTAGAACTGAACATAATTATAAACAATTTTACTCACTGTATGTCATGAACAGAATGTAATATTCATTCACATAATGAAATAATTATTTTGTTTAGCCTACATTAGTGGCACACTCTATAAATAGCGTTTATAATGATCTCATTGGTTGACCGATATCTGAGAATTATTGTGCTGTGAAACGTTTCGGATCCATACGTAGATATTCAGCAAAGATCAGCTTGAAATGGTCTAATCTAGCGTATTCAACATACTCCAGATAAAGGGTGTATCATTTTAAAAATAACGCACGGTAAAGCTATGCTAATATACATTTATCAATTAGCGTCCGGAGAATCATAAACCAGAGAATTTCAATAAATGGGGAATTTATATTATAAACTCACTGTGCATGTTAATTTATATTTGAATTGGGGTTGCGTTTTATTAAGCATTATTTATAATTGTACCTTTCTATCAACTTCTCCAGTATATGTTATTCAATCTCTAAAAATATTTAATATATTTCTTTTATTAAAATGTGGTGAAAGAAGTCTCGTAATACGTTGAAATGTTGTTTAAGTTACTTTTACTTCATTTGCATGAATACACTGTTTGCAAAACTGATGATACGAATAGTATATTATATAACGTAACTATGTACACTCGTCTGATATACAGTAATTTTCATTCATTCCCGCAATTATTTTCTGACAATGCTAATTTGTTAAATTTGCCTGACAAATTATTTTAACAATTATAGTAACGTAAATTACTAGCATTTTGGTTAGTTATTTTGCACCGCATGACTTGATTGCCCAGCCTCTTTTTCTTAGCACCCGGACCTTTGTTTTACCTCACCCTGCCCCTTTTAAAGTCTATATGTAACACTATTTCATTGATCACCAGTGAAAACATGGAAAGTATGATCGGTTTATTCACGGTACACATTAATCATGCTTGAGTTTATCTCACATTAATTTTGGGTCCAATAAGTTTTCTTATGGTGTCAAAAAATCTACAGTCAGAGAAGTCTCCTTAGTAGCTGGGGTCCGAGAAGTCACGTAACCAATTATCTAGTTCCTGTTGTTTCAGGTAAAAAATGACATCTCAATATTAATTTCAATGCCGATTGTCTTTTTTAAAGACCTTTCTTGTTTGAAAAAGTGCCCTAGAAACATTTTGGGAACTGCAATTATCTCCCTTTTCATTATTTTTTTTAAGCCTTACTTATTAAAGCATTATACGCATGTTCAATAACACAAGTGTAATAAAATAACTAAAATAAATTAATAAATGTGGTTATGTACACTTCATAAATGTATAAACTTTTTAAATATTTGGTGGGGTTGTCTATTGCTTGTATTTTTGTCTATTTATTAATATTTTTTATTTTTCATATTTGCTGTAGTAATACTCAAAACACAGATTACTATTATGTTGCATGGATTTGTTTTTATAAACTACTAATGTATTCCTGAACGAGCTTTAATCGCAATGTTGTATACCAGTGTTTTGGCATAACAATGCTTAAAATTAAGAAATACTTTTGAAAATCTTGAGTTGTTTATCTGTAAATAAACAACGATTTTGAGTTCTTATGTGTATGAATTAAACCACAAGGACGTTAGCCTGAGTGGTTAAATATATACACATCAGAACAAAAAATCATTGTTTATTTACAGATAAACAACGATAAAGCAAAAACTATTTCAATGCTTACATGACCAGAGTGACAACATATTCTGCAATTACCATGCAAACTAATCTTTACAGTTTTGGAACTACCTTTTCAAGTTGTTTATTGGCAGTTTAACAACATAAATTTTGGTATGTATGACTTTGTGATTAAGAGTTATTGTCGCCATTTCACACTTACAGAGCAATTTCTATGGGTATCAAAATTTTATAAAGAAATTTAATTAAAAGACATTTATTGCCAACTTAAAAACACCTGATTATTTAATTTAATTTTAATGTTACATAACAAAGATGGCCTGCATATTTAACCTAAGGTTCATGCAGTTCACCCTACATGGACCTACACTTCTGGTAAAACTGATATTATAACAGCTTTTGAAACAGAGAGTATTTGCTTATATTTAATGTATTGGTTGATTTATAATAATAATAATAATATTCAGATATTCAATTATTATTATTATTATTATAAGAGTCGACATTGTACAGATAAAATCCGACTTACCATGTGCGACCCATCCGTGTTTGCACGACTCACAAGAACGGAGACACGGCTTCGATGGCAGGAAACACTCACAGCTGCACCCCGGTGTTGTGCATCGTATTGCCTGAAAAAACAGACGAGGCGGCGTGGATGAAATATACTGGAGGACTCGCCGGTAATGTTCCACTTTTGTTACGTCCAAAAACGAAGAATGTCCAACTCCGGTTTCAACCATGTTCCCAAAAGGGAGATAATTGCAGTTCCCAAAAGGGAAATAACGACAGTTCTTGTAGTGTTAAACAAGACAGTGGCAAATTCGAACATCTATCGCTTAATTTCTATCATTTTTCTACATGCTCCATCGTCCCAATTCACTAATTTAACCATTTAAAAGGTACACTATTTTAATCATTGTCTTCAAAATTTACTCAAATTACTATTATGATACAGAATGTCCAATATTTTTAAATAATCAGCTGAAAGTCTTAAACATATAGTGAACAAAATTCTTCGAAGTTATTGTTGAAAATAACCAGCAGTGGTAAAACACACAGTAAAAAATTCTCCAGACTGGTTGAGCTCATACATGCACTAATCCTCTGCCCCAAATGTTTCTGAAATCTGGTTACAGCAAAAACTTTTTAAAACTTCAAACTTTCTGTGAGTCCTATAGCCCGCCACAGCAGGAAACAATATGCTGGAGCTCCTTGAAGTTCAGAAGAACAACATATGTGTGACCTTTAACCTTTAAAATACATTAACATAATCAATTTTCACACATTCTTATCCAGTAAATTTATTGCTTCATGCCTTCATTTTCACAGATCAGTTAATATTTTTATGGTATTACAATGCTTATAGAGCACATTTTTGAGGAATAATAATTATTTTTAAATGTGCAATTATAACATTAGATAACAGGAAATCTTCTGCAATTTTTTAAAGGAAACAACACCAATTACCTTCTTACACGCAATAGAATCCATGGAAACAACTCTTTCTGGCATTTGGAAAATGTTAGTCGTATTTAATAACATGCAGTCAATACTTGATGAAAATTTAGGTAACCTGTGTAAAGTCCTGTCTATAAATATTTATAATAATTCTATTTAACATATCATGAGCACTAGAATTCTGTAATAAAACTATCACTATGACACCAGTTCATCAATCCCATTTCCTCAGCACTAAATACACTAATATCAATAACCTTTAAAACTAATTAGACACAAAAACTTCAGCTGCTAACTGATGAACCATTCTTTGACAAATCTATGCAGCATGTGAGACTGTCAATCAGGAGCTCCCCTACTCCATTCAACCTGGTCCAATCAATCAAGCACAGCCTCTGTCCCACATGACAGGAAGTTTAGGACCCTCCCCTGCTAAGAAGCACTTCACAGATGTCCTGTTAATAATTTATCTAAGCATCAGAATGTCCTGCTGTCCAATAGGAGCTACTGTGTGATGCTAATCAGTTCCAGTCCCATGTCATTCAATTAGCAGTGTCCCTAATGTTGCATAATACCACACTGTGCTTGAAATTGCAATTTTGTGACTTTTGTGACATTTGGATGTTTTAAATATGTTACTACAGGAAATTTATTTTAATTATTGTTCTATTGTAATTATAGCAATAAAAACAGTCATTATATTTTTTGTTTGCCCATATATGTTTGTGAACTAATGAAATATTATTCAATATCTTTGCAACAAATTTTTATTTCCAGAAACCATAAAGTTACAAAAACAAACTTATTCAGAAAAAAAACACAATAAAATTTGATATTACACACAAAAATGCAAAAACAATCAAGTAGACAAAAAAATCACAATAATTACCATTCTGATAGCCCATGCTGACAAGCCGTTCATTAAGTTACTATTCAAAGATGATGACATACGACAAAAGATGGGAGGAAGGAAGGAACTCGTATTCGGGAGCCGGCACATTATTGGACAAGTCTATCATATCGCAAAGTGTCCCATTCGGCGAATATACAGCCAGAGAATGGCGTGGGACAGGCCAATACAGAGCCGTATTGGAAAAACGTACCGTCCTGCTTCCATAGAAGCTGACTAGCCATCCTAAGTAAATGCCAACAAACACATACTTTCTTATGAATATTGTACTTAAGTAAATGCCAACAAACACACACTTTCTAACGAATATTGTACTTAAGTAAATCAACAAATACACAGTTTCTTACGAATATTGTACTTAATTAATACTGTATGTGGTTCCTGAGCTAAATCCAAATATAAGATTTTTTTTTTTTTTTTTTCTAAAATATATAGATATATATAATTTTTAAACAAATGGTTTGCGTTCTTTACTAAGAGAAAGTGTATACATCTTAACATATACAAGCAACAGCTTAGGTCAAATAAATAGCACACACAATTCATTACAATATTACTTGTTCAAATTCTTATTTAATATTAAGCATGTAACATAATCTTTGCTAATGGTGTCAGAAACACTTGGGGACATAGTGTAGTGGCACACATGTGTGCAACTGATTCCCTGATACTCAAGACAAACATTAGAGGCAATTCATTGGAAGAAGAGAAGTATCCATAACAAATAGGTTACATATGCAAAGTCCCTAGGGGGGCATTTTAGGGTCCAAGCAGAACAAATGGCAGTCATTAGTAACAACAGTAATAGGACAGAAGCAGAGGTTATATACATTCTACAGATACATGTATTTGGATTTTCTGGCATTGTCAAGCTTTTTCACATTTTAATATGAATATTCAAAATAAGAAAGAAACAAAGACATGACTGACAATTATGTTGAAATAATAAAGCCTTTTTTTAACTTATAATACTGTGTTAAATTTTAATACTAAAATTATTTTATTTAACTTTTAATATTATAATTGTTGTATTTCATTCTTAAGACTATTATTGTTGTATTTTTTTAAGACTACATTGTATTATTGTTGCATTTATTTTTAAGACTATTTTGGTTGTATTTAACTTTTAAAACTATATTGTTGCATTTATTTTTTAAGACTAGAGTTGTTATATTTATTTATTCACTTTTACTATGCACTCTACCATAAAATATTTGTCCAAACAGAGCACACCAAACCCATGGTATTATTATTGTCAAAATCACAAATTATATTTATTGGATGATATCAAACAAGGAGCCAATGTGTCTTACCACAATTCCACAGTTAATTGTTTTTCACAGATTGGGTATGCAGCCACATTTTTGGTTATGCCTCTCAATGGGCCACTGGTCTCTATGTTTGCCATGTTCAAATGCAAGAAGAAATAGACTGAGACCCAAATGTGACCCAAGTGTAATGCCAAAGGTATGACATCTAACACCATAAAAATATGTTCATAATTGACAATGAATACACGAGGAAGGCTCACGAATGCTTTTCATGTAAATGGCATAATTTGATTGAAATTGTATACCCGCGGCGGATACTTGGTACAGCTGTATGACTGTTAATTCTTCTTATCTCAATAAAATTATTAGACTATGGAGCAGATAGATGATGATGGTGGCAAAATATTGTTGGAAGAACCATGGATGTCAAAACCTATCTCGGCTCTGTGTCTGCTTGCAGAAGACTTACAACTCTCTCGGGTGCTGGCTATAAATCGCCTCATGGAATGACACTCTGTATATCATGGTAGCTTTCAAATGCAGGAAAATTGAAAAGGAAGATAATCTAAAGGGAATGTTCACTTATCTTTATTTGATAATTACTTCTTTAGATGAATATTGCAATGGTAACATTTACTCTCTGTACACATGCTGTCTTGCCAATATAATTTGTCTAAGAAAAGTGGTGCAATGAACAACCATCAAATTATCATGTAATATCTTTTTTTTCTTTTGATGTATGAAAGACATACCCATGAACCCACCCAATAACACAACACAGTCACAACCCAGTGTCTTTGAAGTGACTTTCAGACTGGTCTCACATGGCAGATTTTCAAGATATCCCAGACTGGGTGCCACTTTCACTACTGTTCAGCTTATGGCAAGTGTCCTTAATTATGTGATTATGAGGGGACAATAACACATATGTTTAATGCTGTGATAGGATCAACAAAGCTGACTGGAGACACTTATCAAAACCACATGGCACATCATGTGACCAATAATCTGAGTTGCCATGGAAACTTTTAAAGTTGTTTTACATGAAAAGTACAAAAACAGCAAAAACTAATTATATAAATAGCTTTATTTA
The DNA here is from genome assembly GCA_027627225.1 of Congeria kusceri. Taxonomy (NCBI): domain Eukaryota; kingdom Metazoa; phylum Mollusca; class Bivalvia; order Myida; family Dreissenidae; genus Congeria; species Congeria kusceri. Next base: position 79,659,687 of record CM051025.1, on the reverse strand, counting down.
AATAAATATGTTCATGTACAAAATATAAATATACGGAAAAAAAAAAAAAATATATATATATATACAGTGTGTCTAGCAGCATAACTGAAATTTCGATACTGCAGGTTTACAACAAACACACACAGGCTAAAGTAGACAAATAATATGAAACCAAAGTTACTTTTCATACTTCCTACCAATCTTTTTTAGTATCAAACAGTGCTAAGCAAAGACTTAAAGAGTCCACACTGCAGATTAATACTTTCCCTCACCCTAATCTCATGAAATTGGATTACCTTTACTGCCCAACAAGTCACAGCATCATTAAACATTAAGGGCCTCCACTCATATATAATGTATACCATTTCTGTGTCTTTGATTTTCACTGTCATAAAGCCAGGGTGAAAGCACTGTGCTAAAGCAATATCCTGTCATTAGTAATGCCATGTGAACCCCATCTAACATTCTAAAGCCCAGTTTTTACACCCATCCATTGGGAGCACTTGCTTTTCCTTTAACGACATAAGGAGTGAGTGAATTTTAAAAGAGGATCCTATCACCACAAGGGACTATTTTACACCTGGGTTTATTGCTTGTTAGGGACAATCAGTTCTATTGCATAAAGTCTTCAAGGCTGTGGCTGTAAAGTGGTGCCTACTGCCAACAGTTATAAATATTCAGTATCAGCCTAGATTGTACAGGCCTCACAACCCAGGGAGCACAGGATAAAGCCCATGCTACACCCTAACCTACTCACTTGCCTTTTGCATGAGATGTTTAAAGGAAGTGAAGTGTACAAGGTGCTTAACACTGGGCACTGAAAGACACAGGCTCACTTCTGGAATAGGGCGTCTCCTGTATCTTGCATTATCCCACATAACACGACTAACTTAAGTCTTCTACTGGGCGATGGCCATATGGGAGAGAATCCATGAGCCCTTGATAAATATGCACCACACACCACATTATACAATACTGCTAACATTGTATCATAAAAAAATTGCACCATAAAATGTTTTAATGTCTTTTAAAAAGTTATATTATTGCATGGATTGAAATGAGGCGTGTCTTGGGCAAACTGGGCTTAATGCCTGGATCAGTCTGTGCAGTCCATACAGGCTGATCTGGGATGACACTTTCCACTTTTATGGTATTTTCTTTTCAAGGCAGTCTCTTCTAAACATAAATCAACTGTAGGCGGAAAGTGCCGTCCTGGATAAACCTGTGCAGACTGCAAAGGCTGATCCGGGATGACACTTTACGGACATGCATTAAGCCCAGTTTACCCATGACATGCCTCAACAATTACGGAAGATCACACTAGAAATGAGTCATGAACATTTTAAAGTACTGGTAACCATTTAAACACCTCAACAACTGAGACATGCAAACAAGTCATATATCTGTCCTATAATTTCTGTCCTCCACCAAATAATGCACCAAATGTGTACTTAGATTAATTTCAAGATACATCATAAAAAAATTGCACCATACAATTTTTTAATGTCTTTTGAAAAGTTATATTACTGCATGGATTGAAATGAGGCGTGTCTTGGGAAAACTAGGCTTTATGCCTGGATCAGTCTGTTCAGGATGACACTTTCCACTTGTATGGTATTTTCTTTTCAAGGCAGTCTCTTCTAAACATAAATCAACTGTAGGCGGAAAGTGCCGTCCTGGATAAGCCTGTGCGGACTGCACAGGCTGATCCGGGATGACACTTTACGGACATGCATTAAGCCCAGTTTACCCAGGACATGCCTAAAAAATTACGAAAGATCACACTGAAATGAGTCATGAACATTTTAAAGTACTGGTAACCATTTAAACACCTCAACAACTGAGACATGCAAACAAGTCATATATCTGTCCTATAATTTCTGTCCTCCACCAAATAATGCACCAAATGTGTACTTAGATTAATTTCAAGATATTCTGAAAACCAAATGAGGACATCCGTATTGTTTTAAGTGTGTAATTATGTGCACTGTAATAGCAAGCTTGTCAAAGAAAATTGATCAAATCTCGAAGGCAATTCCCTCAAACCATTGACCCAATTTTGAATCCACAAAAAACCCTAGACATCAGGACCTGGGTCCAAGTAATGTTTCATTCCAATAAAGATCTGTCCTTGTGTTGGCCATGCATCTTTGTCCTTAATGACAGCAATCTATAGTCAAATAGATGCTTTAAGCATCACTTTGAACTCACAATGGTGCAATAATGTCCCCTAGCACACTACTGCTTTTTCATGTCAGAAATGGTCATATTTAACTTGAAAAGAACCCAAATCAGTCTCTGTTGATAAAATTTTCTTTGAAATCAATCTCTGAAAGTTGACATGCACATTTTTCAAGGACCATTAGAGAGGAATGCATTTAATGTTAGGGAAAAACTGGGGACAAGGAATAGGTTCTGCTGGTTTTATTTCTTTGTTAGCAACACTGTGATTATATTTTGGATTTAAAGACGGAAAATGATATCTTTCTTAAGCCTCCACTGACATATCATTTAAACAACTGCCATAAAACTGACTTTAAGACATTTACAAAATTGAGACAAATATTAATGTATTCTACTCGGGAATGTTTTATTTGTTTCTGTTTTTATTTGTATTTTGTTAAGTGAATTTCACATCTTGAATTTGTTTCTAACTCACATGGTGATAAAATGGTTCTAATCATAAAATTCCTGTTATATTTTAGGTTATGATAGATTCTGGGTTAACTGGGCATGAAATATATATGATATATATGTAAGCTTAAAAAGCTCTTCAAATAATTCATATCATTTGTTCAAATAAAATGATTTCTGACTATCATTTCATTTGTTTAGATGCATGATGATCCTGAACATTAATGTCTTTAAAGTATAATTTTGTTCTCGAACATTGATAATAATTAAATAATCAGCAATATTTGTTTATTTCATTTATCCATTTACTACAATGCAAACAAGAGCTGTCTAGCATAATGACCATCAAAACGTATGTGAAATTTCAGTTGAATATATGTAGTAGTTATGTACTTGCACACAAACTTTAACCTGAATATTTCTTATTTCTAAGTACAGAAAGGGACATAATTCTGCTAACATGCTGGTCACAGTTATGGGCATTGGACAGTGACCTTAATTTTATTATGACCCTGAAGACATGCGTGAAGTTTCAGCTGAATATCTGAAGTAGTTACAGATATATTTACTTGCACGCAAACCTTGACCTGAATTACAAAAAGGGGCATTATTCTGCTAAATTGCAGGTTAGAGTAATAGGTCTTGGTTAGTGACCTTACATAATGACACTGAACACATGTGTGAAGTTTCAATTGAATATCTGTAGTAGTTGCAAAGATTATATACTTGCTGCACACAAACCTTAACCTGAATTTTATAAGTACAAAAAGGAGCATAATTCTGCTAAATTGCAAGTCAGAGTTATGGACCTTGGCCAGTGACCTCACATAATGACCCCAAAGACATGTGTGAAGTTTTAATTGAATATCTGTAGTAGTTACAGACATATGGACTTGTTGCACGCAAACCGTAACCAGAGCATTACGCCGACGCCGACGCACAGGTGAATGGTATAGCTCGAACTATAGTCAGTGAATAGTCGAGCTAAAAATACAGATCAATAAATTATTATTATCTTTAAATGGTCCAGAAAATAATGCATATTAACAATAATATTAATACAGTTTCTTTATGAAAGAAAGTGGCTGCAAATTACCCATAATTCTTCATGACAGGAAGTAAGCCCCTCTCAAACAGACCGGTTAGTTGAATCTAACACTGAAAAGGCTTCATTGACTGGTGCCACTTAAAAAAAATATGGATCTACAATCAGATTATATTGAAATGGGCCTTGTCTTCACAGAAACTGAAAGTGCTGTCACACGTTGTCGCAGCAAATCCAAGTGAAGTGTCCAAAATCGATCGCAGAATATGGAGGACAGGGGATCATGACATCCCAGTACACCAGTCCCACTGGTGACAAATACAATAACCTTACATCACCAATGTGGCTCCTTGTCACCATATATTGTAATTCATGTTTTGGCAATAGATTCTTGACAAATGTGACACTGGTACATTTTTATATTGATTTTTTTCTGGATCTGTTTAAAAAAACTACAACTTGATTATATTAAAACATAAATATTTGAAATAAGTTTCCAACATAAATATTTTAAGAATATTTCCAATAGCAATAATCGTTATCCCCACTGGCATTACTTTAAGTATGTACTTCAGAATTGTACTTTAGAATATTTCCATCAATCTATGTTTTAAGAAAAATATACTTATGCAAATTGTAGTGAGCTATAGACGAGTTCGAAGACCAATCTTACATTTATGATGCATTTTCATACCACATTTCAGTATCATTTCAGCAAATTGACACAGTGGAAAATATTTCCCTTTGACTTGCTTTTTGTATTGTCCGACTCCTCTTTTTTCACAACAGTTTTGTATCATCTGACAAAGATAAATGAATTCTTAGGACTTTGTCATAACCGTGGAGACACTTTCATCAAATTGCTTTTTTTAACAACAAAAGATAGCCTCAAATCATTTTCGCAAGGGAGAACCATTGAATGATTTAATCTTATATATTTTTTTGGTGTCTCGATTTAATTGCCCAGATTTTGGAAGGTCCAGAATACCGAAACATCAATAGTCCCCGACTTGATGTAGAGGAGAATTGGAATCAATAGACAAGTCTCCCCATGACATGGGACATTCGGAGCTACTCTTTGCAATGAAGGTGCATATAGCCCTAAATTGTCCTAGCAACATAAAGTGCGGAGAAGATATCAGCCACTGTATCGCGCTGTAAGGCCACATTCAATTAAGTTGATCACATACTATTAGTCGATAGATATTTTAGGGTTACCCTTCTCTCTTTGTCACACAAATTGAATTGAAAAGTTTGGAGACATTGTATGTTCCACAAAATGTCCCTAGAAAGACATTCAAACAGGGAATGTTGATTAATTTTATTGGTATAAGTAATAGCTTGAAACAATTTTCTCGGTCCCTGAGCATCGCAGAACAATATTAAGAGGCATTTGTTCTTGAGAAAATGTCACCACTTTGACTTCTAAGCATATGAAAGAGGTTCTTTGCAAAGCAGAAAAAGCAGTGTGCTTTTAGGAAGTACAGAATTACTTCGAATGTTCTTGCTCTTCATTTACAATATCTAACTATATTACATAAAATATATGTTGTGTTAAAGTATTTTTATTGTAATATTTCATAAAATTCCCATATATTTTTATTTGAATTGTTTATACAATAATGAATCAAAATAAAAGCAAAATGTTAACATACAATTTTTTCACCTATTGTAATGACTTATACTTAGGATAAAAAATACAAAATAATAGTATTTCTGTCATATTAAGTTGACTATACAGGACATTTTCCAAATTTACAACACAAATTTTAAACATTAAATTGGGAACTCATATAAAGCATTTTATCGCATTTTCTTGTATACTTGATACACAAATACTGATTTAATTTAATCAATTTAAAAAAAATCTGTATATTAAAATTTACTGTGTAAAAACAGCACACAAAAAAACCCTACAAAAACCGAATAATATTAACAACTTTATTTCCCTCATTTATTCATACTTTTATAACTAAATCACCATCATATACAATGACATATCTAACACCTGTTTGCCAAAATGTTTAGTTACAAAAGTAATAATGACGGTTTCGTATTTCAGACAAAATGGTTAATTGAACAGTTAAACCTTTCACATATTCACAAATTAAATGTTGCATAATTATTGGCAATTATTAAATATTCCTGCATTTTGCCCGGAAGCAAACATTCAATCATATCTGAATAGATAATCTGTGTGCCATTTATCATCCGAAGACATCAGTTTTATGACAGTGGTTTTTGCAAGTTGGCTTCTATGCGACAATTGTAATGCATTTCCCTAGTAAAACACAAAACTTCCATTTAGCTAAGCATTTGCCTGGAAAGTCTGCAGGAGCAAGTATTTCGCTACCACAGAGGGAAATGTCCCCAACGAACGTCACTATAACATCCATTTGTAGCAACAGAAACAGGAACCATTAATATGATCAATATAATCTATTACATTAGGCATGTTTTATTTTCTCTGTAATTTTTGTTGGCAATATATTTGGTCACCAGAGGTTTGCCATTCTGGTAGCTCTTATTCTGTGTCAATTCTTTGATCCTGCATTCAGTTACGGCAAGGAAGGCAAAGACGTTTTGTCATACAATTTATTTCTGCAATAACTTGACATTGCCAATACAATTGATGGCCCATTACTTTCTGGTTGTAAAATACACAAACTTAGCAGCAGAGGTATGATACACTAACACATCAACAAAAATATATCCAAATTAAAATATTAATATTAGCAGTTTTTAGGAATTATATTTTTAATTGAAGATTCTTTTAAATGACTGATTACTCAACTGGTGGTGGTTGGTACTAGAGATATACATGACATTTTTAACAGCAGCAGGCCAATGTAAAATACAGCAGAATTGCCACAAATGTTTAGATATTGTTACAGAAACATCATATATAACACCCTGCCATACAATATATTGCCTCAGAAGAGTGGTTCACTGTACAGTAATTTAAGAGCGTCATCTGTGCACCAAACAATCTTGTATTTTTCTATGTGCTCTGTTACAAACAATGGGACCATTCTCATGCATTTTGCCTGTCTACAGATACACCTAACATTAAAGACAAGCTGCCAATTCTTAAGTAATGATCCTGTTCAAAATCTCCCTTCATATGCTGCAGGGATATAATTGGATCATTGTTGTTTTATATTTTCAGCTGCAAAGAAATCTAGGGAATGAAATCACCAATGATTCTTTAGAAACATGTTTAATTTTAAAAGCTTCCCCTCAATTACATGATGATAAAAGACAAGAACAGTGTGCAATTCAAAGGACGGATGGGCTGTATGATAGGTAACAACTGTTTTTAACTGTCTGCTTTACAAGAGCACCCCTCCATAAGATGATTTGGCTTCAAGTCTCATTTCCACCAATTGCCACAAAATGTATAAATTCAGTATCAATGTCAGAAATGGGGAAGCCTGCCTTCTTGTTCACTTCTGCCTCCAGAATGGAAGCAGATGCCAGTTTCTGACTTCCTGTCAGCTGTAGTCTATCTCTTCAATTTATTTTTTGGGTTTCCTGTCAAGTGATTATTTCAACAAAACCAAAAATATATAGCATGTCTAATGGGACTACGTTTTTTAGCGATTGATAAAACTATGTTATTCAACTTCTTTCACACACGTCTTTAATTACTCAGTTGCACATAATTTATATTTATATACATTCAGACGCGCCTCAGTGAAAATTTCAAAGCACATTTTCTATATGAAATAAAACACCCACAAAGAAGTTAAACTCACATATTAAAATTTTAAGTGACAGTTCTGTTTTTAGAATTCCACAAAAAAAGTAAAATAATCGACTAATCCATTTAATAGCCAATGATATTACAAATGCAGCCTTTGTATGTATGAAGATTTAGCCATATTCAATTAAACATAATTGCCCAGACATCTTAAGAAATTTAATAGGGGGCTGTTTTACAAAAATTTCAAGCATCTGTAACATAAACTTCACAGACTACAGGAGGCTGACATTTGAGCAGGGTGTCATATCCCGCCTGAATCATTGCCCCTAATGTATCCCTCACATCTGGAATCACTCAGTCTCCCCTTGGTTCCCTGTCACTAAACCCTTATCTGGCCCCTATTGCACTGTCACATGACCTCCATTTGCAGCCACAGTCAACAAAGCCAACCAGGGCTTATCAGCTCTGATGCTTTAGTACAGTGCAGATAGCATGAACTGATTCCTTAGTGTCGGTCATTAAATATTCATTAGTCTAAGAGCATGGGATACTTTTACCTTCTGGACATGCCAGCACTAGCCAATCTGTGACAACTCAAGCACAATAACTGGAAGCCAACCAAGAAAGCTAAGACTTTGGAAGCTATCTCAACAATCAATTCATAATTACTATGATAATAATGTGCATATATCTTGTAAGGTATCCAGGTAAACAAGAAGTAATGAATAAACAAGTTCTCATGACTGTCATTATTATTAAGTGATGGTTTACGCTTAAATCAGTACCATCAACATTGAAGTTGCTGCAATAAATTAAAAGTTGCTAAAACATAAATAACATACTATTTTGGGGGGATTTTTCTTGCCAATCACAAGTACATTATTTTTTAATTACATACAACTGGCCCCTAATTAGATGTCCAAATGGCACACAGGTATCGTATTTTACAAATCAGGACTAACTCGTTTACAAGTATTGAACACCATCTAAATATTCTCTGATCACAGTACCATTATTTACTGCTGTCTGCATCTGTGTTTGGGGCTCTGTAAACACTGACACCATGTCTCACCTAATCTATCTGGCACTTGAAGCCAAAATCTCATGATGTTCTCTTGATAAGCCACAGATTAACCAAATTGCTTCCTTTGCCTGGTATGGTGCCACGTTTGCCTTATCTCTGTCAGCTTCATGCCTACACAGTTTCCATCCAGGACAAACAGTTCAACTTCCTCTTAAAACTTACCTGTTCAATCAATTAGCATAATATATTCACACCTGAGATTCTAGCCAATCACAGCCCAGCTTTACATCTTGATAACATCTCCCCTAGGACAAATTCCAACCCTGGATACTTTCTTAGTATTTTTTGTCAGAGACTATGAGTTGCTTTGTCTGTCAGTCTGTCTTAGTCACAGATTCTGACATATGTGTTGACACTCCTTTCCATGCGTATTCACATGATTCACAGTAACATTACATTTCGTAAACAAGACATTTAATATGATGAAACTAAAATATAATTACTTTTATGTAATACACCACTGCACCAAATTAACTTATTATCAACACGGCTGTTTGTGATTATAAACTAAAATTTCATTGTGACATAAACCCATGTGCCAAAAACAGTCAATATACTTGAAGTTATGATTTTAATGTCATTGAGATGTTACATAATTCCCAAAAATTATGCCACATCTTACAAAAAATTCATACATCTCAGTAAGACATTTTTAATTATATCTCCTGAACTTTTTTGTATAAAGATACATCGATATGACACAATATCAAGACTCCCAAGTTTGCTTGATAATTGACATCCATTTCCGCAATCATTCAACATTTCATTAACAGACACTTGTAACAAGTTAAATGACATTTTAAACTACACCCATTTTGTTTTGATGAAAACATATAACACAGTTTTCCTTGTTTCAAAAGTTTTGAAAATCCACCATTTTGAATATTGATCACTATACTAAACAACAATTACTAAACAGAACTATTATTCCTAGTGACAATCAAAGTGACAAAAGTGACAACATTAACGACAATCAATGTATTTATCACTTTTAACAACAAATAAAGCATTTCCAGTGAGTAAGAAAATGGTTCTTACCTCTAGCGGTTTCATGGTGACCAACGTCTTTCACATTCCACAAGCCTATGACACTGGTAAGAAATTCTCCAGAAAATGTAGGCGACCAATCACAGCCTCTATCATCTCTCTCCACACCTCTGTCAGGGGGAGAGAAATGTACACACTGTTACTATATTTAGAACTCACAGAAGGCACCACTGGAGAAGGGTACCAAGATTTAAGCAGCTACTGGGTGCTCAAGGGCTGACAAATGGCCTATGGCAAGGTTTGTTTTGGTTCACTAAAAGGATGATACTGGAGTCCTGTCAGGCACCAGGTGAACACTGCTGTGACTTATCATCAAAGTGACTCTATCTTCCTACCCAACAGCTTCTGGTTAGTGTATACCAGCTTATAAGCCGATAGGCTTGCACTGAGTGTTATGGGAAGCGCCATAGTTTTGAAGCTACAATGGCTCTCTAAGCAATTTTAACAGTTCTTAACGAGGGGAATATATTGCATGTGCTCTCTTAACTTAGATCTCCCTATGCAGCAATGAAAACTGAAAAATGGCTAAATGAGAATATAAAAATACAGAATTAATAGTCAGTCACTCTGATATACAATTACAAATGTTTTGTTGTTATAACAAATATTGTTGCTGTACCTGGCAAGTGTCACCTCATCATTATTATCAGCCATGATGCTCATTGTGTGTGCTGGGTTATAAACCTTGTACCTGCAGTGAAGCAAACATAGGAACTGATTGTACATTCCATGGAAATTGGACTGTATATATGTATGACATTCTGCAATGCAACGGGACAATTCCTATTTTATATACAGTGTTCTTTGGCATGCAGCATTTTGTACTTACAACAGCAAGTAATATAAATTTAAAAAATTTTAAAATTGCATTCCACTTTACTTGAACAAGTTTCGATCTAAATCGAAAAATATTCATATTTATACCACAATTCATAATTGCCAATGATAAATTGATTCTATGGTATGCAATTTCACATAATCTGTCCATCAAGCAAAAAGTACCTGACCTGTTGTTGGTGTGTTTAGTTTAGCAGTTCATAGTTTTAAATGGCATCTTATGTGACGAAGCTACATTTTGTGTGGACCTGGAGGCCATTTTATCAACGGGTCACAGGGCAGTAGTACGTATGATTCGGTCGTACGACAGTCGTACGACAGTCGAAAGACTGGTGGACCGTTTTATCAACACAATCGCAGCTATAACGCGTAAGATTTTTGCTAAAATTTACGACTGGTAGAAGGCACTCTTGGCGGTCGTATATATGGCTACTTCATGTCAAATCACAGGCAAAGCATTAATAAAAAATATGCATTTAAAACGTTTATAACATTAAAAATAATTTAAAACAATCAAATAGTACCTGTGCCATCAGGAAACAGTGTTATTTTGGCTGATGAACACAGCAAGCACCGATCATATATAAGTAATGAGGGTGCATTGCTGAAAAAATTATATTCTACAGTTTACATACACTTGAAGTTGAATGTTGGTTTGTTGCTGCTTGTCTATGATTCGGAAATCGTCTTACCTCGAAAGTTTAAAATCCAAATTAATCCATCATTCGTAACACAACACAACAAAGATATGATAAGCGATTTTCATACATCCACCAAAATTAATAGATATAGAATTCATTTCATAAAATTAAAACATAACCTGAAAGGTTATCATAAATGTACACATTGTCAGCAAAATGACATCACAGAATGAAGATGACATGTTTGTCTTTCAAAATCATCCACAGTGGCGCAGCTACAGTGCATAACTGAACATACCCTTTTACAATATAACTATTATTTCAGAATGAAAATATATTCTCCAAAATGTCATATTGTCAATTGTATTAGTCTAAAACATTGTAACTTTCATCATTTAAAAGAAAATAATAATTCTATACTGTATAGTTTACCATTCGTAATCAAACTATGGTCAGCTACGCTAGTGTAAACTCTGTTGCGTCATACAGTTGGTCGCTTCTAAGAATTTTTGACTGAAAATATTTTACAATGACATTTTAAAGAAGATTAATAGATTGACACTTTCAACGTTATAAATGGTAACACAGAAAATTGATATGCATTAACGCGGTAACAGTGAAAATTATAATTATCTTCATGTAATCATTAAAACTTGATTTTGTCTTAATAGATCTAGCGAGTTCTGCAGTAATAATTAGACGAGTTTAATTCTACTTATCAGTTTAAACTTTAATCATTAAAAAACAATCTCGGAACTAGATCTAATCAGATTTCAAACGTTAAAATAATCAGGAAAACGTCATGACTTTCAGACTGGTTTCACGTTTTTCGCGTCGTAAGAGCACGAATAATCTTAGACGCGACCGGACACTTGCGATCACCTTCATAAAACAGTTGTACGCTGGTCGCAAGTTCGGTCGTAAACCCCGGACTTAAGATAAGATCAGTTTAAGATACGATCTGTTGATAAAACGGCGTCCTAGGTTGTGACCAACCAGTCCTACCTTATTTTCTTTTTATCTGGGACATTTGCAACAAACAGATTATCATAGATGCTATATACAGGTATCAGCTAACTATCCTGTGGGGGAGCAGGATATCTTAACTGGTCCTCTCTGTAGGCTTCCTCAATTTTATATTGACAAAGAAGTTTGAAACTCACATTTAAAACAACCTCAAGGTCAAAGTGAGGTTGGGTGATATGGGAGAATTGGGAATGGTCATAAGTAACAACTGTGTAAATATCCAAATGTTGTAGTTAGCGGTGTAGGTGCTAGACAAAATGGTGAAATCTAGTTAACCAAGAAATGGCACTTTTGAATTATTAGAAGTCCAAATTAGGCCAAGGTCATGGTCAAAGTGAGGTTGGATGATATGGGTGGATTGGGAATGGTCATAAGCAACAACTGTGTAAGTAACCAAGTGTTGTAGTAAGTTGTGTTGTTGCTAGATGATCTGGTAAAATGTAGTGAAACCTCATGGAATCACTGACTGACAGACAGGACAATCACTATATGCCATCATATCGAGATGCCGGGGGGGGGGGGGGGGGGGGCATACAAACATTTACAATTGTGTGGTAGTAAAAATGTTTCTAGCTATAATAATTACATTAAATGCCTATCCACTATTAATTTGGCAAATGAGGATTGTGCATTGGCCAGTTATATATTGGCACTGTTAAAGCAGGGTTCATTAAAACGAGAGAGGCTAATACAGACAATAGAATATACTAATTAATCCTGTAACCTGCTATATGTCATGCATAAGAGTCATTAAGGAAAGGTACACAATAAGACTACTATAGATAAACAGTGCGCATTGAGACATGACCATGTACTGTCCCGAAAACAGGTACATCATATAAAAGGGAGGTAACTGCAATGAAATGATAACTCGGGCTTTCCGGCTAGCGCAGTGGTTGGTACACTTGCTTCTCACCGTCCCGGGTTCGCTTCCCACTCCCAGCGCATGTGAGTTTGGTTGGTGGCAACCATACCGGACAGGTGGGGTTTCCTCCGGGTACTCCGGTTTCCCCCTACAGCACAAGACCACACCAAAATTAAAATGTCTTTTAATAAAAATAAATAGTTGAAAATTGCAGCTATGATTCAAAATTCATCCCAACTTTCGTGAGTCTCTGGTAAGTTAATTAGGTAGGAGTGCTGGGAGACACTCCGGGTCCTCACATAATGCACCCTCAGGCGCAGAAAGACCTCATAATCTTCTAAATACACACATACACTGAAATTATAACTCACTGCACTGGTACTGTGAATGTTTGTATTGGTATATATATGACAAATTAAACTTACTCTAAAAATAGCATTTGCATTGATACCCCTATCAAATGGACTGTGCTGATCTTTGATGTCTCAGAGGTCCCTGTAGGACTATAATTGCATGTCGCCTATAGTGTACATACTGTTGACTTACACACTATGTCTTGAGTTTTCTTTGAGCTGAAATTCCATGGCCGCATCTGTGAATTGCATTTTCGTTCTGCATGTTCCGTCTATGATTCCGTTAATGAAGGCATTATTGCATGCATCACTCACCTGTGACACGCCTGTAAATAATATTGTGCAATGATTACTAACTAAATACATACAAGTTCAAATGTCTGCAAAATATAAAATGGCAAAATCAAAAAGATGTGAAAAAACATTTGACATGTGTGTATGTGGTCAAAAATTCTAAAAAATAATGTTCTAAAGAGTAGCATAGATTTGCAAATGTGTACGATATTGTATCAATGATTGTGTTAAACACATCCAAATGTGTATTTTTTTTCAAATTAAATTCAGTTTGTTTATATATTATGCACTTTCATTTATTCTTTAGTTGACGCATAAGATCGCATGCATCTGCATCGAGAAAATAAAAAACTAGCGATTTTTACACATGAACGCAGACTGAGATACGGAATAGCACAATATGGATATCGTTTGTTGCATTTTTTATCGGAGACGTATGACGGAGACGCAAGACGCAGATGGAGTGATTTGACCTGTCCATGGAATACCAGCTTTGCTTCAAAACAAAGATGCACCTCTTAATTTAGTTCATACAAACAATGTACAAAACACAAATTTGGATAGGCTAGAAAAATTCAGAATAAATAAACAAGAGTACCAAAGCGCTCACCTGAGAACTGGTACAGATGAAGACCATACTGTTGTAACAGGTTTGAAAATTAAGGTATCTGTACAATACGCAGAGAGAGATAGGATCAATTTTGATTTAACACATCGGTTAGTGCAATGGGCTAACTAAAGTACGAGTTGGGTAGTGGATGCTAATGGTTCTCAAATAATTTTTGTTGATATTCTTACCTGACCCTTTTTCATTAAGTCATTTACAATTCTGGAAAATGCAAAAACAGTAGATTTTGATGTCTTTTTCTTAACAGTTTTGGAAAACTAGTTGCAGATTTTAGTTTAGACAAATTCGGTCAACACTGAATAAAAAATTGTGTGTGCAAGCCAATCATTTATAACTTGTTGACGTTTTTTTCCAAATACAAGGGGTAATAACTCTGGTGTTTCTGGCCTGATCATGCTTGTATTCGACTTCACCTGTAGTCTTACGTTCATAGACAAACTGTGCACGATTGGTGAAGATTGGATGAAAAATGAAGTCTAAATCCTGAATAATGTCCATTTTTGTTAGGGATGGGACCAAATAGTCAAATATTCCAATAACGGATAATATTCAAATATAAAAAACGAATACGAATATTCGATTTTCAACTTTATTTAAAGAACAAAATTTCTTTAAAAAATCATGTTTTTTTCAAGTTTGATTGCAAAGTTAACATGAATTTCAGTCGTATTTCCAAACTAGCAGGTGGGCGGGGGCAATGTAACGTTTTAACAACACATGCCAAACATGTCCAATTAACGACAATTGATAATTGGCAGGGGGGCCACGTCTTTACAAGGGCCACGAATTAACGGTTTGTAGGAGGTGCGAATATGACGCATTGCATCCACAAATAACAAAACTGGGCCATGTTGTGATAACGGTTTCACAGTTTGCACAAGGCGTACATTGTTGTTTATTGTCCTTAAGTGACATTTATATGGTTAACTTGTTTACAGTAAATTACAAATACTCTCTAAGTAAACCAATCAAAATGAATCCATTATCAGTTAATCAATTTCTTTAACAAAATTAGCATGATTTGGTCAATCTTAATATACGTCACTTGTAAATTATTCTTCATTATATCAACACTGTATATTATACAAGAGTCTTGATTAATAAACAATGCCACCATCATGTGCTTGGAAGTACATTATGCGTCATTAGACAAAACCCAGGCAACGTCTAATCTATGTAATGAGAAATTTGTGTATGGAACGAATAAAAAAATAATTAACAATACATTTAATAATATCTTACATTTCTTTATATTTGCCTAACACTCACTAAGTTATATCGCTCATTTACCACTGAAACAATGTTAAACAACTCAGTATGAATATTTCGAATAGGTAAATATTCGGACAGAGTGCCGTATATAGTACTATTTACAAAACGAATATTCAAATATATTCGAATACCTAAAACGAATATTCAAATATTGATTTAGTATTCGGTCCCATCCCTAATTTCTGTATATAAACAAAGGGCAATAAACCTGGTGTTTCTGGCCCGATTTCACTTATATTCGACTTCACTTTTAATCTTATGGTTATATACAGACAATCTGTGCAAGATTGGTGAAGATTGGATAAAAATGAAGTCTCTATCCTGAACAATGTCCATTGTTGCTAATTTTTTTCACAAACAAAGGGCAATAACTCAGGTGTTTCTGGTCAGTTCTGCTTATATTCGACTTCAACTGCAATCTCATGGTAATAGACAAACTGTGCAAGATTGGTGAAGAATGGATGAAAAATGAAGTCTCTATCCTGAATAATGTCCATTTTTGTATATTTTTTAATAAACGAAGGGCAATAGCTCTGGTGTTTGAAACATGATCTGGTCCATTTTGGGCATCTGCTGAGCTCTGATGGTCATACACAAACCGTTAAAGTTTGGTTAAGATTGGATGGAAAATGAAGTCTATATGTTTTTCTAAAAAAATTGAATGCATATACATTGAAAATCATTGCAGTTGTTACATAAAATGGGCAATATTTCAAACATAAACTAATTGCTGGATTGCATGAAGAGTTCATGCAGATAAATTTGACAGCTCACTAATGTATTTAAACATATAAAATATTCATTGCACAAGCTGCAATCATAGTCATTTTCTGTGGAATAGGTTCAGTGTGCATCTGTGAAAATATTGGCAGTGAAAGTCTGTTAAAAATGCAGCCATCTTTCTACCATCTGTCAAGTGCAGACCAATCAACTGTGACTTTCACAATTATTAGTTACAGCTGTAGAGCCAAATCAAAATGCTGACAGTGTAGAAAGACTGTTGGCGACAAAAGAAACTAAAATCATGTGAATGATAAGTGCTTTTTTACTAAAAGGAAATATTTGTTTGAATGAAGTTCAATTTGCCGCCTTTAAACTTTATACTTTGGCTTCTTATTCAATGATATATGACATCATAATGAAAACTAATTTGTAAGTCACGAAAAAATATTTTGTTTGAGCTTATTATCTTATGCAAACGGAATTATATACATGCCAGTTAACAAGTCAATCTGCAAGGGCCAGAATAACCGATGAAGCGTAGCAGTTAAGACACCAACTGTTAGTGCTCGTAACCAAAGATCTATAAATAAACATGTTAATTTATAGATCTTTGTTCGTAGCCTACTGAGTCAAAATAGATCATGCAATTCAAGCTCTCGATTGTCCGTAGTACAGTTTAAGATTAATAAATTGCAGTAATTTGAAGTCAAAATATTCACAATGAAAATTGGTAACAACCAAAAACAACTCGCAACAAGTCAAAAATAACCGATGTAGCGCATTAATTTGGTGGTCTTATTCCAGGACACTCCGGTAAATATTTTGGTTACATACAAGTAAATAGCAAAAGTTGGGGTTTCATTAGTGTTTTCTTTTTATAAACTGACCTTTTTACAAACTAATTTTAATAAATCACATTATAATTCATATTACATACATTATCTTAAATAATTAAAATGTAAGAAAATCTGGATTCGATTTACTGACTAATAGCCTGCAAAGAAAAGAAATAGTTTTCCGCAATACCTGTTTTGGAAATTACCCGCTCAAAAGACTGTTGGCTTCCGCCAACAGTCTAGTAAAAAAAAACAGTATTTTACATAGTTTATTTTATGTAAAACAACAATTTGTCATATAATTATATAAATAAAATTTAAAGCCATGTAAGAATAACAAATTGAAAAAGAACATTTATAAAATTAAAGACAGTGGAACCTGTCCAAACCGAACCCTGTGGAAACCATATCCCTGTCAAAACTGAACGGCTGTGTCTGTCCCAATTGTGTTCCTTCTTATTTTATATATCAACAAGATTCTGTGTTTGATAAACACAATGCCCCTGGTTGGTGCTGGATAGCCCAATTCTTAGTCCGTATTAGGTCAAGGTCAAGGTCAAAGTGAGGTTGGGTGATATCCAAGTGTTGTAGTGAGTGGTGTTGGTGCTAGACGAAACGGTAAAATCTAGTTAACCAAGAAATGGCACTTTTGAATTAATATAAGTGCAAATTAGGTCAAGGTCAAGGTCAAAGTGAGCTTGGGTAATATGGGTGGATAGGGAATAGTCATAAGCCACAACTGTATAAGTATCGAAGTGTTGTAGTAAGCAGTGTTGGTGCTAGACAAAACGGTAAATTCTACTTAACCTTGTCACAGACGGACGGACGGACGGAAGGACCGACAGGACAATCAATATATGCCTCCCGCATCAAGATGCCAGGGCATAAAAAACCTTAACAAACCAAACCTTGTCCAAACCAAATACCAGACGATTTTATCCCAAATTTGATTTCAATCAACATTATTAAACTGAACAGTGTATCCTGTCAGGTCACACTTAACGCTGCCGCGGAAGCGTGAACCCGATATAGGTGACACAATTACACACACAAAGGGCATAATCCACATGGTGATCACAGGGCAGTGGTGCAATTAGCAATCAGCTAGTCGGTACATACAACAATAGTCAACTTATGAAACACAGATCAGTGACTCATGTTTTAATTTGAAATTTATGTACAGTGGTGTAAAGTTGTAAAAGTTTCACAACAGTGTAATTAATTTATACATAATTTTATAGTAAATTCTGGTAATATTTCGATCAATGATCTCTATAAGCCTAAGGCAATCGCGCTAAAATAAATAAGTTAAAACTAATCAAAGCAGTCAACAATTGGTGATTTCTTTAAACAGACATAAAATAAAAGGTTTAGGTTGAATACATGAACTTGATTGATTGATAATTTGAGTGTCGTTTTATGTACAAATACACATTTAATTCTTGCAAATAATAAAAAATAACAATAAAAGTGTAAACATAAACATGGTGTTGTCTTATTATATGCTCGAATTAACATATACAATAGAACGTACAGTTTTAAAGGAAAATGACATTTAATTTTTAAACAAAACTGGGTAAACCGAACACCTCTGAAAACCGAACGATCGTCCTGGTCCCAATGCCGTTCAGTTTAGACAGGTCATACTGTACTAAATGTTGTGCCAAATCCATAATTATGACAAAACCAATATGTTGGACATTGGGAGTTGTGAGGGCCTTCTAACATACACCTGGAAATTCAAATCCATGTAAAACCAGTAACAGTCTGCCAAGCTTGGTGATCACCAATTTGACTGATGAGCCAACTGGCTGGTCTGTTATAACCATCAAAACAGGTAAACCATATGTACGGCAAAATGAATGGTAATAGCTGGGACATTTGATGCTGGCTACTGGTTCTAGAAAGATTTATATCCCAGACGGACCCAGTGCAAGTGGCTAATGCAGTAAACACAGCCAAAATATCAAAGGAAGCAGTCCTGTGTCCCAAGTGTTTGGTGTTGGCCACATGTTTACAGGGGAAACTCATTAAATGGCAACAAAAATAAATTGGACAGATAGCCTTGCTCCCATGTGGGAGGCGTGCAGTAGGGAAATGGAGACTGGGTGCTCAATCATTTATACATTAATACTTCATACTTAGGTATCTTGAACATACAGTGACTTACAATCGAAAATACTTAATATACTTTACATAATTTATCTGAGAATGTAGTAATTCTGTGAGACTTACATTTAAGAAAACTTATAGCAACTGGACAACTGAGGTAAACAAATGGTCAGGTATTATTTTATTAATTTATTTCAGTTAATGACAAAGCCTGATTTCTCCTACAAATATGTATGTTAATTAATCTCATAGGCAGAAATAATGTGACTGTACTATTCTTGTTGTTCTTTTTTTTTGTAGTTGTTTTTTTGGGGGGGAGGGGCAGGGGGGGGGCATGTTATTTTTTTTCTAAGTCACCACAATTTTTAAACCAGCTGCACTCGGTTTTTTTTACTGAATAAGTCTTTGTTATAATTATGAAATTTTTTGAATTATAATGAAAAATAATAGTTACTATATACCTAAATGAGGTTGATTTTATTGCTGCTAATGCATGATAAAATGTATTACAGATAAAGGGACCTGTTCAGAGATTGGCAAATTGACAATTAAACAAAAAGTTGTCATAGATTTCAAAAAGAAATTATAAATTATATAGAAACAAGCAAAATAACACACATGACTAAAAAATATATTGGAAATATTGTTTCGTTTATGATTAATCATCAGTCGAATGGATATAATTATAAAGCGTTTGTAACGCTTTTCATCGTTATTTTGGAAAACATGTGTATCACTTACTTAGTGTTATAAATTCACAACCAAATGTATAAGTCCAAATGGCCGAGTGGTTAGCACATTAGATTTTTTATCTCAAAGGACCCGGGTTCGAATTTTTATATTCAACTTTTTTTTCTTTATATTTGTTTTAGATTATTCCAGATGCTGTAGTTTTTGCAGTAAATAAATTTAGTGACATATTTCAAAATTACAACAAAATCTGTGAACAAGTTATTTTAATCTATAATTAACCATGAATGTTTATTTTCTTTCATGGCTACCCCAGCATTAATTTGAAACATGGCCATCCAAAGGTGATGTACAGTACATGAGGCTGAATAGCTCAACAGATGACCTATACTATTTTAGGACTTAATTATAAACATCCCTGATAAAAACCATTATCTGATCCACATTGACAGTGCCACAAAATAAAACTGATTACAGATAGTGGTATTTGATGCCACCCTGAATAATTGAAGAAAAAGCCCAGAATTCTACAAGTTATAAAGGTAAACCAATTACCATGAATAATTTACTAGCAATTCTGTGATAAAAGCTAAAGTCACACAAATGAAGACATTGTCAAAGAGAAGCTGTATGCCTGAGACATTGCAGTCAATTGGACTCCAAGGAAGTAGTGTACCCCACAGGGAATTCTACAGGAAAGGTAATTAAAAGATAGCCACAGCATCAGTGTCACATTGAAGACAATCATTGAATTATCACACCATGCTTAAGTCATGAAACAGATTAAAACATGAAACAGGTAACCAAGGCATGGACAGCTGAAGCCTGGAGGATGTTTATTGATTGAGGTTTTATAAAAATGCCAAATTGAATAATGTGAATTAGTAAACAAAATTTTTGAAATGTTCTGATAATAACACATTGAACATTGCTTCCCCCCCCCCCCCTATCACTTCCCATATGATTTTCAAGAACAATGTGTCAATCATTGCATGGTTATTACTGTCAAATTATTCTGTTCCAATTCACTAAATGCTATTAACAGTTCACACACTCCTACATTTATTGTTGATTTTGAATGTTTCCTTTTATTGAAGTGCAATATTCCATTTTGGAAAAAAAGTATGAATTACTGTGTTTCTGATATTCATATTATTAAACAATTTTTTTTTAACGTGGAAAACTAGTTAAAATAACAACTGTGTTGTTTTAATTTATAATCATGAAAACAATTTAATAAAGCTATTGACCTGCACTTTACAGATATACATTAATGTAATGACAGGGGCGTAGCTTCCTTTAGGCACTATAGACACGTGCCTATACATTTTTTCCAGAGATGAAAAAATTAAATATGCCAAAAATGCAATAAAAACAAGAGGGGGGATGTGCTGAGGGGATCGTCTTGGCTGTGTTGATACTTCATTGTTTAACGAGTCGGTAACGTCAATATGAAATAAATTTCATGAAATTGTGTAGAATCGGGGTTTAGCTGAAGTTAGATGTTTGTAGCCACATATGAGTATAAACACTCCTGGCCCAAATTATTGCTTACAGCGTCATTTTGTAGAATCTGCCTATTGTGCCTATACATTTTTCAACAAAGCTACTCCCCTGAATGACATAACTTGCTTCTGTTTCTAACTATTCCCCCAGCAACAGGAAAGCACATGATTGCAAGTCAATTTCAAATTCAGTGACAATAAAGTTCCTATCCTTGCTAAGATTTTTCTCACAAATTCTCAAATATATTTATGATAGGCTGTATGATAAACAATTTCTCCAACTGTTGTCAAAGAGCAGGAAATGAAATTCATTATCTTTCTAATAAATGACAAAATGTTATTGAAATGAATTGGAAATTCTTGATAGTTACAGAACAGACAAAGACATACGGTGACAAATGAAACAGTTACCATGGAAACCAAGTATCAATTTCATTTTCTTTTCGTCTATGGGCCTTTGGCTCCATACGGACACTATTACAGCAAACATCAGCACAGATTCTGCAAAATTTGTTTGGAGATTATGAATTTGGTGTCATTTGAAACAAAATGGATAGCCTCTAATGCAAATTGTGTGATTTGCTAATTTTGTTTCTGCCACGCAATCAAAATGGTTGTGGTGTGTAGGAAGGATAATATAAAGCAGTTAGCTTGTAAAATAATGAACATTAAACATTATAATAAACTAAATAAGAAATTTGATGCGACTTGTTCCAAATAAAAAAAACAGTTCTGTTTCTGGTCTCTTGCCCAAAAAAGTACGGGTAGGTACGTATTTTTTTTTTTATGATATGGGAATGGTGTGTGTTCCATATAGGTGTCTATTCAGATGGGACAAACAATACAGATGAGTAACTTGTTGACAGATTGCAAAACTTTTTCCCAAACAGATCGACCAATATGCTGACATAACTGCCTGTCATAAGTTGAAAAACTACTGGTAAACAACCATGTATTAATACAAATGCAATGCCCAACTTTTCTGAAAACAATACCACTGAAATAAATTTAAAACCAAATAAATATAAAAGTTAGCGCGACTGAAGTACCTTCAATGCCAACAAATTCCCTTAAAATCTTGTTAAGTAAAATGAGTGAAAAGACAATTTATTGGTGGAAAGAAAATTGAAGAAAACACAAAATTAGGACCAAAAATATGTAGGGTAGGCAGCAAAGGTAAATGGTAAACAAAGGAGTCTGGAAATGGGACTATTTTTTGTGTGTGGCCTTAACTATAAATAAGTCAGTTTATAACACTGTTTCTCAAATTTCAATACCGGTCAGTAAAATTAATGTTACTATTGAAGAAAAGCCATCTCCAGTTGTTGTTTTTTTTCATTTTGAGCACATTTAGGCCATTTACTCCACTCCATTGACACCATCTTAATACCTTTTGCTTCAAAATAGTATGTTGCAATATCATACGTAAAATTTCAAAATGTAAAATCTCATATTTTCATTATTGTTGAAATTTTATGAGTGGTTGCAGCAGGTATTTTATTTGTCATCAGGACACATAATTATTTATCTGTGCAGTTTCATTGGCTGCCTTCCAAGCGCAATGGTTAACACACATGCTACGCACAGACAACCAGGGTTCGATTCCCACCGGGTTGTTGTAAATCAAACCGGACAGGGTTTTTTCTTCATGGTACGAAATTGGTTACTCCACACAAGACCATATCAAATAAAAAAAACTGTTTTACATTAATATTAGCTACACATTTCAGCAATAATGTGAAATATGTCACAAATGACACACATTATGTGCAGCTATGACACATAAGGACATAATAAACTACAAAATACTAACACAGATGTGAAGTAGCGCAATGGTTGGTACAATTGCTTCTAGGTGATTAGCAGAATTCAAGGACCCAGAACCCAGTGCATGTGGTCACCATACCGGAACATTCTGTTTTGTGGTCACCATACCTGAACATTCCTCTGAGTGGAAGACTCTGTTGGTTAGAATGTCCCTATTGCAAACAACCAGACCAAAATTCAGGGAGCTTTCAGTACTTGTAGGTGAAGCAGCTGAAAATTGCAGCAATACTTACAAAATAAATCACAGATTTCGCTGTGTTATGTATGTAGGGGTAAGAAAACACTTCGGATCCAAACATTAAGCATTATAAACTGATGCAACTGATACACCGGACTAACATTATAACATATATCATCAGCATCAGCAGCATCATCAGCATCATCATCAAATGCACATTGTTTCACCAAACTACTAAATTAATAATACAACGTATTAATATTCGAAAGACATGTTGGACTTGGTTCATCTGTATGTCATGCGCCTGTTTTAGCAGTAAATTGCCCTCGTTTGAAGTGCCTGTCCACTAAATGAGTATTTGACATTAAATATTATAAAAATAAGGGACATCTTTAAACATGTAAAATCTGTAGCTGACTGCCTTCAAACACGTACACACGCATCGAGAATTATTTGTATTATTCATTTACCAAAGTGTAATGGTTTTTTCCAAAGGGAATGTCATAAAATAACGCACACGTTCACAGTCATACTCATCAATATTCTTCAAATGTTCTATGCACTGTGTTTTCTTTTCATCGAAACAAACTAACGGGCAGATAGACGAACATGTTTTTACACGAAATATTGTAAAAGATACCCGATCGCATGATTGCGTTGTGCAATAATACGACAAGTGATGCCGACTTTGTGTCAATTTTGCTGACATATATGGTGCCGGAAAAACATGAACTCGCAAAGAATTGGACACCCCTCTGCTTTTATCATGTTATATCCTTTTTATAAATGCATAAACAATATGAAATTTGGTGTGGTTAATAATGGTACATTGAGCCAATTGCCGATTTAGATTTTTGGGAACAAAGCTAATTATTGAGACAAAACTGTTTAAACTCGAAAGTAGTCATTGATTTGACTTGAATTTCGATTTTAAATAATATTTACATCTAAAGTATAAATGGCTTCTATGTGGTCTCCAGTGCAGACGGTGTATTGCTTCTGACATCTTTATAATAATATATGAATTTATAAAAGAAAACAATACCATCCACAAATAAACGTATGTATACCAATTGTCTATAGTTTATTATTTTCTATAAACTTTGGCACATGTACTACGGTGTTCCCAATAAATCGTAGGGGGCGACCTCGGTCAGGTATGCTATACTGAAGTTAATGTGTATCTGTGACCAAATGAAGCGAGCGAAAAAAAAATTACCATATTTATCCATTTTTTACCAGTTTTTATATGCCCATAAATGTATGATCGCGCCGGGTGCCCCCCCCCCCTCCAGGATCCGCTAGTGGTCTTTACTTACTTACTTATTATAAGATCTATCTGCTATATTTACGTATAGATCAGGTCTGTAGTGATTGGCCTATAAGTCACTTTCAACAGCCTTGCTGTTGCCCAGTGTTGGGCTACAGTAGCTATTAAGTGTCAAGTGATGCAGTTAGTGTCCACCTCTCACGCAGAGGACCAGGGTTCAACCCCCCCGCAGGCGCTCATTACTTTTTCACTTAAATGGTGTCATAAGTTAACGGGTCTGGGCGCTAATGACTGTTTCACTTTAGGTCCATATCCCATGCATATAGCACAATAGGGGCGTACTTAGGAACAATTTAAGTATACGCACTACGAAAAAGTGCAAATTTAGGGCATTCTAAATTGACAGTTTCTCTGAAAGTTATAAACATTAATAAACTAACTTAACTAATAAAATTTAACTAATAAAATGTTGGTTGGGTAAAATTTACACAAGGCTATCAATCGGACAGTGCATATGTCATCACCAAACCTGCATCGGACTCGTTTGTAAGGATTTTTTTTTAATTATAGAAATTCCCAAATCCATGCAAGCGTTACCACTTATACGCACGGGCGTATAGGTGCATACCTAGTTACGCCCGTGCACAAAATGCACGTGATTTTTGTAATAACACGACTCACGAGAATACCTATGCTATGTCGTAATTTATTTAGTTATAAATATACCCGTAACCGAGTTAAACAACGAAAAGACTTCTTTTCTTAAACAATTTATTTATATTTAAACAACTCAGTATCATTATATGTTTGTTACAGATTAGACAACGATAAAATAGGTTTGTTTTTGGTTTGTTTACAATTTACGACATACGGACACTTGCTTTGCGACAAAGCGGTTCAGCACCGAAACAAAATTGACAGTTAAATTATGCATTTGGGATAAATATTCGGGAATAAGTAAGGACATGCAATGTTTTTTAAGCAATTTAAGTACACTTTCAAATAAATAAACAATGTCTCCTTGGTAGTGGTTGTATGTTTGAAGACTTTGTACGTACAATTCACTGTCCGAATGTGAAACATGTTCGCGCTTGTATGCAAGCGTTAAAACAGTGGGTGGGGTTACGGATTTTTATTTTGTGTTCACAAATGTCGAAATTCGAATGTCACTTATATTACAACTGGATATTTAAGTTTTGTGAAGATTAAGATTTAGTATTTTCTTAGGTTTTTGTGCCAGTCATTATAGTTAATGCATTTTTAGTATATTAAAATTGTATTCACAACACTGAACCCCAAAATACCAAATACTAATATTGATTAACAGTTTTGCATTTTGCTTAATACAGTAACAATATTAAGCGGACCACAGGATTTATATCGTTATATCCGAATATGGCAACGAAGAGCATGAACATATAAGTATATAGGAGAGACACAACGCCGATCATCTGACATGTATAATGTAATATATAGGACTGTGTATAAGGGAAAAGTGAAAAGACCACGGAATGCAATCAATTTTTTGTTGCAATTAAAAGCATATTCGGGATAATTTATTATGAAAAAATCATTTGTAATTTTCATGGCTTTTGGACACTTATATTACGTTTTAATAATCGTGTTGAGTATGCGTGACGTCACTAAATACAGCTAGAAGCTTTCAATGGTCTTTTAAAAGATATCAAATGTTATTCACTACTTTCTGCCCGATAGATTTAATGAGCCAATTATAAGGGACAGTAACACCCAATGCCAATTTTACTTGATTTCCATGACAGTGATAATCAAGCCAACCATAGAACTGTTACCTGTATGGATGTTTGTCACACCTGGTACAGACTGATATCATAACAAAAGGAGAATATTTGCAACTGGGCCGTAATAACAACAACGTTATACCCGAAACTGCGTTACATGCGATATCATAACATAACAACCGATGTTATATCAATTGAAATATATTGGGATATATATAGGGATCCAGCCATGACATACATGCCATATTTTTTTCAGGCCAAAACGGGACAAAAAATCAGCGGGACATTCGACATTTCAGCAGGACACCTTAATATTGTTATTTTGTCGCATGGTCCATGGAACGCAATGTTCGTATTAAAATTGTCATTCATGTACATAATACATGTATACACTAATTAAGGCTAACACGTTTTCATTTTTTAAAAACATTTAAACAAAATAAAATAAACGAAACGTTGCCGTTTATATGGTATACCATAGCCTTTTAAAAGCAAAAGTGATTACTTGCGCAACTGAAAGTAAAAAATAATTATTTCGGGATGTTTATATCTGGTGCGCATCCGATTCGCCTAATGACGTCACATTCAAACCCACTTGTTGTTCTCGAATCATAAGGTTACACTCAATCTAGTTACTGGGCCTTTTTGTTAGATAAATAATGTTCTTCTGAGCATTTGTTTAGTGCTTCAACTGTTTTCAATCGTTGGCCACTGTTGAACTCATGGTACTGATTGGATAATTAATGAAGTATAAATATCTTGATATAAAAACATGTATATATGCTTTGTTCTTGCAAAAATGGCGGGAAAATTTCCTCGTGCACATCAGGCCAACGTGCGTCAAATGTTAAAATGCACATGATACATTTTGCACTTTGGGTAAATATTTTGTTCTGCAAGAAAAGCGCACGAAAATTATGCTGACATGTACAAAGTCACATCATCCACATGGGAAGCGTGGGTGTATTAATTGCCATATATAACTTTGTAGCGCAGAGAACTGTGAGATCTTTACTTTTGAATAAAAGTTTTGTAGCCCATAACATCAACATTAGGTATCTGTATGACTAACATATGCAGTTGACATTTCCTCTGTAACAATGAAAAACAAAACAGCCGAATCGATAACGTTATTTTCATTCAGATAGGTCAGTATTGATTTAGGACATACAGTCACTGTATACACCCTCCACGTGATGACTAACAGCAATTAGCGACCGCGGATTATCTGACCACCATCCCGCGAAAGGACTAATAAACCACTGTTTGGGCTATCATAACTGCCCCTCATCAGCGTTTTTCCTCTATATAAAGTTGGTACCGGAAAACGGTACCATTCCCAGTCCGATTTTCTGATCATTCTTCCCAATTTGAAGTTAAAAAATTCCCAAATGTAAGAAAAAATCCAAAAAGACCCTGAAAAGATCGACGATGTTCCTGTATTTATTTTTGTTTTACCCAAGCGTAAACCTCCATGCACAGCTGCAGGGCCTTCCCCAGGCCGTTTTAGCGCTCCAGTGCCCGTGCGCTTAAATTTTAACTTGAACATATCTGGGGCGCGTAAAATTAGTGGTGCGCTTATAAACATCGCCCGGGCAATGTGTATTTTATCAATTAATTAGCTGTGCAGTGTTCTGCCGTGGATGCGGCCTTGCGCCATTGGCGCAAAAATAAATGATTTGTCCCCACCAAATATTCGTAAGCGGGTCCGCGGGCGCACACAATTTACAAGTTAATCATTCGGCGTATTTAGTAAAATTTATATCATTGATCGTGACGTCAATTTATAACCAATTTTTTTCACTAGAACACTAATTCATTAATGCTTTATCGGCAGCGCTTGAACAGTTCAGATACAGTAGTATCAATCGATAATTGCACGCGCGGTCCACATGCTAAGCGTGAAACACGCTTTTCAGCGATAAACTGCTGGAAGACAGCCGCATTTCGGCAGAAACATCAAAGACTTTTGAAGTCGAATTACCGACACCGTTGCTATGAGTGTTGCTAACGGCTTACAGTTTTGGAAGCCCGGCTAATTGATGATGTAACACTGTTACACTTTGTAGTTTTAACAGGTTTCATTATTAACGCCTTGTGTTTATAACGGATTTTATTGTTTGTTCAAATTAAATTTAATAATGCAAGGTTATACGGTATTTAAGAATGCAGTGTAACATTGATCAACAGAACGTTATGAATTAATTAAGAGCACAGTATTATGTATTAATCATTTTTTGAACAGAAAATAAAAAAACAAACATGAATGAAAACAGCAATTACGTATTTTTCTAAACAAAAATCTGCTTTGGGAATATTCATGAGGTGAACAACTTTTTGTCTGTGTCCCTACATTTTTGTAATTTGTCCCCACTTTTTAAAGCCAAGAGGGCCCTTGTCCCCAATAGTCCAAATTCACGGCAGAACACTGGCTGTGTTGACTGCAGCAGACCAACAATTCTTGCTGTAAAAGCTAATCTCTTACGTCACAATGGCCGTTTTTCACTCGAGAAACATGTACAACACTCTATAAAGTCAGTGAATGATCAAAGCGAGTGTCATTTCGCCGAAAATTGTAACAATTTACAGTTATTCCTATGCCGCAATTAATCACCGTGAAGCACCACCCTGTAGGCGGAGTTTCAACATGCAGTAAACTCGATATGTGCCAATAGAAACGCTCAGTTTATCTTCGCTTTGGAATGACGTTATCACTGACCAATCTGCGCAGTTGGCATGTATCCACACACAAGTAACCTTATACGCGCGCCAAGCGTATTATCGACCTAAAAAGTGAATGAGCTTTCGTATTTTATAATATGCACACTTATTTATTTAATAAATTTCATAACATTAAAAAATAAACAGCGAAAAATCAGTCTCAAATACGCTAATATTAAATCGTAATCGGAAAAGCCTTCCAGTGTTACTGCTCAGTGTTGTAGTTTCGTAAACACAAGCTGTCTTGTTTATGTACATGTATGCCATGTAAAACCCGTGTTTTCTGCAATGGAGCGCGGAATGTCTGCTGACGACGACGACGTCACGTTCCTCGCATGGAACGCGTGCGTGTACCGACCATGTGCCTTCTAAATAACATTTGACGCGCGTAGGCACAATGTGCACTGGGAAATTCTCCCGCCGTTTTTGCAAGAACAAAGCATGTGTAATATACATGTATTTTAATCATGAGTCTTACAATGACGCTTTTGCTTTTAAAAGCCTAGAGGTATACCGTTTAAACGGTGATGTTTCGTTTATTTCATTTCGTTGAAACGTTTACAAAAAAATTGAAAACGTGTTAGACTTAATTTTAAGAGCTTAAACGCACCAGATAACGTCATATGACACATGTCGCAAAAATAAATTTCGACATAGGGACATAGGCTGAGAAAAATCCTGGGTTACTGTTAACAGCTAGGGGAAGTAACTTACTGTTTTTACATTTTTTTATGACATGTTTTAATGAAAGTGATAAAATTCCCAATTTGGCTGAAAACGATGCTAATTTTCCCAATTTGACCGGTACCGGTACCATTCCCAAAGTGGTGAGGAAAAACGCTGCTCATCGACACGCAGCTAGTGGGCATTGTTGTCATAGGGACCAATTAAGGATTTAACGATAACAAGTAAATTGTTGGCTCAGTGTAACTTTTATTGCACATCAACATCGATTTTTGTGATTGACTGGGACAAAATGCATCTGAGCGGGACTCCGGGACAAACCTTGCGAAAGTGGGACAATCCCGGCAAGACCGGGACGTATGGCATGTATGAGCCATGACCTAAAAATCAGCATCTATATAAGCAATATATCACTATAAGCGATATCGTTACAAGTGGAGTTTACTGTACATGCTCAAGCATTGATGTCAACATAGTAGATATTGTCTAATTCTTTATAATGTTCACTTTCTTAGAATCAATAAACAAAAACAAATCCCCATTGTTATTCAATTGTTCAGTGCATGCATATTTTATCCTCAACATGAAATACCTTCGATTACATTTTAAAAGCATGTTTTGCGTCCAAAGCATGCCAAATTCTGTCAAGACTTGAGACTTATGCAAGGTCACTTAAACCACACAGGGATTTCAATAGACGCAGAATCCTGGAAATTGGCTGGTTTTTGACACGAGCATAAAATCTGCCTTGCGTATATTTGACGCAACAAAAAACTGACCCGTGCGTCCAGGGCCTTACCCAGGATTTTTTTCTGGCGCCCCGGTCTCGAGAGGGCTGGGTTAGGGATACTTAGGTTACACTCGATCTACTTACGGAGCCTTTTTTGTAAGATTAAAGATGTTCGCAACAATTTCGTCCAATTTTTTTCCAATGACAGATTTTCTTTAAAATTTGCACAAACATGTGTCAATGTATCCTAAAACTAGAACAGTCTTAAACAATAGGGGCCACCGGCCTTGTTCTGGAAATATTGGGGTTAAAATACGCTACCTGTCGAAGCCCTTTTTTAGTTTGTGTGACTAGCAAAGATCAATTATATAAAGCGTTCATTTTCAAACAAGGACAGAGATTTTTAAATGCATCTTTGTTTTAAACTTTCGTTTGGCAATATGCAAGTGCAGTTTAATGATAAAACGCCCTGTATCTATAGTTACCATTTAAAAAATGATTGAATGGACACTTAATGAGGTTAATTATGCATTGAATATGCCTTTGAAAACATCAATTAATAATCAAATATTCGAATATCTTTTGTTCCAAACGACAGGTTTTGTTAAAAAATTCCATATACATGTGTCATTGTATACTGAAACTAAAACAGTGTTAAAAATAGGGGTCACGGGCCTTTATCCGGAAATATTAGGCTTTGAATACGGTACCTGTCGAAGCAACTTTTTCAGTTTGGATTTCGTTATCAATGTTTAAGTATATGTAGGAGAGCTTTTTTTCAAACAAGGTTATGGTTGTTTCAACTGATATGTTTTCACATGTCTTATTTGGCAATATACAAGTGTATTTTGATAATAAAAAAACGATTTACTTATATTTACTGTTAACATAAGGAATTTGGCTGGACATATATGTAGGTCTAATGGGTATTAATAATACCTTTTGAAACGTCATTTATTATGCATCAATATATTTTGTTCTAAACTACCGATTTTCTTAAATTTTCGCACTTACATGCACTGATGTATTCTTACATCTAATAATTCAAAACATAAATAAAAAGAATGAACTTTTAACCATTGACTGAAACTTAATGACTTGCACAGATTTATATTTATTGATTGAAATTAGTATATTGTAACCTATAAACAATAAAAAAATAATGAAGCAAAAGGAGAAATTAACCCAATTATTTTCTTTTTGTTGCGAACGTCTTTCATTATGTTCATATGGGCATGTGTTTAGTGTTTTAAAACTGTTTTCATCATTACAACTGTTGAACATAATACTGACTCGATAATTGGTGAATTGTAAAGATCTTGATTAAAGTTATACATGCCTATTATACATGGCGGGAAAATTTCCTCGTGCACGTCATGCCTATGCGCATCAAATGTGAGTTAAGCACATGGTCTGTACATGCATGCTTTCCATGCGTGGAACATGATGTGGTTGTCAGCAGACATTTCGCACTCTTTTGTCAAAAACACGGGTTTTACATGGCATGCATTTAAAACAAGACAGCTTATTTTACGAAACTACAACAGTAACACTGAATAGGTTTTTCCGATTACGATTTCTTATTCGAGTATTTCAGTCTGATTTTTGCAGGTTTTTTTTTGTAGTTATAAAATTTAGCAAATACATAAGTGTGGATATTATAAAAGTGGATATCATAAAATATGAAAGGGCGAGGGTTGGCTTTTTAGATCGATCATACGCATTGACGCGAATATAAGAAACCGACTACCGGTGACCGGTATTTGACCCGAAGTTAAGCTACTAAAGGTAATTATTTGTAATTTTACATTTTCGCAGTGCTAAAAGTATTTGTTAATTGAAATAATGATTCGTATTAATTCAAAAAATGAATCCGTAACAAACACGGATAGTGAGATGGGAATTTGTCCAATCTACGAGTTTACGTTATGTATCATTTAGTTAATCACATACGCATTATCAATTAGACCTTAATGTCGCCACTTTGGTCGGTTTAAGAATCAGAATCAAGAATCAAGCTTACAGTCATTAATACAGAAATATGTCAAATCGCTTAGAAACGTGTCGGCAATAAATCGAGCACAGTCAGAGCGTTAATAACATAAAACAGTGGGTGCCCTAGACATAGGGCCGATAAAAGTGGTCAAGACTCAATTAAGATGGTTATCGATTAGGGCGAGTGGCGGCTTTTGCCGTTAAAAAGGGCCAAGTGGCGCTTGAAAAAAGGGGCATGGCGTCGCGCCGCGCAAAAAAGGCCCGGATAAAACACTAGACCTTGACCTTTGATCTCTTGATCTCAAAATCGATAGGGGTCTTCCTTCTCTCAAGACTAACCAGCATACTAATTCATATGATCCTAGGTTAAAGCGTTCTCAATATATTGTGTGAAAACGTTTTTCATGTTTTAAGCCCCTGTGCCCTGACGTCTGACTGGTTGACCTAAAAATCGATAGGCTTCTTTCTTTTCTCCCGAGTAACCAGCATACTAACTTGGATGATCGTAGGTCAAAGCGTTCTCTAGATATCCTGCAGAAACAAAATGGTCAACGGAGAAAACAGTTTTCATGTTACAAGCCCCTGTGACCTTGACCTTTGACCTGTTGACCTCAAAATTGATAGGCGTCTTCCTTTCCTCCCGAGTAACCAGCATACCAATTTGGATGATCGTAGGTCAATGCGTATTGTACATATCATGCGGAAACAAAATGGTCTATAGAGGAAACAGTTTTCATGTTACAAGCCTCTGTCACCTTGACCTTTGACCTGTTGACCTCAAAATTGATAAGCGTCTTCCTTTCCTCCCAAGTAATCAGCATACCACTTTAAATGATGGTAGGTCAAAGCATTCTCTAGATCTCATGCGGAAACGAATTTCATGTTACAAGCCCCTGTGACCTTGACCTGTTGACCTCAAAATCTACAAGGGTCTTCCTTTCCTCCCAAGTAACCAGCATACCAACTTAAATGATTGTAGGTCAAAGCGTTCTCTAGATATCGTGCGGAAACGAAATGGTCTACGGACAGACCGACCGACCATCAGACCGACCGACGGACAGGTGCAAAGCAATATACCCCCACTTCTTCGAAGGGAGGCATAATAATAATAATAATAATAATATCGATAATTATAATAAATTAATAAAAATAAATAAATAATATAATAATAATAATAATTAATAAATAATAATAAAAAGATGGAAAAAAAAGGTAAAGCTACTTCTCCTTAACTTCTTACCACTTCTCCCTAATTTGACTTTGGGGAGAAGTGACTTCTCCCAAAACGTTTAGACTAGCTTGACCCCTGAACTTATCATATTTTTATTTGATTTTTTTTCTAATATCACATTTTATATCCTTTGCTGCATGTATTGACATTGTAGCTCACTAGCTCTTAATTGTTGACATTATTTACTTTATAGTAACATTAGTATGAAATTGATAACTGGTATATTGTCATTATTAACTGATTGTGCATGAAATGTGTTTGTCATTTAGTTATTGAATAAATATTGTGTCTGAAATGTGTTTATCATTTAGTTATTTAATAAAGAACTGATGACAACAATTCGTTGCTTTAAATTAAAAAGCTACAGGCAAAATATTGTATATACAAACATCACCATTTACTACATACAGTAATTTGACCCCTGCAATACTCAATTTGTCTTCTCAAATTTTCAGACCAGGGGTCGTTTGACGCCTGCTCTGTAAAGTCTATCGAAATCCCTGACCACATGATGAGCACACAGACATGGTCACTTTGTATTGCTTTAACAATGAGAATGTCTGTTACACTACTGCAAAACCATTTTTAATTGTGGGGAACTAATTTTTGTAGATTTGGAGGATGGAACAATCCACAAATTTAAGTTTCTAAAGAATAATTATTCGGCTAGCTATTTTTTTCGGCTGTATTTGCACTCTAAGATGTAGTTTTCTAGTATGTATACCTACATGAAGACAATGTAAATACAATGTTTATAGTATTTAAATGAAGTATAAGAGTTTATGATAAATACATTACCTGAAACATGGTGTGCATTTATATCATAAATGAATCAGTTTAATATCCAGTTTATTTTGTGTATGACAAGTAGCCTCTATCTAATCTGCTTACACTGCAAACAAAGTTCCAGTGTAATATACTGTGTACCTTTTTGACACTTGACATATCCGATTGATCTGCCTATGCAGTAACACTGTATAGGCATTGCTAC
Source organism: Congeria kusceri (assembly GCA_027627225.1). Classification (NCBI taxonomy): domain Eukaryota; kingdom Metazoa; phylum Mollusca; class Bivalvia; order Myida; family Dreissenidae; genus Congeria; species Congeria kusceri. The sequence continues at coordinate 79,625,023 of CM051025.1, read as the reverse complement.
CTTTAGCAGGTTTTTTGCTTTGGTTTTTAGCAGGCCCTACCTCCCACAGTGAGGTGCTGTGTTTATTTTATAACAAGGGTCTGTTGCTTAATTGACAGGTGGATAATGGTTCCCAATTACAGCGGGGATGCTCCGATTATGATCATAAGGTGTTACAAACAGAAAACAGTTTTTGTTTTTTTATAAAATTGAAAATCCACACATTTAAGTGCCTACGAAATTGTCATTTAAAAAAAAACACAAAATTTCATGCCGACAAATATAAATGGTTTTGCAGTATATCAACCATAGTGTCTACGTAACATGCACGGGTGTTCCAAATCTACAATTGTAATAATTTAAATATAATTTTTAGCATCTTTTGGATTTTGTCTTTTTTACACAGAAAGTATTTCAATTTATTTTAAATACAAAATATATTATGTCCATATATATACTGAGAATGCGTATGGCTACTTCCTTATTTTATTCCATTTTAGTGGCCAATTTAGTTCCGTATTTTTTGTAGTATAGATAAAAAAAATGGGACATTAATTAACGTTTTTCACATTTATTGGCAGGTATTATCACTTATATAACTTAAATTTAATGTTTCTTAATAAAACTGCATGAAACATAGCTGTCTGCCTTACAAACTGCATGAAACATAGCTGTCTGCCTTAATCAAACTGCATGAACCATAGCTGTCTGCCTTACAAAAAGCTACTCGTGACTACATGTTTTCAGAACAATAAACATTTTAACAGTCTTTGCAATGTATTATGTACTTGTAATTGTGTCTACCAAATTACATCTTTAACCTCTACTTTCAAGTGACATAGAAACCACAGACTTTCTAGTGAATTTGACACTTTGGACAAACTATGCCCCTTTTGCCTATTATAAATCTTTAATTTTGCTTGTTATGGTGTCTCAACCTTGCGGTATGTGCTAAAACTTCTTCAGCTGTGATTATAACTTGACAAGTGTAGCGTGAACATTGTCCACATTAGGCCTGTGAATAGAACTGATTGACTTTATGTTTTTCTCTTTCCACTCTTTAATGACTCTTTTGGCTTATAGGCAGTGTTAGGGTTTAATTACAGAGAGATTGTGTCATGGCTGTGTGAGATGTAGGCTCAACAGTAGGACATAGATCAGACCATGGGTGACTTCGTCTTGTTTGGTATTCTTTGCCAGGGACGTCTCCCGCATCCTGTCTATGAATTCAGTTATTTGCAAATTTGTTTAATCAAGAATCTGCTATGTAAACTATTCAACATTAAACAATTATGTTGTAGGTAAAATGAAACAGTATTTCTCAGTTTTATTGCATTTTTTTTAGTTAGACTATTCGAGCTATACTACTCACCCGTTTGTCGCCGTCGCTGTAATGCTCACGTTAAGGTTTGCTTGCAACAAGTCCATATCTCTATAACTACTACCGATATTCAATTGAAACTTCACGCATCTCTTCGGGGTCATTATGTGAGGTCACTGACCAAGGCCCATAACTCTGACCTGCAATTTAGCAGAATTATGCCCCTTTTTGTACTTAGAACTCTTTATCTCTAAATCTAGTACATATATTCAATTGGAACTTCACACATGCCTTCAGGACCATTATATAAGGTCACTGGCCAAGACCCATAACTGTGACCAACATTTTAGCAGAATTATGCCCCTTTTTGTACTTAGAAAAGTCAGGTTAAGGTTTGCGTGCAAGAGACAATTCAGGTTAAGGTTTGCATGCAACAAGTACATATTTCTGTAACTACTACAGATATTCAAGTGAAACTTCACACATGTCGTCAGGGTCATTATTTAAGGTCACTGACCAAGGCCCATCAGGGTTCCCTCTGGCTTTTGAAAAGTTGTCGCCACTTTTTTTGCCAAATTTGAAAACTTTGAGCCAATTAGGCGTAGCACGTAGTTTTTAAGTTAGATACGTTTGATTGGCATGCTATATATAACTATACTATATATAACTTATATTTTCACATATAATTGTTACTGTAATGCATAAATAATTATTCCTAATGAAGAATACAATAAATAAACAAAACACCATATATCTCTTTAATCAATTTACTTCAATAACATTCAATTAAATAAGTAACAAAACATAGCATATTTCTTATAAAAGTGCAACAAAATATGTCCGTGGTTCGTAATGGTTGCAACATAAAATATATTAGCACTGCACTATTAATATGTGTACTAACATCATCATTATGTTTTTTTAATAAACATTTATCAATGTATAAATGTTACCATTTTACTTAGAAATAATATTATATGATACATATTAATGAGTGTACACATATAAATACAATGGCATAATTTAGGCACGGCAAGGTACACTGGAAAGGAAACTGAAAATATACAGAAGACATAAATTAGTAGCAAGTCGATATATATTTTGTTCATAGACCAAAAGAATTCCAACTTTCAACAGTCTTCAAAATTTCTGTTCGCTGAAGAATTTTGAAGTTTGAGCATATTAGATGGAGAAAAGACGTCATCAGAATCTAAAAACGTTTTAACAAGGAGTATTTACGTCTGAACTGGCCATTTTGACAAGTGAATTTTCATTTTTTAAATTCAACTTTTCATACCGATTGTCGTAACAAACTGTTTAATTACTGACTTTTGCTTATTTAAACATTAACGTGTTGAAAACACTGCATACTTACTATGTTTTGATTTCTAATTATCGTTTGATCTCGTCCTTAATCTGTTACAAACATGGCACATTTCTATTAATTGCGGGTATCGACGATTAAAGAAAAAGCTGTTTGTTTTACATGCAATTAAAAATTGCCTTGGGCCATATAATCAGTCGTGTGTTATCGCCTTATCGATACGCATTCAGTTTCATGCTTCAGTTAATTCAATTGTACCGCTTGCATCACTAAAAATCAATACATGCATGATAACTGTCGAGGTTAACCGAGTCGGCAAGACCGCTTAGGCTAAAATGTCGCTTACGTCATTAAAATAGCAAATAATTAGGACAAAAAACGCTGTCGCCAGAAAAATCGCCAAACTTGATAAATTGTCGCCACTTTTGCAATTTTTTCGCATTTGGCAACAGTGGCCATCGCCAGCGCGAACCCCACCCATAACTCTGACCTGCAATTTAGCAGAATTATGATCCTTGTTGTACTTAGAAATTCAGGTTAAAGTTTGCGTGCAACAACTCCATATCTCTATAACTACTACAGATATTCAATTGAAACTTCATACAAGTCTTCAGGGTAATTGTATAAGGTCAGTGACCAAGGCCCATTACTCTGTCCTGCAATTTAGCAAAATTGTGTCCCTTTTTGTATTTAAAAATTCTGGTTAAGGTTTACGTGCAACAGTACATATCTCTGTAACTACTGCAGATATTCAATTTAATCTTCACACGTGTCTTCTGGGTCATTATGTCAGATAACTGGCCAAGGCATATAACTGTGACCAGCTTTTTAGCAGAAGTGATAAAGGCCCATAACTCTGACAAAGGGGTTAAATAGTTGAGCGCACTGTCCTGAGACAGCTCTTGTTTCTTTGAATTGTTCAGTAAATGGTATAATCATTATAAAACAATTCAGTTCTGAATCAGATTGATTCTCTCACGGTGCCACATTGGTGCAATTAACCAGTAGACAGAAATTTATCGCTCCGCATTTCTGTTTGTCTAAGGTTGTTTGTCCAAGGGTTTTAAATAAATCGATTGGATTATGCAACCATGTGCTATTGTTTACCACTGAAATATAAACCCGTAATTGGTCAGCTCAATGCTTGATTGACAGGTATCTACTGGTCAATTGACTTCAATTTAGACATTAGTGTTCATGTTTTATACAATGTACATACTATGGACATACTACTTTCTGTTATAGTCTAAAAAGTAATCATTAATATGGCAAATTGATAGTCTTAGTACAAGTTTGTGATACCAAAACCAGTTTTGTTCAAAATCTACCTATCTATCTATAATATAATTTAAATGTATTTTATTCGTAGTACATAAGCAATTTTCTTGCAACCCCTGATCTCCATGCATTTGTGTTAATTTAAAGGTTTCTTTCAGTCAGTATCTTCGGTATCATAGTGTCCAGCCGTTCAAATTGAACAAGACACTATTTCGGAAATGTTGGTCCCCAAATTCAACGTCGGGGGAAAAAGTGTGGGTGAACATGTCAACTGTTGTTTTATGTTCCATTGCTTAGCCAGTGAGTTAGCCAAAATCTATTTGGAAAACAATCTTACTTTGTGACTAGTTGAGGTGAAAGTATAGGGGTTGACACAAAGTAAATCACTGACGGCAGACTCAGAGTTTTAAGAAACTTGTTTGGGAATGGAACCTAAATCACCCTGTGCGTCATTCGAGAATATTGACTGTTGACTGTCTACAAACCACTTAGACATTGCAATACATGTTTCCGTCTGTGTTCAGTCGTAAGGAAGACGCTGACTGTAATCCAACACTGGATTCCAAAATACGAAAATTAATCTTTTGGGATACTGCTACTTATTCAATGGTTTGTTGTTGTTTTTTCACTAATGGGTATCTGTCCTACAGAAAGCACAATTTTTAGACTGTTGGCGGAAGCCAACGGTCTTTTGAGAGGGCAAGTTCTAAAACAGGTATCGCGGAAAACTACTACAGTTCTTTGCAAGCTAAGAGTCAGTAAATCGAAACCTGAAAGGGTCCTTCTTCAAATCAGCAAAAAATCACGAACGTTTTCTTACCTATTAATTATCTAAGATAATGTATGCCATGTGTATTATAATGTGTATATCGTGTGATTTATTGCAATTAATTTACAGTTTCTATAAAAGTAAAAAATAATCAAAATGAAACGTCAAATTAATGACACCCGCTATTTTCGCTTTTTACTCGATTGTAACCGAAATATTCACCTGCGTGTCCTGGAAAATCGAGAGTACGCATCATATGACCTACTTTTGACTAAGTAGGCTACGAATCACAAAGAATCGATGCTCCTTAATTATAAAACCATGCTTCATCGGTTATTCTGCATGGCTCATTGCAGATTAATTTGTCAGCTGACATGTTATATATAATTCTGTTTGCATTGATAATTAGCTTGAAAAAATATATATGTTTGTTACTTACAAATAAATTTTTATTATGATGTCATATACTATAGAATATGAAGCCATATTATCAAGTTTAAAGGTGAGAAATTGAACTTATTTAAACAAATGTTTCCTATTTTCAAAAATGCACTCATAATTCACATGCTTTTAGTTTTTCTCACCAACAGTATTTCTACGCTGTCAACGTTTTCAGTTAATTGTGAAATCTTGCAGATTTGTGTATATAATTTTTTTGCATATAGGTGGAACTGTATAATTTAATCATTCATCAGTAAACATCCTATTTGGTTTGTCTCGGTCACTGTGAACTTAATAAAATCAATGATTTCTGTACAATTTGAAGCACAAAATATATTATCAGTCTCCGCGAAAGACCATCGGACCTCGGACATTGCCGATAAAATACTATGAGGTCCGGGAAAACTGTCTGAATACTGGTCCTCGTGTCCAGGGGAAATTTTGGTCAAAAATATAATACGACATCGATTGCTGTATATGTTTCCACAACAGTCATAAATTCATACTTCAGGGTCACCGATTGTGTTTAAGACATTGAATGGACTTTGACTTATACAATTGAATTCATATATATCTTGCAAAATTAACATGCTTTTGTTAATAGCACTCTCATGTGTGTGTTGCTTTAGTTTTCTTTAAAGATATTGTTGTTGTTGTAATAAAATGTTTCTTGCAAAAAAATAAGTGATCAGTAATAGTTTGTCCGGGCCAGTAATATTTTGGGCATTACCGGTCCTCGTGGCCAGTAATAAATTCACGACTTTCGCGGAGACTGATTATAATAAAAAGTATCAGCCACGTGCAACCAAATGTCACCTCCCTCCATCCTCATGTTAACTTTATTGAATTGTTTACGATGGAAAATATGATTTAACTTTCTGTCAGTTGCACTAACTTTATATTGATTTTGAGAAATCTTTTTATTGTGAAAAAAATAGCAGTCATTTTTGTAACATTTTACCAGAAAATGAGAAAATATGCCCAATTGTTATATAACTTTCAGTATTCCAGTTGCAATTGGCTACTTTTGCAACAGATAATGCAAACATAGACTACCTATAGACTAACACCTTGTTGATGACTGTTTCAATGACAATAGTGGCTGACAGAGAGTTCACCCTTTATTTACTGGTTTCCAATAGAAAATATGGATAACAATTCCAAAATATGGTTTGAAATATAAAAATGAAAGTACTTCAGTTGCACTAACTCATTGTTGTTGACTGTTTCATTGGCGACAGTGGGTGACAGAGAGATCACCGTTATTTACGTTTTCCAATAGAATATATGGATTACAAGATGTACTAGCTCATTGTTGTTGATTGTTTCAGTGGCGGCAGTGGCTGACAGAGAGATCAGTCGGCTCCTGGAGGAGAACAGACTTCTGTCTCAGGAACTCAAGAACTCTCAGGTACGCTGATGACCTTCATTTGTATTGGGGGTGGCAAGAGACTAAGGAAAACATTGAAATCATGTGTAAAATATGACCAGTATTCAGAGAATCAATCAATGTAAATCACGGCATTTTACCAAAAGTGAAAAAAAAATATAAAATGAAAAGTGTCAGAAATTTACAGTTAATTTGATGGGAGAATATAGGCCATATAATTTTAAGCACAGTAACCACCATGCACTGATTGTTCCAGTAACCCAATAATAACTATTAAGGAAAGTCATATTTCAGTCAGGGTAGATCAGGGAAATTTTGGGGTATTTTAGTCTGGTATAGATCCAGTGGCCATCAGCATTGTCCAACCCATACTCAGACTTTAGACTTTGTAATAGTAGGCCCTGAAACATCTTATCTGTTTACAGTTCAAATGTTTGTGTATTGTATGAGTATGTTTACCTGAAAACCTTTACAGTCTTATACATCTCCCATAAAATGTATGAGGCGCGTCGTTGGAAAACTGGTTTTAATGCATGTGCATAAAGTGTCGTCCTGGACCAGCCTGTGCAATCCGCACAGGCTGATCCAGGACGGCACTTTCCACCTAAAGTGGATTTATGTTTAGAAGAGACTTCCTTGAAACAGAAAATACCGTAAAAGCAGAAAGTGCCATCCCAGATTAGCCTGTGCCGACTGCACAGGCTGATCCGGGATGACACTTTATGCACATGCATTAGGCCTGGTTTTCTCACGACGCGCCTCATATGTTAAATGTATGTCTTAATTCTCGGACAAATGTACATTGGTTAATGTAGTAAAAGGACCCATTTCCAATGCTAAGTATGCTGTATTTTTCCCAGTTGGCATGAAAAACATCCAAAATCTGAAATGATAAAATCCTAAATACATGTAAGTAGGGATTGGACCGAATACTCGAATATTCAAATATTAGAATATTGGATATTATTCGAATATAAAAAAAATGAATACGAATATTCGATTTTCACATTTATTGAAAGAACAATTTTTTTTTTAAGTCATGTTTTTGTCCAGTTTGATTGCAAAGTTAACATGAATTCCAGTTGTATTTCCTGCCTAGTAGGTGGGGGGGGGGGCAGTCTAAAGTTTTTACAACACATGCCAAACATGTCCAATTAACGACAATTGATAATTGGCTGTGGGGCTGCATCTTTACAAGGGCTGTGAATTAAGTAGGAGGTGCAAACATGGTTTCACAGTTTGCACAAGGCATACATTGTTGTTTATTATCCTTAAGTGACATCTATAGGGTTAACTTGTTTACAGTAAATTACAATTACTCTCTAAGTAAACCAATCAAAATGAAATCCATTATCAGCCAATCAATTTCTTTAACAAAATTAGCATGATCTGGTCAATCTTAATATACATCACTTGTAAATTATTCTCCATTATATCAACACCATATATTATACAAGAGTCTTTATTAATAAACAATGCCACCATCACGTGCTTGGAAGTACTTTACGCGGTCATTAGACAAAACCCAGGAAAGGTGTAATCTGCACAGCAGATACAAGCTTAATGTTCTGGAAAAAAAATGGAACGATTAACAAATTAATGAACAATACATTTAAAAATATCTTACATTTCTTTATATTTGCCTAACACTCATTTACCAATGAAACAAGGTAATACAAGGTAATACAACTACGTACACGTAGTATACATATTTCGGATAGGTAAATATTCTGACAGAGTGCCGTATATAGTAGTATATAGTAGTATTTACAAACTGAATATTCGAATATATTCGAATACCTAAAATGAATATTCAAATATTGATTTCAGTATTCGGTCCCATCCCTACATATAAGTAATTCATTAGTTAAATTACTTTGTGTTCCCCTATTAGCAAGTTGTCATGTTGCGAAATTACAAATTTGATGGGTACTGGACCCATGCCCAAAGCAGTGAAAACAAGAGCTGTCAGAGGACAGCGCGCTAGACTATTCAAAGTATTTCAGTGGGTACATAATTTTGGAAAGTGGAAGGTGCGTACATTTGTTGAAATGCAAAACTGAGTTATGGCAATTATTTCCTCAAATTATTCCAAGTTTCTACCTTATGTAGTTAATAACGTATGTATTTTTGAAATTATAAGAGTTTTAAATATGAACTTTAACCAGAAAATCTATGTGAAAAAGGGGCATAACTCTGTCAAAATGCAAAACAGAGTTATAGGGAGGTCGGCCCTGACATTGGAGTTGATGACAAAGGTATGTTCCTATTTTAAAGTGAATAACTTATGTAGTTCTGAAGTTACAAACGTTTTGAATATAAACTTTAACAAAAAAAGCTATGTGAAAAGGGGGCATACCTCTGACAAAATACAAAACAGAGTTATATGAATGTTGCCCCTGACATTTGAGTTGATGACAAAGGTACCATATTTACCCTATGTATTGGGACACCCTAAACATTGGGACACCCCTTTTTTTCTGAAAAATAATTATGCCCCCCTTCGAAGAAGTGGGGGTATCTTGCTTTGCACCTGTCCGTCCGTCGGTCGGTTGGTCTGTCCGTAGACCATTTCGTTTCCGCACGATATTTTGAGAACGCTTTGACCTACGATCATGAAAGTTGGTAGGCTGGTTACTTGGGAGGAAAGGAAGAACCCTATAAATTTTGAGGTCAACAAGTCAAAGGTCAAGGTCACCGTTGCTAAAAATAGAAAAACGGTTTCCCCCCAATAACTTGAGAACGCATTGAGATATTTTAATGAAACTTCATACATAGATACCTTATATTGAGACCTCTCTTGGGAGTTCATATGGGGTGGGTGGGGTCAAGGTCAAGGTCACCATTACTAAAAATAGAAAAACGGTTTCCGCTCAATAACTTGAGAACGCATCGAGATATTTTAATGAAACTTCATACATAGATACCATATATCGAGACCTCGATTGGGCTTGCATATTAAAAAAAATTCTTAACAATTGCACATATTCACAACTTGGCTGCAACTTGGGGGGCATACATGTTTTGCGAACATCTCTTGTTATTTTTTGAGTCCCTTAATATTGGGACTCTTTTGACATTTGAATTTTTTCTTGTCCCTAAATATTGTGACACAAACATATAATGGTAAATTGTCTTCAATTTTGCCAGTTTAAAATAAATATCTCTCGATTTCAATATGATCAGAGTAATATAGATCTACTGTACACCATATATTGCCATAGATATGCTGCAAATAATAAGAGTGTACCCTGTTTATATAATAAAAACTACAAAGACTACTGTTTTCACAATTTTAATGCATGTATTTTGTCATGCGCGTAAAATGATATTCATATTAAATAATTTATTGAACTTCTTATAACAAACTATAAAATTGTCAATTAATGTCTATTAACAGTTACCAGTATTAGGGTAACTACCCGGTAGTATGTGATAATTGGCGGGTCTCTCATGAAGCCAGTTAGTGTGCCACATGCGGCATTCTTATCACTAAACAAACACGTCTAGGGCCTGTTTAATTGACCCGTGGTGCAAACTGTGTACTGACACGCTATACTACCGGGTGTTTTTAATTGACACGCTCTACTCAGTTAAGCATGCGGCATAACGACAATCGGTGTGTGTGTGAAAATACATTGGGTCGAATATCACCCTATATTTTGGGACACATTTTAGGGAATTATTTTTTCATGACCCTTTATATTGGGACAAGAAAAATTGTAATTATTTTTAAGTGTCCCAATACATAGGGTAAATACGGTATATGCCAAGTTTCAAGTGAATAACTTATGTAGTTCTGCAGATGAAAAACTTTTGAATACAAACTTTAACCAGAAAATCTAACTGAAAAAGGGGCATAACTCTGTCACAATACAAAACAGAGTTATGGGAAATGTTGCCCTTGATAATGGAGTTGATGACAAAGGTATATTCCAAGTTTAAAGTGAATAACTTGTGTAGTTTTGAAGTTACAAGACTTTTGTATAAAAACTTTTACCAAATTCAGATGCATACGCCGACGCCAGGGGTAGTAGGAAAGCTCTCCTATTCTTCAAATAGTCGAGCTAAAAATGTCTGTGTATCACAGTACGTGCTATGCCTGTTTCAGGCAGACAAGGACTTTGTGTGGTCGCTATGGAAGAAGCTCCAGGTATCCAACCCCGATGTCACGCAGGCGGTCGGGCTGGTGGTACAGAGGTGATACATGGCTTGTTTCGTTGTTCATATTCAAAGAACTTTAATAATTATAGTTGCTAAGATGGTATGTGTTGCTAAAGAAATATTGTGTCAATGGTTTGTTTTGCTTGCCATTAGTAGATCAAACGTCAGTGTTGTTGGAATTTACTATGTGCAATATTGCAACATTATCGTGTGGGCTGTGTCCCTGCCTAAATGCCTTAAAATAAGTTCAGTATTGGACACTGCTGATTTGTTGTATTGCTCATATTTATTGACATTTTCATGCAGGTGATTTCTAGCTGGAATTTGATACAGCCTCTTTTGTTGTTCTGGACAAGATTACATTGTAGATCTGTATGCAGAAATTCCTAATAGAACTTCTGTCATTACTACTTGCTACTTATCATTTCTTACCAATTCCTACCCAGCATGTCTAGAGCCACCACATGATCAGCCAGCTAGCTATTCCTTTGGTCTTGTGATGAAAGAGCAATATATCACTATCAGCAGAGATTATTTCCTTTATTTCAATGATCCCTTTGACATTGCAGTGCAACCATAGACAAAAGTCACTTTGAATTGGCACCAAAGATGCTGTTGCCATACATAATTTATCAGTTAGTTCAGCTTTTCTGTTCTGCTGCATTGTAAAAGACAATGGTCCTTGCCCAATCAAGGAATTACGGATAAGTCGCCCGATAAATAAGGAAATTAATTGTCGTCTTGTCATCATTTACGCTTTGGGAATGGCACTGTGTTAATTATAGTCATTAGCAATTAATGTTTAATCAAATAAAAAACAGGTTGTTGTGAAAACCCGGTGTCACGGATGCCAAGCTCTCTGCAGTATTGATCTACATGTACTGAATTGAATTGCTGAAGGTAGACCAGCAGTCTAGATGGTAGAATTACACAATGACACACATACTTTATTACTATAAACAGTAAAATTACAAAAAAAAGAAAACTTAAATTGCAGATATTTTCAGTAATTTAGTACTATTGCAGTAAAATAAATTGTCACAGACCTTAACATTTAAGCTACAGGCCTTGTTCTTGCACACAGCATACCTATTATATGAACTATAATTAAAAAAAAAAAAACCTGCTAAATTACAAATTACAAAAAGTCCATCCTAACAATCCTGATCAGTGTAAAAGTTCTTTATTTATGTCATTTATGTAAAATAATGGTCAGCTGGCTAAATGTTTAAATCTCAAAATAACGCCATGAAAGTTTGTTTTCATTGCTCATTATTACTGACTGCTGTTTTTATTAGCTCACCTGAGCACAACGTGCTCATGGTGAGCTTTTGTGATCACCTTTTGTGCGTCGTCCGTTGTGCTTCAACATTTTCATTTAATCGACATCTCGTGCTAAACCGATTGGCAGATTTTTACGAAACTTCACAGGAATGATCCTTGGGTGACCCTTTTGCAAAGTTGTTCAAATCGTTTCGGTCCGCTGCATATGTATAGATTTCAAAACTGAAAACTTAAAAAAAAACTTCTTCTCAAACCACAAGGCTTGGAGTTTTCATATTTGGTATGTAACATCCTCTAGTGGTCCTCTACAAAGATCTTTCAAATTAATTCCCCTGGGGTCAAAACTGGCCACGCCCTGGGGATCACATGGTTTTTATAGACTTGTATAGCAAAATGACTTTAAACATCTTCTTCTCTGAAACTGCAAGGCCTAGAGGTTTCATATTTGGTATGTAACATTGTATAGTGGTCCTCTACAAAGATTTTTCAAATGATGCCCCTGGGGTCAAAACGGGCCACACCCCAGGGGTCACATGGTTTATATAGACTTAAATAGCAAAATTACTTTAAAAATCTTTTCCTCTGAAACCGCAAGGCCTAGAGGTTTCATATTTGGTATGTAACATTGTTTAGTGGTCCTCTACGAAGATTGTTCAAATGATGCCCCTGGGGTCAGAACTGGCCACACCCCGGGGGTCACATGGTTTATATAGACTTAAATAGCAAAATGACTTTAAAAATCGTCTCCTCTGAAACCGCAAGGCCCAGAGGTTTCATATTTAGTATGTAACATTGTATAGTGGTCTTCTACAAAGATTGTTCAAATGATGCCCCTGGGGTCAAATCTGGTCATGCCCCTGGGGATCACATGGTTTACATAAACTTAAATAGCAACATGTCTTTAAAATCTTCTCCTCTGAAACCGCAAGAGCCAGATGTTTTGTATTTGGTATGTAACCTCCTCATGTGGTACTCTACAAAAATTATTCAAATTATGCCCCATGGATCGACACTGACCACACCCCAGGGGTCACATTGTTTATATAGACTTAAATAGCAAAATGACTTTAAAATTGTTCTCTGAAACCGCAAGGCCTATAGGTTTCATATTTTGTATGTAACATCCGTATAGTGGTCCTCTACAAATATTGTTCAAATTATGCCCCTTGGGTCATTTCTAGTCACGCCCCGGGGGTCACATGGTTTATAAGGACTTAAATAGCAAAATGACTTTTAAAATCTTCTCCTGAAATGGCAAAGCCCACAGCTTTCCTCTGTTTGGTAGGTAACATTGCATAGTGGTCTTCTCCAAAGATTGTTCAAATTATGCACCTGGGGTCAAATCTGGCCACACCCCGAGCGGTCACATGCTTTTTATAGATTTAAATAGAAAAGTTACTTTTAAAATCTTTACCGCAAGGCCCAGAGGTTTGTTCAAGATTGTTAATATTATGCCCCTGGGATAAAAATAAGCCATGCCTCGGGATGCAGATTCCAATTTGCTAACAATGTCTCAGGTTAGCGTCCTAGGGCCCTCAGGGCCCTCTTGTTTCTGCAAATATTCATATCTTCTGCTTTCAACAAGGTCAAAATTAAGCTTTCTACCAAGCAACTTTCTTTAATTGACAAAGACATTTTTATTTATGGTGATTGAAATATTGAATTTCTTACCATTTAATTTGTTCCCAGGCTATTTAAAATAGTGACTGTTCAAAGAAAAATTCAAATAGGTTTGTGAACGTGGCATTTTTAAGTAAGTGCAATGACACAACTTGGAAAAGGAACATGTGTTGTTCTCGTCTAGCCATTGTATTTTCACATCGTTTGATGTACCAAAGTGATAATTGTCATATTTACGTCTCCTCGGTAAATTGAAGTGTTTCATTCGGAGACTATAAGGACAGTTCTCTCGGTTTCTTGACACGGATGTTATATTAATAATGCTCCCACCATAAAATATGCATTGCCCTTTTCTTTTGTAATTGGTCCCATACCATACACAGTGTTTTCTGTATTTTTATCTCATAGATTCTGATTAATGTCAATGGCTTCCACACATGCATGAAGCATTGTGTTTGCTGGGCCCGACAAGCTCAGTTGGTAGAGCGCTTGGCTGTCAATCCGGGCATCATGAGTTTGAGCCCCAGCCCGGCCACATAACTTGTGTGGGGATTGGTCATGAAATTATTTCTACGGTCATTCTTCCCCTACCTCTGATTCAAGTAGGGCAGATTTCTACGGTCATTCTCCCCCTACCTCTGATTCAAGTAGGGCAGTTGCCAGTTACTGGCATAGGTACGTGCACTTAGCATTGGTAAACCGCTTCGATCGGCTAAGATTGTCCAGGAAAAGTGTGAGTCGGTTAACTGACCGCCGTGATATGACTGAAATACTTTTAAAAAACGGTGAAAAATCCAAACAAACGAACCATTGTGTGATTTTTGCAATTGGCCATCAAACTTTGAACTGAAAATCATGAAGTTAAGATTTTTAATACAATAATTTCTCTCTAAGTCAGTAAATAACAGTTCTTTTCCCTGCTTGATTAACAGAATCCCCATTCTATAACAAAAGATCTTCAATACTAATAAAATTGTCATTTAGTTTGCGAATCTTTAAACAATGTTTACTCATTAAGATAGTGTGACATATGCAAGAGGAATACTGTGAAGTTCTTCTATGATCTCCGTGTGCATGAGATCAAGACCCAAATTGGGGTCTTTAGCTAGATATTAATTTACAGTATGCATGAGATCAAGACCCAAATTGGGGTCTTTAGCTAGATATTTATTTACAGTGTGCATGAGATCAAGACCCAAATTAAGGTCTTTAGCTAGATATTTATTTACAGTGTGCATGAGATCAAGACCCAAATTAAGGTCTTTAGCTAGATATTTATTTAACATTGTTATAATCATGCTAATTTTGAGTAATGTTTAGTTTTTGGGAAGGAAAAGTAATAGCCAAAGGTTAACTCAATATTCTTTAGCTTACTATTCAGATTTATATTTTGTAGCCATTGTCTGACTTGGCGAATGGCATTAAGATCCATGTGAATTTTCCCAAAGTAAATTACTAGGATACTGGACCATTTAATAAAAAATGTTGCAAAACAATTTATAACTGCTGTATTTCTGTTCTTCAGAGAACGGGAGAAATGCGAGGCTCGTGATCGCCGGGTGCTCGAAATAATGCAGCGGAAGGATGAACGTCTCGAGGAGCTACAGGCTAACCTTGCATATAAACAGAGAGAGTTGTCATCGTCAACTGTCAAGTTAGTACGAGTGCTGGAAAACCAGCATTGACCAGGGCTCCCTCTGACCAATTTTTTCTTTGGCCAAATTTACCCCACTGCATTGAAATACCACCATACTCATTTTGGTTTGTGTACAAGGTTTTATGATGAAAAAGTAGTGGCTGCATGTTCAAATTTGTAGCCATTGGCTAATTTAGCGAATGGAACAGTGAGCCCTGGCTGGCCGTTTGACTGAATGTGAGGGTCAGTGGAATAAAGCACACCCAATAATATTGTTAATTTTAAGAACAAATGTGGCCCGTCATGGAAAAACCGGACTTAATGCATGTGCGTAAAGTGTTGTCCCGAATTAGCCTGTGCAGTCTGCACAGGCTAATCCGGGACGGCACTTCTGCTTTTATGGTATTTTCTGTTTCAAGGAAGTCTCTGCTAAACATAAATCTACTGTAGGCGGAAAGTGCCGTCCTGGACAGGCTAATCTGGGATGACACTTTACGCACATGCATTAAGACCGGTTTTCTTACGACGCAACACATTTTTAATGTTAGGAACAAATATATTGTAAATGACTTAACTGGGATATTATTATCTAAATATTATTGAAATTTAAAAAATATATCTATATTAATTAACTATCCCTAGATTTGTATTTGAATTGCGGTGTTTTATTCACACAGAATTTTTTTTTAATGAAAGGCGATATTGCAGTGGCCATGCTATTATTTCATATAGAATTATCACATTTGCGGACACTTTTAGACATGCTGATGTGAACGAGGAGATATTTCGACTGCAGCGGTTAGTTGTCACCCTTCAGGACAGAAATTCCACACTTGAACTACAGGTATGAACTTCCATTGTGACTGATACTAAACCAGTTGTCCTTTAGTTGATATTATTTCCGAGTCTTACATAGGCCCGAATCGCAACATTGCATTAATCTTACTTTACAAATACACCCAGCAAAAATATTAAAGGGTCATAATATTCAGTGGAACAATAGTTTTTGATGAGTTTTTTATATATTTCCTCTTGTGTTGATAATTAATGTTTCTGATTTTTATTTTTCCTTTATTCCCCCCCCCCCCCATTAATGTAGAATTTATATCAAAGGTATTGTGTTGCATTGAATTTTGATGAAACCATTTTCAGCTGGGTTTTATGTCTGACCCTTCAATATTTTCATTGAGTGAAGATAACAGACCAAACAACTTGTAAAAAATCTTTGCCCAGTGCTTTAACAGCAATATGCTCTTTCCTTTAAAATAAAAACACAAGACACAACTTGAAAGATATACCCATAAATTATTGTAGTTGTTGCCAAATTTAAATGTCCATGTTATGCTTGTATTTTTGGTAAACCTTTTTAAAGCACTGGACTGAATTTCTGTACACAATGATTAAGACAAGAGAGAAGCAATGACAAAAGCAAAATATTGTGTGTTTTCATGTGTAATGAAAATGTTATACAAACTTCATATTGCACCGTCTTTACTTGTTATGCTAACTAGTTGTACATTGTAATATTTCAAGATAATATGCAACTTAATAAATATTGCATTAAATGTGCATTGCCTATATTGGATATGCAAACTGATTAAAGCTTCCGGTTCACCGATGTTGGTTTTAAGATTTAAGATGTAGATTATTGAAAGGAATAAAGTGCTTTAGTAATCTGAATTTTTATTTAAAATGTAACATCATAGAAATAATTACATATAGTTACTTGTTTAATACAAAAACCAATACCATAATGTACAGCAAGCCTGGATTGTAAGTGTTTTAGTTACAATGGTGCTTGTGTTTCATTTTTAGCTCACCTGAGCACAACGTGCTCATGGTGAGCTTTTGTGATCGCCCTTTGTCCGTCGTGCGTCGTCAACATTTACCTTGTAAACACTTTAGAGGCCACATTTATTGGCCAATCTTCATGAAACTTGGTCAGAACATTTGTCCCAATGATATCTCAGCCGAGTTCGAAACTGGGTCATGTGGGGTCAAAAACTAGGTCACTAGGTCAAATTGAAGAAAAAGCTTGTGAACACTAAAGTCACAGTTTTTGCCCAATCATCATGAAACTTGCTCAGAACCTTTGTTCTAATGATATCTCGGTCGAGTTCGAAAATAATTCCCCTCCATTGAAAAACTTGGCCGCCAGGGGGCGGGGCAGTTATCCTTATATGGCTATAGAAAAAGCTTGTGAACACTGTACAAGTCACATCTTTTGCCTAATCAACATGAAACTTGCTCAAAATATTTTTTCTTATGATATCTCGGCTGAGTTCAAAAAAGGTTCCGATCCGGTGTAAAACATGGCCGCCAGGGGGTGGGGGGGGACAGTTTTCCTTATGAAGTTATAGGAAAAGCTTGTGAACACTCTTGAAGTCACATTTGTTGCCCAATCTTCATGAAACTTGGTCAGAACATTTGTCCCAATGATATCTCGGCCGAGTTCGAATCTGGATCACTAGGTCAAATTGAATCTTCATTAAACATGGTCAGAACATTTGTCTTAATAATATCTCGATAGAGTTCGAATCTGGGTCATGTGGGGGGAAAAGTAAGGTCACTAGGTTATATTTAAGAAAAAGCTTGTTAACACTATAGAAGTCACATTTTTTGCCCAATCTTTATGAAACATGGTCAGAACATTTGTCTTAATGATATCTTGGCAGAGTTCGAATCTGGGTCATGTGGGGTGAAAAACTAGGTCACTAGGTCAAATTGAAGAAAAAGCTTGTTCACACTCTGGAGTCACATTTTTTGCCCAATCTTAATGTAACTTGGTCAGATCATTTGTCTTAATAATAACTCGGTTGAGTTCGAATCTGGGTCATGTGGGTTGAAAAACTAGGTCACTAGGTTAAATTGAAGAAAAAGCTTGTTAACACTCTAAGAAGTCACATTTTTTGCCCAATCTTCATGAAACATGGTCAGAACATTTGTCTAAATGATATCTCGGCCGAATCCGAATCTGGGTCATGTGGGGTCAAAAACAAGGTCACTAGGTCAAATTGAAGAAAAGCTTTTGAACACTCTAGAAGTTACATTATTTGCCCAATCATCATGAAACTTGGTCAGAACATTTGTCCCAATGGAATCTCGGCCGAGTTGAATCTGGGTCATGTGGGGTCAAAAACTAGGTCACTAGGTCAAATTTAAGAAAAAGCTTTATTTTAATTTTAATATGTACTTCCCAAATTTTGAATGTCTGTTGTCTCTTTAAGTTTTTCAAACCATGATGATTAAGATCGCATTTCCATTTGTCGGTATCAGTATATCCATATCCGTATAAAAATCTAACACATGGAAAATTGTTCGACTAATAAAACTCATGTGAGCGACCCAGGGCCATTTGGCCCCCTTTTAAATTAAAAATTTTGTAAGTTTTTTATTAAGTTATTAATTATTTAGTTTCTTTTACAATGTAACATTATCAAAGTTGATGGTACATGGAATATTAGTAATTATACAATTATATTGAAATTAACATCTATTTCTTCATCTTACATTGGTATTTATCTATTTAAGTGTTAAATTCCTGATTTTTCATTTTCAAGTAGCTTCAGAAGTTTTATAGTAGCACTATAGCAATAAAACTAACCAGGGATGTTTGTTTTCCTCAGGAGAGCTTCCAGCAGTAACTGTTGGACTTTAACTGTAGAAACATTGCACTTCAAACTCAATGTATACATGTAATTTGACTCTATCATATAGTATGGATTAATGAATGAATGTGTAATAACTGTATTGCAAAAGCTGAAGAAACGATCACAGAGTCTCTCCCCTAAGCGGGACACAAAAAACCATCAATCCCGCTCGGGAAGCCCTAATAAGGGTCTGTCCCCTTCAAAGGTAGCTTCAGCCGAAGTTACAAAGAAAGATGAACATTCACAGGCAAAGGTAGACAACTGCACTTGGTGATTCTGGTGGTTGTACTTGTTGGCTTGTTGAAGGGTTGGATTTTTGGTTGGGCTGGCAGGTTGAATTGAATGGTTGGGTTAGCTTGGTTGCATTGGTTGGTTTGGTTTTCAGGTTGCACTGGTTGGGTTGGCTGGTTGCATGGACTGGTTGCATTGATATGTTGGCTTGGTTGATGGGTTGGTTGGTTGCATCCAAAGGTTGCAGTGGTTGGTTATTTGGGTTAACTGGTTTGATTGCTTGGTAAGACTGGTGGACTTGTGTGGTTACTGCAATGACTTGGTTGGTGTTCTTGTAAGATCAAAGCAATTGTCTGTCCTAAAACATATTTGGTAAAATGATGTGATGGTAATATTAGTAATCATAGGTGTGCAGAAAATTTATTGAAAAATAATTACTGATACTAAACATTAACTTGCCAGCAATTGTGAATTTTGGTTGAAAATTTGTGAAAAAAAAAATCTTTTTACATGGTGAATGGGGCCATATTTTGGCCCCAAATGGGCTTGAAAAAATGCTGTAAAGTGTGTATCTTTACTATGTTAATATTTTAGTTAAAAGCAAATATTTAATTTAGCGAAACAATGCCCATTATTCTTCTTTTTTGGGGGGTAACATTTCTAAGATTTCCAGTTTTCCATTATACATGTTGTTTCTTAGTTTTACATGTTTTTAAAGTCTTAATAAGAGTAGAGTATTTAACAATTCAGCATATTTCCTAAACTAAACGTTTATGAGTATGCCCTCAAATTGTGTGGCAAACACAGTGATAATCATTTGTTGGAGAAATCATATTAGCTAGCATCGGGACAGATATTGGACGCGTTTCTCGGTTTAATCGGGCTGTCATACAGCTGATTAAGTGCAACCAGTCATTTACTGGAACCAATTAACGTTTTGACAAATTCTTAGATCTGTCAAAGTGACTGATTTCTCATCTTCGGGTCAACTTTCTCGGGATGTGGCCTTTATGATTCTCTATTGACATTATTGTGGAACATCCAACAACATTCAATCAGATTTTCTTATGTACAAATATTTTCATACAGTCATGATGAAGGACAGATTACATAAAAATGCTTAATTGTACAAAAAAATATTTTAATCTATTTGCTTTAAAGGAATATTCATCAAGGAATCATATGAGTAATTGTATAATCCATTGTAGCACAAAATGATTAAAAAAACAAAGAGGTGAATGCTTAGTTCTGTTTGCATGTAGAAAGGTTATTGGACCATACATGTATTAGGTTTATGTTATATTTAAAATATAACCTGGTGTAGGTTTATATGTTATAGTGCAGTGGGCAGCAAATTTTACTCCAATTTAAGAAGTCTCCAGTTTGTGCCCTGACTCATATAACTTTTTTTTTTTTTAAATAATTTGCTGCTTCAGACCAGAGTTTTTTAATTTCTTGTGTTATGAGAAATTTATGAAGAGATGACCACCAGGAGCGGAAAATAAAAACAAAAGTGAAAAATATAGGCACCGGGAAAAATATTAAAAATAAAATACAAAAAGTAAGAATTTTTTTTTTTTTTTAAATATGTTTATTTTTGACTTGTTATTCACTGATTTTGACTAAAATGTTTCTTCATCATTTTCTTATAATGTTTATTGAAGCAAATTGATGGACTTAGATAATCCACCTCACTTTTTAAATCTAATTAGCTTATGTTTTGAGATTGATTAGATCACTTTACGCATTTCATTATTTCGAGCAGAAAATGATTAGATCACTTTACTCATTTAATTATTGTGAGCAGAAAAGGGTTACATTGCACCAATATTTATTTTCATATACGGAATGCCACTATGATCATCAAACAAAATCAAAATAAATTTGCTATTTCCAATTTTATTTGTATTTACCTTTTGGGATATTTAGGTAAGGAGATTCCGTAACACAAGAAATAAAAAAAGCTGACCTCAGCAGCCAAATTTCATGGGCATTATTTTTGAATAAGAACATGTGCATTTTTGTATATTTATATTTGTTACAACGTTATTTAAAAAAAGAAAAAGAAATTACTTGTACAGCTTCACTGGGAACAAGTCCCTGTGACAGTGAAAAGTATCAGGTCGGATGTTGATGCTATTAACATAACCGATAAACATGATTGATCTGGTACGATGTTTGATTTGGGGACACTGAGAAGATAAATGACTCGCCTGCGTGACTCTCACATTTAAAAGCGAACAAATCTCGGTGACAAAATAGATTACCATGGAAATTGGATTTCCTGGTAATCACTTTAAATGACATTAGTTTACATGCCTTGATGTTGGTGGTTGGTGCCTGGGGAAAATCGTTTTAGTTTCTGATTAGCAAGCAAAGTCATTTAATTTTCTTTAAGACTAAAAGTCTTGATTTAATAATTATTGTTTTTAAGGGAAAGGCAAGTTAAAACATATGTTTTTTTAAACAATCATAATGACATGCAAAGTAACAGTTTTAATTGGTTGTGGAATATCATTAATGTCAACTTTCCTTTATACTGTAATATTAAGTTAACTGAAATTTGATTGGATCTTGTTACTTGATTTCTAAAATATAGGAAGTCTGAATGTTCACCGTTGAATTGAAATCCTTGAATATTCAGTGCTAGATTATGAATACCAATATAGCATTTGTTTTAAATAAAGGTTCACAATTGCACTGAAAATGCTGATAGATAGATTTATTTCGGTACACAATGATAATTTTAGGACCCTATATATTGAATTTGAGGCGCGTCGTTGGAAAACCAGACTTAATGCATGTGCGTAAAGTGTCGTCCCTGATCAGCCTATGCAGTCTGCACAGGTTAATCCAGGACGGCACTTTCCGCGTACAGTGGATTTTTATGTGTAGAAGAGACTTTCTTGAAACAGAAAATATCATAAAAGCGGAAAGTGCTGTCCCGGATTAGCCTGTGCGGACTGCACAGGCGGATCTGAGATGACACTTTTCGCACATGCATTAAGTCTGGTTTTCTTACGACGCGCCTCATTTATACACATCGAACAAGGGCTTCCACCAGCTACGTAACGCAGAAGTCAAGTTTTATGATCACTTGACCAGGCACACTTTCAAAACTGCTTGCGTTGTATTATAAAGCTAAACCAGGCAATATACTGGATTCCTGATGCATGCTGAGGATTGTTTTTCCTTGCACTTCAATTCATTTCAGTAACAATGAACGAAGTGATTACATAAAGTGACATGGGACCACCATGTCATGTCTGCAAGCTACGATGTTAAAATACTGTAACATTAAGTAAAGTTGGGGTCCCCTGGGTGGGTATCATAGACAATGTCGTGTTAAAGTCATTAACAGTGGCAGCCCATCTCATTCCGAGGGCTTTGTACGCCAGAGAAAGCACCGGGTTGGCTTCGGGTTGGCTTCATGTTGGCAAGGCAGTAGTTTTGCGCCATCTCATATGGGATGTTCAAAAATTGTGGCTGCATCATACCTTGTTAATGTTGTCTCTTAAAGTTTAAAGTAGCAGTCGAGTAATATGTTAGTAACATAAAACTTTGCAGAAATAGTTTCTAATGGACATCTTACTGATCAAAATACAAAAAACCTCATTGAAATCAGTAAGATAATACGTTTTGGTAACTTTTTATCTTAAAATTATCTGTACGCGATAGCTGGTGATGCCTCTGGAGTAAATCAGCATGTACATAAATGTATATTTCGTTCGAACCTAGCATTTTCGAATACAGACATTATAAAATACCTGTTGTAAATAAGAAACAGAAAAAACGCCATTAACTTTCATTAGAACTATTGCCAATTTAAGATGCATTGAATTATATTCTACGGACTGTGGCTTGAAATTAGTCAATGTTATATTGTTATTATTCAAGGTGTCTCACTCATTTGCTTTTGGGTCCCATGTCCCATTAATAATTGTGCATTCACGTTTCATCATCTGTATGATAGGTTTGCATTAAGGTTTGTTATTGAATAGTGAACTATTTATAAATGTCATGAAATAATAAATCTATATTTTGATATCTTTATATCATTTGTGATTATAAAAATATATTCATTTATGATACTGTTAAATTAATGTTCAAAATAATTTCATAAGTAGGCCAAATCAATCCACATGCTCACAAATGATGCATGAAATGTTTTGTCTTCCTTTTAGTTGCATTTGTTTGTTATATGTCTTCTTGATGATAGGTACTTGTTTTCCATTGAACTCAGTTTTGCCTATAATTTGTCACTTATATTTTGCTGAAATTTTTTTTTATTAAATTAAATACAATTTCATTATACATACATAAAGTTATGAACTCATTCACATGTCATTCTACGAATATTATATGATACATTTCGACAAGTAACTTACTTGTTATGATAATACCATGTAAATGATACAAATTCTGAAATTTTAAGTGAAAGAATAATTTGTTTGATAACTGAGTATGATTTTATTAAGGTAGCTTTAATTGCATGAAGATAAAATTCTTGAAAGTTCAGAAAATCTTGTATAATGCATGCAAACAAGTAATATAATAGTTCTGAAATTTCAAGTGAAAGAATAATTTTATTTGATGAGAGAGAAGAGACACCATCTCGTCTGATGCGACTGTTGTTGGTCCGTGGGGACAGATTGTTGTTGACAAGTCGGATCAAGCTGGCATGTCATTTTGGTGCCGATTGTTGCCGATGGTATAACAAACATATTGTGTGACATAAAACCATCTTGCTGGAGACGTGTGGACCCACAGGGAAATGTAGCCTTTTCCTAGCAATCAGATGACATCTGTACCATTCTTGAGAACAACATACAAGTGTCTATGTGATAGGGTTGTCTGACAGTAAATGAATGGCCCGAATATAGATTTTTGTGTGCTTTTCTTGCACTGACATTTTCTGTACCTGACAATAACTTCTCTATAGCCAAAAAAACATAATACCATTTTACATATATGAATAATCCCATTAAATATGATTGAATGTGTATGAAATCTATCCGCCAGCTCTCAGATTTATCAATGGTAACAATTAAGAGGTAACCAACCCAGATTAAAAATGTATATTTGAGGCGTGTCGTGGAAACACCAGGCTAAATGTTGTGCGAAAAGTGTCGTCGCGAGGATTAGCCTGAGCAGTCTGCACAGGCTAATCCAGGATGACACTTTCCACCTACAGTGGATTAATGTTTAGAAGAGACTTCCTTGAAACAGAAAATACCGTAAAAAGCGGAAATGTTGTCCTGGATTAGCCTGTGCAGACTGCACATGCTAATCTGGGACGACACTTTACGCACATGCATTAAGCCCAGTTTTCCCATGACACACCTCATTTGTCATTCACATTGTATTTAATTCTATCATTTAGGATCAAATTTGATACTCTCATAATGACCTCAACTGTTTTCAGTGAAACTACAGTTTTGAATTTGATACAGTACAGGTTAATAAATCTTGTCAGTTTTATTACCATTACTTTTGGGAAGGACCAGTTTGTGACACACTATGTACCATTGAAAAAAGCAATGTTTCTGTAAATATAAAGTTAGAATTCTTGTCCTTGCACCATAGAACACCCCTGGCTTCAACCGGGCTATACTGTCCAAGCTAGTCTGTGTATCTTAAATGCTCCATTAGATCTGCGTCTAAAGATGTTTGATTAGATTAATATGCTTGGACAGGCCTGTATGATGGGGTATAGTCATTCTTGATACATTTCCCCTACTCTATACTGGTCTGTAGGAAGAGGCATCACAGCATGGGACTGTATTGATCCCGAGTAGAGACACTGTCCCATGCATGGCCTGTGTCTATGGTAGAGGTAGTATGGGCTTTGCTAAATGGTGTGTGCAAAAAGGTTTATATGGTTTATTTCTTATGTAATAAAATACGCTTGAATTGAAATTATAAATTATATTGCTCTGCATAAGACAATATTCATCCTGAGTGGAGACACTGTCTAATCCATGGCCAACATTATTATTACCAGTAACATAAAGCTTTGCAGTAAAATATTTCATGAAGAGATTTGTGTGCAAGATTTTAAATAGTCTATTCTAGATTGTTTTTCATTTAAATAGGTATATTCTAGCATCTTGAGTGTCTTTTTTTCTCCATTATTCTGTTTTGCTTTCTATAACTTTTGCAATTGATAGGAACTTTAACATTTTGAACAATATATTTAATTGTTCTTATCTTCTTTTATTTTCCAGTCTAGTCTTAAATTAACCTTTAAAAATGTTATTTATTCACTAACTGACTCACATTCTGTCTAATTCTAGGCTTTTACTAGCAAATAACAAAAAAATAGCAGCATTTTTTTGGCAAGAATACATGTCATTTGGAAAAATTCGTCCCAAAGAATGCCAGCTTCTTATAATTTCACAGTTATTATTATCAGTTACTTCGGCTACAGGTAGTGCAAACATAATTAGTAGTTCAAACTGCACATATTAGAAGTTAGTTAACAGATGAGTACTAATTAATAAATGATGATCCCTTGACTTCAGACCAGTTCTTGTGATACATCATATAAGAACAAAATGTACGATGATTAGACTGGTATGAGGCTCTAGTGATGATATCAGAAGTGTCCCGAATCAATATCTAGTACACATTTGTTGACAATATCGAAACCAGTTTTCCCATGAGTCAACATTCGCAGCAAGTCCTTACAATGTTTGACAGTTTGTAATATTTGTCTCGGCTATTTAAGCGACACTTTGGGATCTGTCTTGCCTAACACGCGTGATGCACATTGCCGAGTCGAGAGGACTATAAAAAGAGGGTCCAGCAGTTAAAACCTAATTGGATTCAGAGTTTTGTCAATACTTGTCTAATAACAGAGTCATTTATTCAGTTAAATTGTTGGAACATTTTTTCCTCGAGAGACGCTAATGCTTTGATGACAGAAGTTTGGAGCCTTTGAAACCAATTGTCTAGGAAGCCGTTGAGATGAAGCTATGTTTGGTTTGTGAATACACTGTCCTTGATAATGTCTGCTTACAAATCCGTCCTTTCCCTGTCGACTCTGAAGTCTGTTTGTCTATGGGTCACAATTTGTCCTTCCATGCAAAGACATTTCAAGTGTCTCGACTCTTTGGCTCTGTTTTTTATTAGACTTGGATGATCACTTAATTAATTATTACGATTTAGAATTCCATACTGTAGAACTGGTTTTATTCGCGTGGGTTTTAATTTTGCTAATATTCGCGATTTTATTTCCTCGCGAATTCAAAATCAGTACGAAAAAATTTGTATGTCCGAATGATAAAAATCCGAAAATATGCTACTTTTACCTCGTAATGTACCATATGGTAGTAAGTTCAATTATATTATTATAAGCAATTTATATCAACGGCATAGGTTGGGAAATGTGTGAAAACAGTCTATTGTTACTGTGCGTTGTTGTAACAAAAACACTTGCATAAAAGCAATTATCGACTTACTGGCAACTTACACGTTAGTACTAGTAACCACTTGGTACAATAACGTAAGCAGTATACCCCATTACTTTTTCGCTTCGTGACGCTAATTCAAGAACACTCAAATTAAAAAAAGGATCCTTTTTTGACAAAAACGTGAAAATTTGTCCTCGCGAAGTTAAATCAATCTACAGTATTATGTTTTTGCACTGCACCTGTACAGTGATCGAAATTAGTACAAGCCTGTTAGCCCTGCACTGGTGAATTTTTAGCAGGGCTTGCTTAGAGCCCGTATCCACAAAGCTCCTTAGTGAAACCTTAAGTAAATTTCTTAAAATCCTAAAATTCCTTAAGTCTGCGGCTGGTTCATTTCAGGTTTATTTTCTCTTAAATGGTTTCAGTCTGGTAAAGAATAAGTAGATTCTTCTTATTTTACCATATTTAATATTAAAAATATTGCTTTTCACAAAGAAAATGTAATTTGAAATGTTCACTTAAGTTAGACTTAAGTTAAGATTTTTCTTAGGAGCTTTGTGGATATGGGCCCAGATTATTAGTTTTAAATAGGTGGGCTTGTAACATTTTCTTGCTCCCAAGTAATAATGTACAAATTTGGGCTTGGCCAAACTGCTAATTTTGAAACTGCTATTAAGTCTGTTAAATTTCAGGGTTCACCCTGGCTAAACATTTCTTTAGCCAAATTTATCGCATTTTGTTGAGATTTTTCTCATTTTGGCATTTGCAGCCACCGGCTAATTTGTCAATAGCAGAGATAGCCCAGAATTTTTATTTACTTAGTGGTCATTTCATCTTCATATTTGAAGTTATTGGATCCATGTTTTTTTTTTTAAACTTGAAACCTAATTTCAGTTATGTTCTTATATCAATGTTTGATTATAAATGTAGGTATTGTACTTGTTGTGGAAAAAACAACTGCTTGACTGTAGATTTATATACATGAATGTGTTGAAAACCACTTCTGTACCAAACAAAAAATTTCTGACATTGAAAAAACAACACTATTTTGCTATACGGGAATATTTAAATGGTCATAATTGTATTTTTCAGGTTCGAAACATCGAAGGAAGAGAGAAGAATTTGGAGAACACACACAGTGACAAGTTGTTGCAATATGAGCATGATAGACGAGGTAGGCCATGATGTGTTGGTGTGGTAATGTTTTAGTCTCCATATGAAAATGAGGTGAGTTGTGGGAAAACAGTGCTTAATGCATGTGCATAAAGTGTCATCCTGGATTAGCCTGTGCAGTCCACACAGGCTAATCCCGGACGGCACTTTCCGCCTATAGTGGATTTACATTTAGAAAAGACTTCATTGAAACAAAAAATACCATAAAAGCGGAAATTGCAGTTCTGGATTAGACTGTGCACTGGCTAATCCAGGACGACACTCTACACACATGCATTAGGCCTGGGTTTCCAATGACACCCCTCAAATTTATATTGTTTATAAATATACATGCATTTATGCCACATATTTCTTATTATCAGGATGCTTCCCTTCTTTAGGCTAATTGTCTCCATTTTCATGGCAACCTTTAAATGAAAATAGTGCTGAAAATATTTGGCTCTATTTAAAATGAGGAGTTTTGATGAACCTTCGAGTTTACACACCTGTATTATATAACCAGTTGATCACACTCCAAAAATCTAAGGATATCAGTCTTGTATATGTTTTTAGAAGAAAAGTAATGTCAATTTTACTGGTAAATCATGTCCAGCCTTATTCTACTACATGTATACTTTGTTTACTGGTAAATCATGTCCAGCCTTATACTACTACATGTATACTTTGCTGAAGGTCATTAAAACTGCAACTGTTTGGACACTTGTATTGTTTTTTGGTAACATGTTTTGGACTGTGCGAATAGTGAAATTTCTGTGATTTATTTTATAAGTTAAATTATTATACCCCCACAAACGAAGTTTAGGGGGGTTATATAGGAGTGAGCTTGTCGGTCTGTCTGTCTGTTGGTCTGTTGGTTTTTGGTTTCCGGATGATAACTCAAGAAAGGCTTGACATATTCAAATAATTTGTGGTATCCATGTGTAACATCATAGAATACAGGTCAAGTTTGATGTTGGTTACAAACCACTAAATGTTGACAGAGTTATGGCCCCTTTTCGACTTAAAATTCCCTAAAAACATGGTTTCCGGATGATAACTCAAAAAAGGCTTGACATATTCAAATAATTTTTGGTACACATATGTAACATCATAGAATACAGGTCAAGTTCGATGTTGGTTACAAACCACTAAATTTTGACAGAGTTATGGCCCGGTTTCAACTTTAAATTCCCTAAAAACATGATTTCCGGACGATAACTCAAGAATGGCATGACATATTTAAATAATTATTGGTACACATGTGTAGCATCATAAAATACAGGCCAAGTATGAATTTTGTTACAAACCACTAAATTTTGACACAGTTATGGCCCCTTTTTTACTTAAATTCCCGAAAAACATGGCAATAACTCATGAAAGGCTTCACATATTTAAATTATTTTTGGTACATAGGTGTAACATCATAAAATACAGATCAAGTTCAACATTGGTTACAAACCACTAAATGTTGTCAGAGATATGGCTTCTATTGAAATTAAATTTTTCCAAATACACTGTTGACCATTCACATATTAAAGCATTCTCTCTCTGTCCATTTCTTTCAAATAGATGCCATAGTTTTGTTACAAGGCCATATTGTGGGGGTATATTCATCACTCATGTGACAATTCTAGTTGGATTCTGTTTATAAAATTATTCAAAATATTTGGAGCAGGTGGTTGTTTGAGTTTTTCCTTTCTATCTCAATGAATGAACATTAAATCATGCTCGAACCTTAAGTTGTGTTTTTAGTAGCCTTATGTATATTTGCTGACTTCCAAACAGCAACAAGTAAATTAGAGAACTATAACTAAATATGTGAATGTAAGGAGATAGCACACACACTCTTACATGTTTCCTTCCACTGTAGAGATGCGTCAGAAGATTGAGAGGCTGAATGAAGAGTTGGACAAGGCGAGGTCCGAGAAGGCAGACGAGATGGCACTGCGTGTGCAGATGGAGAGCAAAGTCCGGGTAGGAGGGCTGCCTCTCACCTCTCCCAGAATCTTATAAAGGATACTGAACTCTTTCAAAACGTGTGGCTATTGTTAGCACGTAAATTTAAAGAAGTATCTAGGGCTCACCCTAGCTGAAAATGTTCTTTAGTCAAATTTACCTTGTTTTGCTGAATACATGACTAATTTTGACAAATGTGTAGGTTTTTGTAAAGAAAATGTTGTAGCCAAATATAATTTGGTTTAGCCAAAAGTTGATTTTTTTTTTTATTGGAAGTAGTTTCATAGAGTCCCATGTTATTTGTTCTGCAATTCTGCATCATATCACCTATTCTTAAAAAGAACAGATTTATTATACCAGCTGTTATATATACATGTACATACTTAATTAAGTTACTTACCAAATGATTGTATTGTTTTAACTTAACATAAATTTAGGTATGACCAGAATTTAAATTATGTTGGAGATATAAGCTACTTTAACTCAGTGCCACAGAAATATTATGAGGCATGTTGTGGGAAAACCGGGCTTAATGCATGTGCGTAAAGTGTCGTCCCGGATTAGCCTGTGCAGTCCGCTTAGGCTAAGCCAGGACGGCACTTTACGCTTTTAAGGCATTTTCCATTTCAACGAAGTCTCTTCTAAACATAAATTCACTGTAGGCGGAAAGTGCTGTCCTGGCTTATCCGGTACGACACTTTACGCATATACACTAAGCCTGGTTTTCCAAAGACGTGCCTTTTATATTGTTAACAGTCTGTCATTATTGCGATCAATTTACTAACAATGATCATCAAGTAAAAATGGCTGCTGTATTGAATTTGATTGGATAATATATCAAATTAAGACTATTATTAGTAAGATTTATTTAGAGATTTGTAATGTCATGGGGTCTGGTCTTTTTCCAGTAAATTAGTGAAGTTGTGATTTAGAAGTATAGGTTTAACTTAATTGTGTAACGAGTTTATATAGTCTGGATCCGAGCAGTCAAATTGAACATTGTACGGTTGGTTAGCTCACCATTAAGATGTAGCAGTGTTTGTAAGTGTATGGAGATTGAGAGCCCTCAGGGACATGGTCCCATTGGGTCTGGTTTACCTCACAGGGTCGTTGGCTTCAGTGATTGTACAGCTATTGTCTTGTATAATTATATGGTTTATTCCAGCATGACAAAGAACTAAACTTTCCGTTGTTAAATCTCCAATAAACAACACGAAAAAAAGTTCCAAAACTGTCAAATATGGTTTGCATTGTAATTGCAGAATTTAATGTCAAATGTTAGATTCAAAATAATTTTTGCTATATTATTGTTTATCTGTAAATATACAACTATTGGTCTATCTTATGCGCGGTTATTAAACCACTCTGGCTAACAACCTCTTGATTTAATTTCTATGCATCAGAACTCCAAACCATTGTTTATTAGCTGATAAACAACAATAAATCCCCCAAAAAATTCTTAAATATACCGTGCACCATTTCCAGGCCCTGGACCGAGATGTGCAGCAGAAGTTGGGCAAGTTTGAACAGCTGGTGAAGGAGGTTAGTTCATACTGTGTAGATCAGTGGTGCAGTTTGTTTGATTTCTTCTTGAACCACCATGTTATATCCTTTGTTTTTTCATAACACAATGTAGACACATAGTTTTAGTTTGGGATGGGAATGGCAAGTATTGTTTGAAATTTAATAGTTATGTAGTAGGGTGATGTATAAGGGCCACTTATACTGCCTTGCTATATGAGCTAGCTTTTATAGCGACGTGGTAGAGCGTTTGCCTAGGAACCGGGAGGTCCCGGGTTCGATTCCCATTGTGGCTTGGGATTTTTTCAGCTGGGTTACAGTTATATAAGTTTATACAACACAAGTTCTATGGAAAATTGACAATATAATTATAATTGAAATACTGTATTTTGCTTCAATGGTTATTGAAGCTTTTGATCCCGGTGATGCCGGTAATTTTCACCCTTTAAGCTAATTTTGCAATAGCTTATTGCCAAATAGCATTTAATATGTACCTTTCATTCATGGGGTGCACTGTTAAATACATATGCCTTGGCAGATATATATTTTTTTAATGTTAAATGTATGTATCAGTTTTTGAAGAAAGGTCAATTCTAATTTCAGAGTATTACCAAATTAACTGTTGACACACCCCTTATAACTTCTTGTGTTGTACCTAGCAAACTAACACGAATTGAATTGAAATTATATTAGTTCTTTGCCACAGTTCCTCTGTGATGACAATCTTTACTGAGATACATAATGAAGTTCTACAGAACTACACACTACTTACTCAAAATCTCATTAGTTTAAGTCTGAGAGGACATAATAATGGTGTGCTTCTTAGAATGTTTACTCCTTTTATTAATAGTACATTTTATTTTGGTTTTAATTAAGCCTCGCAATGACCTTGTTATTTACAGTAGATTTCTCATCTTAAACCTCTCTGGCTTCACATTTCCTTGTATTTATTATATATATTATGATTGATTCTTATCAATATCACATTGATTGTAAACAACATCCCTTGCATTTTTATAAATAAATCATAGATTTTAAGCAATATATTGTGGATATTAATGCACTATCTCACGGGTTTTAAGCAATATATCACATTATGAGTTTTAAGCAATATCTCATGTATTTGAAGGAATATCACATAGACTTTAAGCAATATCACATGGATTTTAAACAATGTCCCATGCATTTAAGCAATATCTCTTGTATTCTGAGCAATATCACATGGGTTTTAGGCAGTATCGTATAGGTTTTGAAGAATATCTCACTGATTTCAAGCAGTATCCCATGTATCATCTCATCTCACTGCTAGCTGGAGGAGGCCCGAGGGTTGCTACGCAGATTCGAGTCCCAGGTGCGGCAGCAGCAGCAGGACCTCGATTACAAGAACACGGAGCTGGAGACAGTGCGCGCGGAACTGGCAGAGCTGTGGACGACACACAACCAGCTGACAGAGCACTCCAGCCAGCAAGCCGACCTCATACGACAGATACAGTCACTGCAGACTGATACACAGAAAAGTAGGGATATAAGAACTTTTGGAGGAATGGACTTCTTGCGAATCGAGTGATCACTCTATAAAGACAAATTTGTTGTGTTAGTGCCGAGATTACATTGTGGTATTTCAGTTCTACATGATAATTAATGCTGAGATTTGACATGGCATTGTATAACTAAGGCATATTCTCAATGCATTATTTATTAAGGAGTTTATAAAAAAAAAAGTTCTGGCTTGCTTGGTTGTAGTAAAGCTACATTGTAGGTGCAATTTTTGTTTCATGGTCGAAGCTCTTCTTCCTTGCATGGCCATGCGGGAACTGTATACTTCTGTGGATGGACACTTGATCTCTATCTCTCTAAGACAGCTATATTTAATGTGCTTATAACAAATCATCAGAAAAAGAAATGAGGTGTGTCATGGGAAAATCAGGCTGAATGCATGTGCGTAAAGTGTCGTCCCAAATTAGCCTGTGCAGTCCACACAGGCTTATCCGGGACGGCACTTTCCACCTACATGGATTTATGTTTAGAAGAGACTTCCTTGAAACAGAAAATACCATAAAAGTGGAAAGTGATGTCTACGGACTGCATCCAGGCTGATCCAGGACAACACTTTACGCACATGCATTAAGCCCGGTTTTCCCACGATATGCCTCAAACATTTTAAATTGAAAAACAACAAACCTTCAGTGTTTTCCATTGTTCATGAGTTGATGTGTTGCTTCCATCTATCTCCAGTGATGAAGAATCAAGAAGAAGCTTACTCAATGGAGAGCAATTCCCTACAGCAGGTGGGTTGCTTGTATTTCATCCAGAGATTGTTTTCCTTATATAAAAGGACCCATTCTCAATGCATATATTCTTTGTTTTTCCCAATCAAATTGAAAAAGATCCACATATCTAAAGTGCCAAAATCCTACATACATTTTCAAATGTGAATTTAATTTGTAAATTATATTTTGTTATGGATAAACACCATAAACATACCAAGTTCAGCCGATATAACTCAAGTTTAAGTAATTCATTAATTAAATTACTTTCTTATATGTTTCCAAGTTAACAACATTCCCAATTTCATGGGTACTGGACCCACTCTGAAAGCAGTCATAAAAATTGCTGGCATCAGTCATCCAATAAGTGCTTAGTGCTTTGGGCCATAGACAGTAACATTGGGTTCAAATCACTTGTGTCGTATTTGTGATCAAAATTAGCATTAATTAAAATGGGCCATTGCCAGTAATTTTTTAATGGCCCATGCATTTTGAGAAATCTTCACAATACTAGATATTTGTAAACATGTTATTTCAACTTATTTGAGGTCATGTAAAATCAAAATGTAATTTATGCTTTTCATTATGGCATGCACTTTGTAGTGAATCTACTGAACAATATATGAAGCATGTCGTGGGAAAACCGGCCTTAATGTATGTGCGTAAAGTGTTGTCCAGGAATAGCCTGTGCAGTCGGCATAGGCTAATCCAGGATGGCACTTTCCGCCTACAGTGGATTTATTTTTAGTTAGAAGAGACTTACTTGAAATAGAAAATACCATAAAAGCAGAAAGTGCCATCTTGGATTAGCCTGTGCACAGGCTAATCTGGGATGACACTTTACGCACATGCATTAGGCCCGGTTTTCCCATGACACGCCTCATATTCATTCATTGAAGTGATATTATGGCATTCTTAGCTTCGTTCTAAACTGGTAATATAGTAATTCAGTACATCATATTATAATATTCAATACAAGTTGACTAATCGCTTTTAAAGTGCATTATGCATATTTTTGCTTATGAACCATACTTGTTCATGTTGTACTATATTTTATTATTTAATGCAAACCCAAAATATACCCTGAAATCATATTAATATAATAGTAGATTTGTTTACTTCAAATAATACTTCTCTTTTCAGATGTACACAGATCTTACTGGAAGATACGACTTGGCCAAGAAAGCTGAATCCGAGCTGCGATCTCAAAATCTCGCCCTTAGAAAGGTCACCAGCGTTTAGTAACACCATTTTGATAATAATAAATATTGCATAGAACATATTAGGTATAAATTATCTTTTCACATAAATCATTTTTGTAAAAAAAAACTATATGGGTCAGCATTTAGAGATATCATAACTGGGTATTTGCTTAAATTTTATTACCAAAAAAAAAGACTTGGGTTGTTTGTTGTTTGTTTTTCTTATACTTAATGTATCTGTTACTATTTAATAGTCATTTCAAGGAAATAAATTACATGACCATCTTTGAAAAGAAATCAGTGACACATACTTAATACATGTACTATTGAAAGAGCTGTTGAAAGAGCTTTATTGATCATATTGAAACTAAATCTTTGAACTAGATTGGACTACATGTAGTTTAGTGATATAAACTGAATAAAGTGACGTTCTATATTTGTATGAACTTATGTGAAAATGCTTAATAATGGTGCATGTAATTTTATAATTTTTTTGTATTTATTCAGTATTCCAACTTGTAAGATTTTTCTGCTCTGTAAAAATGCATGATGCGAGCAATTGTTCAGTGATTCTAACTGGAACATTGAATAATTGTATCGCATGTCCATGACGTAATTCGTCATGATTGTTCATCTAGGGACCAGCTTTAATGACATAAACGGGAATCGGAGAATTATTGATGTAATTAAAAATTTTTGTCTTCTTGAAATCATGTTACTATAGTTAAGATCATATTTGCAAATATTCTTTATATTGTTTTCAACTTTAATTGGATGGAAGCCACATAGTAAATTACAGACTGTCCCCAGAGATGAATTAACCAGACTGGAAATGAAGTTAATGATAGAATGGCAGGGGAAAAAATAGTTTGAAATTGTGTCAGTCATTGTGAGCAGTGGTTTAATTTAGAAAAACTGGTAACTAATGGTTATAATTGAAATAGACTGTTTCTTTATACATTTTCTTGGGGTCCAATTGATTTTCCCACTGTTAATGAATATTAAAAGAACACTGAAGATTGCTTTGTTGTTAAATCAAGATTCATCCATCTATTTTTAGATTAATTAACGGGCAAAATTTAAAGGACAGGCCATGGTTAATTTTAAAAAAGATCTTAATCATTTATGGATCTCTTATATATATCTGTTTTTATGCCTCCGCCATCTTGATGCTGGAGGCATATAGTGATTGTCCTGTCCATCCTTCTGTCCGTGTTGGATTCCGTCTGTACGAGGTTAACTAGATTTTACTGTTTCATCTAGTACCAACACCGCTTACTACAGCACTTCGGTACTTACACAGTTGTTTCTTATGACCATTCCTAATCCACCCATATTACCCATCCTCACCTTGACCTTGACCTAATTTGGACTTAATTCAAATGGATATTTCTTGGTTAACTAGATTTTACCATTTTGTCTAGCCTCATCACCACTTACTACAACACTTGGATGCTTACACAGTTGTTGCTTATGACTATGCCTTATCTACCCATATCATCCAACCTCACTTTGATAATGGGCTGTCCAGCACCAACCAGGGGCATCTGTGTTTATCGAACACAGCTTCTTGTTTACATACAACATTGTAAGTTTACACTTATGTACAGCTTTAGATAATAGGGAAACTATGTCCTCTGCACCTTGAAGCTGTATGAGTATTGTCTTATATTTTCAAGCCATATGCGTAAGCGCCCTGTTTTTCAAAGCTATATAAACATGGACTGTACTTTAAAGCTTTATAAATATGTAAATATGTGTCTGTTTCTTTGAAACTGAATGAAAATGTTTCGTGTGCTTTGAAAATGCATGAATTGCAGCCTGGTTTGTTGCAGGAACTGTTGGACCGTGATGATGCTCTGGCCGAGTTGAGACACCAGATGGAGCTGCAGACAAGGAAAGCACGAGAACTCAACGGCAGCTATGTGGAACATACAGAAAAGGTACTTTTGTTGTTAGCTCCACTTGCTGAAGGGTGTTTCTCAAACTACGTTCCCATCCACTGAACAACGTGGCAGCCAGGAGATGAGTTTGATTAAATTTTACAGAAATGTTCCTTTGGAAGTTCTCTGCCATAGTTGTTAAAATCTACTGGAAAAGCTGGCCACCAGAGCTAATCAGGGTCCTTCCCTTCGGACACTTCGCACTTAGTAAGCCAGTGGAGCATTGCATGTGCTATTGGGCCTCTTGGTTTTTTTGGGGTCATATTTACCTTATTCTTAATTTTAACTTTTTTTTAAAAGACACATTTTGGTCAAAACACATTGAAAATTATCTAAAATCTGACGAATATGGATTTCACGGAAAGCAATCATTACTAAAAACTTTTGGGTCGGGGGGTTTTTGCTAGGTAGGTCGGGTTGCATGAAACTCGTAATTTTTTTTGTTTGGCCTTGCCTGTATTTTTTTTTTGGACCTACCCAGACAACCTGATAAGATGATGTTATCATGTAAATAATTTTATTGCCATAAATACGCAAAGACAAACAGTCAAAAATTGTCATGCTTTATAACAAGGCATATAATTTTAGTTCAATGCAAAAATGTATATAATCATTTCTTAGTTTCTTGTTTGTGAAGCATAAAATAAACTTTAAAAAAACCAACCTATTTTTATAAAACTTTGCTGGTCTAATTATGAGGTAAAACTAAAATTAGAAGATACTCCCATTGCACTTTTTCAGGTGGAGCCAGTGTTGGACCTGGAGTACAAGTGTCGGAGCATGCAGAAGGAGATAGACAACCTGAGACGACAACTCGTCGAGAAAGAAAGGTGCATGCCAATCGTGATACAGGATTAATACAATACTAATGGCTTTGTGGCATTCCTGTAGTCTATTTTGAATCCAGTGTTTTACTTAATGGTTCCATTATTAGATGATCTGTTACATGTCCTGCAAAATCATTTAATTTGGTGGTGCTAAATTTCATGTGTTCACCAAAATGTACAATTCTTGTTTCATAAGCTCGTCTATCGAAGGCTGCCTTTTATATGTACCCAAACTGCACTGCATGCTTTGTTCACATATAAATGATTGATATATTTATGTGGAGTCTTAAATTCAGGAAATACATGGAAATTATACCACAGCAAATAAAACGATTTTACAGTACTGACCATTGGAATATCAATACTTGGTTGTTTACTTTTGTTTTCAAGGAGAGAAACTTTGTCTTATCATGTAAATTCTGGTTCTGAATGCCTTATGACTTTTGGATGCAGGCAAAAATCATGTGGGTTCTTAATCTCGACTTCGCCTGTAACTTTTTTCAGCCACATTGAACAACTGGAAGAGGACGCTATCAATCAAACAATAGAGTTTGATGTTGCTCGCTTAAATCGCCATGAACGCACTCACTCCACACCGTCCAAACAGTTTCAGAGTATTGGCCTGAGTCCCATGAGGGGTCAAGAGAGGCCCGAGAGGTCGGGTAAAGGTCATAGGTCAAGGTCGATGTCACCGAGACGGGAGGTGATGACCACTCGACCACGACTGCACATACAGAAAGATCTGGAAGATTGCAAAGCCATTCTAAAACTAAAGGTACATGTATAAATGCAGCAGTTAGTGAAATAGTTTGTACCTTTTACTATTAATTTGATTAATTACAAATATTATTGCTCGCAGATGTTTTTCCTGGAGAGAGGATATACAAGTGGCTTATTTTTATGAAACTGTTGTAATTTGCCATTATTTTGGACATGATGTATCTTGGCATAGCGTATCAGATAGGTATTAAATGTACACCAATAAGCACAATGATCACCTCTTCCTGGTGTATACAATGGGTGTCCTTGCCACTGGCAGATCAAGGAGCTCAATGAGCTGAAGAAGGCCCATGCCAAGAGACTGGAGCGTCTCAAGTCTGTGCAGGAGAA
Source organism: Congeria kusceri (assembly GCA_027627225.1). Taxonomy (NCBI): domain Eukaryota; kingdom Metazoa; phylum Mollusca; class Bivalvia; order Myida; family Dreissenidae; genus Congeria; species Congeria kusceri. The sequence goes on along the minus strand of CM051025.1, from coordinate 79,586,543 downwards.
CTATAAGAATGTCAAGGACCAGCTCAAGACACTGGAGGAGGAGTACTATGGGTGGGTGTTGTACGTCTATAATTATGTAGTCCCGCTGAAACACTTTAAACTACTGTTCTGGATCTTCTTAGCTCCGCTTCTCCCAGACATTAATGGGTGTTGAATAGCTTCTTTCAAACACTGTGGGTGGGTTTGTTGTATTTTAATTTACTGTTTTTCTAGATTTGTGTTTTACTTTGATTCATAGTTTGCACAAAACACTGTGGGTGGATGTTGTTATACTTTGATTCCTACTTTTTCCCAATCATCGTGAGTGGGTTTGTTTTACCTGATTAGTTGCTTGTCACAATCACTATGGGTGGGTGGTATGTAGTTGATTAGCTTCTCCTTATTACTATGGGTGCTGTTGTATTTTCATTTTTAGTGTATCTGAAACATTATAAGCTACTGTTATGGATCTTTGTAAATGTTTTATCACAAGTGTTAGTGTTTATTTTACTTGAGTAAATGATCTTTGGTTTACAATCCAGTATATGCATACAGAATTAATGATTTATTAATCATTTAAAGGAATTACTTTTAACGAGTCTGTATTGAGAAATATCAATGTTGTTTCAAATTCCCTGTGAATTTGTGATAAAGTTCAGCTGTACTTTGATTCATAGTTTCTACTATTGTGGGTGCGTTTGTTATACAAGCTTCTAAAAATCTCTGTGGATGTATGTTGTTTTAATGTGATGAATAGTTTCTACTACTGTGGGTGCGTTTGTTCTACAAGCTTCTAAAAATCTCTATGGATGGATGTTGTTTTCCCAATCTCTGTGGATGTATGTTGCTGTACTATGTTGTTGTACTGTGATTCATTGTGTCTGCCAATCTCTGTGGATGTATGTTTTTGAAATGTGATTCATTGTGTCTCCCAATCTCTGTAGATGTATGTTGTTGTACTGTGATTCATTGTGTCTCCCAATCTCTGTGGATGTATGTTGTTGTCTCCCAATCTCTGTGGATGTATGTTGTTGAACTGTGATTCATTGTGTGTCCCAATCTCTGTGGATGTATGTTGTTGTACTGTGATTCATAGCTTCTTGCTGGTGTTGTCATACTTTATTGATAACTCCTTCTGACTCACATACATGAATATATTGGCTGTATGCCTTCTACAGTTCAAAGAAGAAATCCAAGAAGGTGAAGAGATCGGACCCGAAGGAGTTGAGACACGAGGACAGCGCGGCTGTCTGGAACGAGCTGGCCTACTTTAAGAATGAGAACAGGAACCTGGTTGTAGAGCGGTATGTAGACCACAGGTGGACTGTTGATTACCAGAAACATGGACCCATATTCACCAACCTATTCTTAGACTTAAGAATAAAGAATAGACTTAGACCCTAGAAATAATAATCGTGCGTTCGCAAATACACTGGGCATCTATGTTGCTTAGACTAGTGTCGGTGTATAACATGTAAATTCAAATCAACAGCCTTTTTAGAACAGAACAGTTTCAAGAATTTTCTTAAGTCTTCAGAATCGGTAGGTGAATACGGGCCATGGTGTCACTTTTTGAATTGGCTACTTGAATATAGATTCCATGAAATCTTATACCAGTATTCATGTTAGTAGACCTATACAATGTTATTATTATAATATTATTGAAATTGTGGATTTCCTAAACACATTATTTATTACTCAACCAATAAGTGTGTGGCATAATTTCAAATCAGGAAATGTTGAATTGTTTGGATATGTATTTATTACTCTTGGTGAACAAGTCAATCAACAGTCAACGCCAGGTGACATACCCAATACACAGTTTTGATGTCTGAATTGTGACTATACTATTGTATGCTTGTCACACTGCAAAATACATAAGAGGCGTGTTGTGGGAAAACCGGACTTAATGCATGTGCGTAAAGTGTCATCCCGGATTAGCCTGTGCAGTCTGCACAGGCTAATCCGGGACGACACTTTCCGCCTAAAGTGGATTTATGGTTAGAAGACACTTCATTGAAACAGAAAATACCATAAAAGCGGAAAGTTCCGTCCCAGATTAGCCTGTGCGGACTGCACAGGCTAATCGGGGACGACACTTTACGCACATGCATTAAGCCCGGTTTTCCCACAACGCGCCTCATAATTACTACATTCACTTTCAAGAACATAAAAGCAAGGCTCTGATTGGTTGGCGGAGAGATCCTCAACTCCACCAAAAATGACCATCTATTGGTGGTCCACAGATCCTAATGCATAGTGCATTTTAGAACCTGATTTTAATCAGATTGTTTTGACCCATGTTGCATTGCAGTTATATAATTTATTACTAAAAAAAAAAATCATTTGATGACCCGCCCACTTCCCATGTTGATTGCAGGATGGCACTGGATGAGGAGCTAGACAACCTGCGGGTCCAGTCCAGCCAGGATGCAGCCACAGTGCACGAGCTGCGGGTGGCTCTCGAGCAGGAGCGCGAAGGTAGGAGACCTCCATATGTGTGTCGTCAATTGATGGGAAAATATAGTCAGTCATTGACATCAGATGTGTGGTTGATGATGGTAAAAAAGTGTTTTTTTATTGAAAACAGGAATCACACAGATACATTTGTACCTTAGATAATAATGGTATAATTTGAATTTGTACGATTAAAACAGACCAATCTATTATTAATTTTTTTTATCGACTTATGTGGATATTTTTTTAAATAATTGTAAAAATTGAATGGTTTCAAACTAATCAACTGTTATGATGCTTCTAAAATTTCCTAAATTGTTATTCACTTAATGGTGTTTTAGGTAATACTTGAATCATTTACTGATTATAAGATAAACGACCTGTAGATATTTTGAATCTGTTGAATATTTCTAGAGCTTGCTATGTTTTCATTTTCTTATCCTCACCAGATAATCTTTTCCGATCCCAACACCACCCATGTATTCCTTCTGTTTCCAGAGCGACAGTACGAGAAGAAGAGATCAGAGCGAGACCTTGAGGGCGTGTCTACCCAGAAATCCGAGCTCGTGTTGCTCAAGTCTGAGGTCCAGAACAAGCAGGTCATGCTGGAGAAACTGGAGCGTGACTTGACCGAGTCTCGATGTGACAGGGATGCCTTGGCAGAGGAGAAAAAGTGAGACTCCGTTTGTGATGAGGCTGTTAAAGGATTTTTTCATGAAGTATAAGACTTTTGTTCGTAGCTGTTTGAAAGTTCCATTAATTAAGTGTCTGTAAGTGAATGTGTATAATTACATCTGATGAGAACGTTATGTTTTTGCTATCATCGGTTTCAGTTGCCTGTAAGTAGCTTTACAAAAGGTAATGAACGGATATGCAGGGGAGATTGGAAATGAGCCAATGAACGAATGATTAGATTTTGATAGTGGTCAATATCACTGACTTGGCCCAGGATTTTTTTTAAGGATTTTATATGGGAGATTGCCACATTATGCTGTATAACTCATTAGCTGCACACACATGGGAATGAGCTGCCTTGGCTAAGGTCTAAGCCTAAATTCTAAATCTTGTTAATAATTGTTTAAAAAAATTAAGTAAAAATCTGCTGGTTTTTCTTGTTGCTTGATGTGAGCCAATCTTATATTCGACCAAACAAAAAGTTCAGTACTTGAGGTTAATGTCTCCTACTCCTGTCACTGTTAGATTGCTGAAGCAGGAGATAGTGGAGCTGAAACAAGAGGCATCCCAGCACCGGATGGACCAGGCCGACCTGCGCAGAGATATACAGAGGTAGCCTTGTGTTCCGGGGGGTCGGTTCTCGGCTTTGAATATTACTCTAATTTAATAGTAGACGTACACAAATTAATCAAAATCATAGTTATTTTAAATATGGAAAAAACACTATTATTACTATGGAACAGTATTAGTTTAAAATTTACAATATGCTTCTTGCCATTCTTGCTGTTCTTCATTCTGTTCATCATGCTCTTCTTCTTGACATTCTTGCTGTTCTTCATTCTCTTCATCATGCTCCTCTTCTTGACATTCTTGCTGTTCTTCATTCTCTTCATCATGCTCTTCTTCTTGACATTCTTGCTGTTCTTCATTCTCTTCATCATGCTCCTCTTCTTGACATTCTTGCTGTTCTTCATTCTCTTCATCATGCTCCTCTGCTTGACATTCTTGCTGTTCTTCATTTTCTTCATCATGCTCTTCTTCTTGACATTCTTGCTGTTCTTCATTCTCTTCATCGTGCTCTTCTTCTTGACATTCTTGCTCTTCTTTCTTTTCTTCCAAATGTTCCTATTCTTCCATTTCTTCATTGTCTTCCAACTGCTCCTATTCGCGACATTCTTCCATGTCTTCCTTCTCTTCCTAACGTTCCTATTCCTAACATTCTTGCTATTCTTACGTCTCTTCCATCTGACGTTTTATTGCTACATTGTACACTATGACATGTGTATAACTTAAAAACAGCTTTAAACATTCGTTAGATACAAGAAATAAAAAATGTACAAAGCAGAAACAGCATATGTAAGTTAGACGAATACAGAACGTCATAATGACCAATGTAATAATGAAGCATTCATAATATTACATCAGGTGGCACTTCTCTGTCAGCGTCGGCAGTTTCTTTATACGTATTTGGACACAAATGCGAAACTAACAAATTCCACGAACCCCCGTATAATCAATTAAATGTTTAGTGTTGTGTGACCTACCCTATACTTGATTAGGTGCCAAAGTCGTACAGCATTATTAAAGGGGGTGTATCGGCTAATATAGTGCAATATTTTCTTTTCTTTCTTATATTTATGTATAATTGTTAATTCACACATAGGCCTTGTTGAACAAACAGTAAACTATGAAGAAACAGTAAACTATGTTTTATAACCATTAAACAGTTGTCACCGTGACACTTTTCGCGGGCTTGAGAAAATTTGAAATAGTAGTAAAATCAATGTAGTCTAGTGTAGGAAAGTTTCCATTAAAGTTCGCATTTTTGTAGGTGTGAGTTCGAATCATGCTGAAAACATGAATCGAAAATATGTTTGGCGTTGTATTGTGTTTTTAAACGATTTTAGTTGATATATTATGCGCCTATCAAGGTTTCCCCTTGGGTGGGGGGGGGGGCACTGGCATATACGAGACTTTAGATTGAATGTGATTCAGACATTAGACATTCCGAATTTCAGGTTCCGGGTAATAGACTTTAGTCGGATTTTAGATCCCGGTAATATAGGACCCCGAGCCATTAGATAGACATAAAAAAATAGCATCTCCCACTAAGGGGATTTAGACAAATATACTTGGCTCTAGGGTGGGGAATTAGACCCCAAAGTCACAAATTTGCCAAATTCCCCTGGGTCAGCCAGCCGCCCCGCCCCCTTAATGGGGGGTATTGATAAGTGCATTATTGCTACTATAAAAATATATTCGTGAAAAAAATGGTGATATATGTTGTTTTAATGCATGTCTTTGTTTATGTGAAATACCGTTGATATGCCCCCCGCCCCCTGATTCCCATTTAGTTGACATAGTGCCTTTAATTGACTTTTCATCTAATGGGAATTACTCATGACTCAGTATATTAATTAAGCGTAGTTTCGCACAAATACCATGCATTGCTAATTTTTCCTTTTTTAATCATTTACCCATTTTAATAAATATTAAGGATTAAAACATTTAATAAAAAACCACGAAAATTATGTATTCTAATGGCTTTTATAAAGTGTTATTGAATCAATAAAACTCGTAAATGACGTTCCCCTTGAACAAGAATTTGCGAAATGCATTTTTTACGAAAATATATTTGTTGATTTTTGTGTACGTTCATTTAATTATACGCTTGCCACAATACATGGCAGACAAGGTCAAATGCAAACAATGACAAGAAATGTAGAATTTAGCAATGCACGTGTAATCTAAAACGTCAATTGGAAGAGAAGTAAGAATAGCAAGAATCTCAGGAATAGGAACATTTGGAAGACTAGTAAGAAGTGGAAGCATGTCAAGAATGGAAACATTTGGAACAGAATGAAGAAATCAAAGACTAGGAACATTTGGAAGGAAAGGAAGAATGTGAAGAGCAGGATATTTGGAAGAGAAGGAAGAATTGGAAAATATGATTATTTGAAAAGAGAAACAAGAATAGCAAGATGAAGAGAAGGAAGAAGAGAAAGAATTACAAGAGGCGCAGCAAGAATTGAATTAATGAAAAACGTCAAAATGCAGAATGTAATTTTTAAACGAATACTGTTCAATATATTACCTTTTGTGTGCAGAGGCCACATTGTTTTGCGAAAAAAGCCTCATATATTTTTGCTTTATTCCAACAGGTTAAAACGTGAACTTGAAGAAGAGAAGTCCTTGACGGCACAGAAGCCAGTCTCGCCTACTGTGAAAACGGTCATTGTGAAGCATCCTGGGAAGTCCAGAAAGAAGAAATCTCGTGGCATTTTCAACAGCAGTGCTTCAAGAAAGGTGGGGTCACATGTATTATACATTTTAAGCCATCCATTCACAGTTAGTTTAAGATAGACAACTGCTTTTCTAAACAGGAGGTTTATAACATTATTTCACCCATGAAATTGAGTTAATGATTATTTCATTTGTATGCCCCCAAAAATGGGCATATTACAAGGGCGTCAGCAATGGGGCAGCAGGGGCAATATTTCTCTGAAATTGGAAAATCGCACCTCCGCGGGTGTTTGAAGTCGGTCTCCGTTCCACATGGTCAGTTAAATTATCATCCATCATGCTGGCCCCTAATCCGCTGCAATCAACGGCCCATGTGTCATAAATCATGATATTGGTAATTAGTGATGCAGATTAGCATCTCTATATTCGTAGAGGCCACTAATTAAGGAAGTTAAGGAAAGTGTAAACAATATACCGAAAATATCATTGTCGGCAATTTTTAAAAAAGGATTTGAAAAAACGCTTATTATAATTAATAACTATTATAGCTATATTATATATATAACTTCGATTTTCAAGAAAGCAGAATTCATGTCCTATTCTATTATTGTCCTTTAATATGAATGTACCAAATCAGCCAGCTAATTTCAACTTTCCTAAACCTTCATTCGGAAAGAAAATCCAAAACAGCGTTAATTCAACCATAAGTGGTTTGCAACTAACAAACGGTTGCATTATGACCAGTGCGAGGATTTGGCATTGTGCTGTACCTGACATCTGACAATTCTTGATATTGTTTACCAGTTTGTTTTATTTATACAATTATGTCATTGCGCAATTCAAATAAATCAGATAATATTATATTCATGTAGTTATTGCGCCTTAATAAATTCCTTAATACGATCCCTAGAAGAGTCTAAAATGTAATATTATACTAATTGAAATGCAAGGAAAACATTTAAATCTTGAAGGCCCCCCCGCCTGGCCGCCCCAATGTTATAAAGTTGCTGACGCCTCTGTATTAAAATCAAACCATCTGTCTGCCTGCCAATTTTACATTACTGCATAGAAATAATACTGAGTTTGAGTATTTAATAGGGTTTTATGGCAAAAAGAATTATAGCCCCATTACATAACTTTTCTTCAGTGAGATGTCCATACTTGTAACTGTTGTCTAAATTGGTTAATGGCAGAATGAAGACTACATTTGGCCGGTGTCTAACCCTAGAATGAGCCCTTTGTAACTTGCTGATACTTGTACCATGTTGACTAATGCTAGAATGAGCCCTTCGTAACTTGCTGATACTTGTACCATGTTGGCTAATGGCAGAGTGAGCCCTTTGTAACTGGCTGATACTTGTACCATGTTGGCTAATGGCAGAGAGAGCCCTTTATAACTTGCTGATACTTGTACCTTATTGGCTGATGGCAGAGAGAGCCTTTTATAACTTGCTGATACTTTACCATGGCTAATGGCTGAGTGAGCCCTTTGTAACTTGTTGATACTTGTACCATGTTGGCTGATGGCAGAGTGAGCCCTTTGTAACTTGCTGATACTTGTACCATGTTGGCTGATGGCTGAGTGAGCACTTTGTAACTTGCTGATACTTGTACCATGTTGGCTGATGGCTGATTGAGCCCTTTTTTAACTTGCTGATACTTGTACCATGTTGGCTGATGGCTGAGTTAGCCCTTTGTAACTTGCTGATACTTGTACAATGTTGGCTAATGGCTGAGAGAGCCTTTTATAACTTGCTGATACTTGTACCATGTTGGCTAATGGCTGAGTGAGCCCTTTATAACTTGCTGATACTTGTACCATGTTGGCTAATGGCAGAGTGAGCCTTTTATAACTGGCTGATACTTGTACCATGTTGGCTAATGGCTGAGTGAGCCCTTTGCAACTTGCTGATACTTGTACCATGTTGGCTAGTGGCTGAGAGAGCCTTTTATAACTTGCTGATACTTGTACCATGTTGGCTAATGGCTGAGTGAGCCCTTTATAACTTGCTGATACTTGTACCATGTTGGCTAATGGCAGAGTGAGCCCTTTATAACTTGCTGATACTTGTACCATGTTGGCTAATGGCTAAGTGAGCCCTTTGCAACTTGCTGATACTTGTGCCATGTTGGCTAATGGCAGAGTGAGCCCTTTGTAACTGGCTGATACTTGTACCATGTTGACTAATGGCAGAGTGAGCCCTTTATAACTTGCTGATACTTGTAGCTTGTTGGCTGATGGCAGAGAGAGCCTTTTATAACTTGCTGATACTTGTACCATGTTGGCTGATGGCAGAGAGAGCCCTTTGTAACTGGCTGCTACTTGTACCATGTTGGCTGATGGCAGAGTGAGCCCTTTATAGCTTGCTGATACTTGTACCATGTTGACTAATGGCAGAGTGAGCCCTTTATAACTTGCTGATACTTGTACCATGTTGGATGATGGCAGAGAGAGCCCTTTGTAACTTGCTGATACTTGTACCATGTTGGCTGATGGCAGAGTGAGCCCTTTGTAACTTGTTGATACTTGTACCATGTTGGCTAATGGCAGAGTGAGCCCTTTGTAACTTGCTGATACTTGTACCATGTTGGCTAATGGCAGAGACAGCCTTTTATAACTGGCTGATACTTGTACCATGTTGGCTAATGACAGAGAGAGCCCTTTATAATTTTCTGATACTTGTATCACGTTGGCTAATGGCTGAGTGAGCCCTTTATAACTTGCTGATACTTGTATCATGTTGGCCAAAGGCAAGGTGAGCCCTTTGTAACTTGCTGATACTTGTACCATGTTTGCTAATGGCTGAGTGAGCCTTTTATAACTTGCTGATACTTGTTCCATATTGGCTTATGGAAGAGTGAGCCCTTTATAACTTGCTGATACTTGTACCATGTTGACTAATGCTAGAGTTATCCCTTTGTAACTTGCTGACCCCTGTAGCTTCTGTGTTTCAGTTTGAAGAGCTGGTCGAGGAGGGGTGGGAGGAGCTGTCAGGGGAGTCTGACCAGGAGGGGTAGGCAGCACTGTGACCCTTATAGCGCAGATAGATGATATGTTTCGCGTTGTGGGAAAAGCGGGCTTAATGCATGTGCATAAAGTGTCGTCCCAGATTAGCCTGTGCAGTCCGCACAGGCTAATTAAGGATGACACTTTCCTATTTTATGGTATTTTCTGTTTCAAGGAAGTCTCTTCTAAACATAAATCCACTGTTGGCGGAAAGTGTCATCTCAGATTAGCCTGTGCAGACTGCACAGACTAATCCGGGACAACACTTTACACACATGCATTAAGCCCGGTTTTCCCATGACACGCCTCATATACAGATTTGGTTCACTGTGAAAAAAAGCGTTTTGAAAACTTCAATTGCTTAAAGAACATATAAATATTTAACTTTATGTAAAAACCAAAGTTTTCTTATCTGTAATATAAGATTTTGTCATTTTTCTCTCTTTTTTCTGAAACAAAAACGATATGAAAAAAATCCTTGTTCTTTTACATTTCAATATGGGTGTATTTAAAGTTTTAAATTGATGTTGAATGTTCTGCATTTATTTAAACTGATTGCTACACAAAAGGTCACTTGCGTGTCTGTTGGCAGTGGTACAGAGACGGGCACTGACACGCTGGGAGAGAGGATAGTGCGGAGGTCTCTAGGCCAGCCTGCCGACAGTAGCACCACCGACACCAGCGTCGAGCCTCAAACCGACAGGCAACGCAGGGTAGGTGGATCATATGGGTAGTGAAATTTGCTACTTAGAGAGTGGAAAGCAGCTTTGTTGTCAGCTTTTTCAAGGAAGAGCATGTGATTCATCAGAGGCCTAGATAAGGCGCGTAGACGTGTAAGTTACACACAAATTATTGGAAGATACGCAGAGAAAACAAAAAATGTGGAGTACATTTACTCACAATTTTTCGAATGTTCGTGTACATTAGTGACTGGAAGACAGAAACAGATATAAGTTTTGAGAAATTAATTCTTGTCTGTGAATACCTTTATTACATGTAGGTTAATTTACTAGAAAATTGTTTCCCATGTACTTAAATAAGCAGTTTTCATCGCAGAGTGTACCCATGAAGCCCATGCGCAAGCCCAGCACTAGAGTGGTCTCCCCTGCAAGACACACTGAGGCCAGGGCACAGAGAAGTAAGGGAGATAATCTTGTATTGGGTTGTTCTTATTCACTGCAGGAGTTATATGCTCATGTATAACTATTTGCAGACTTCTGTATAAGTTATGGATTTCATGACAAGTTGGAGTCTAGCGGTTTGGTTATGTGACCCAGATTAAGGAACGAAAGCTGTGTTATCTAAATATTTCCTGTTTAATTTTTTTATAAAAAAAGTTGCAGTGGTGTAATAAGTATGGTGTCCGCCTTGCTATTGGGAGGTCGTGGGTAGCAGTGGTGTAATAAGTATGGTGTCCGCCTTGCTATCGGGAGGTCGTGGGTAGCAGTGGTGTAATAAGTATGGTGTCCGCCTTGCTATCGGGAGGTCGTGGGTAGCAGTGGTGTAATAAGTATGGTGTCCGCCTTGCTATCGGGAGGTCGTGGGTAGCAGTGGTGTAATAAGTATGGTGTCCGCCTTGCTATCGGGAGGTCGTGGGTAGCAGTGGTGTAATAAGTATGGTGTCCGCCTTGCTATCGGGAGGTTGTGGGTAGCAGTGGTGTAATAAGTATGGTGTCCGCCTTGCTATCGGGAGGTCGTGGGTCGCAGTGGTGTAATAAGTATGGTGTCCACCTTGCTATCGGGAGGTCGTGGGTCGCAGTGGTGTAATAAGTATGGTGTCCGCCTTGCTATTGGGAGGTCGTGGGTAGCAGTGGTGTAATAAGTATGGTGTCCGCCTTGCTATTGGGAGGTCGTGGGTAGCAGTGGTGTAATAAGTATGGTGTCCGCCTTGCTATCGGGAGGTCGTGGGTAGCAGTGGTGTAATAAGTATGGTGTCCGCCTTGCTATCGGGAGGTCATGGGTAGCAGTGGTGTAATAAGTATGGTGTCCGCCTTGCTATCGGGAGGTCGTGGGTAGCAGTGGTGTAATAAGTATGGTGTCCGCCTTGCTATTGGGAGGTCGTGGGTAGCAGTGGTGTAATAAGTATGGTGTACGCCTTGGTATCGGGAGGTCGTGGGTAGCAGTGGTGTAATAAGTATGGTGTCCGCCTTGCTGTTGGGAGGTCGTGGGTCGCAGTGGTGTAATAAGTATGGTGTCCGCCTTGCTATCGGGAGGTCGTGGGTCGCAGTGGTGTAATAAGTATGGTGTCCGCCTTGCTATCGGGAGGTCGTGGGTCGCAGTGGTGTAATAAGTATGGTGTCCGCCTTGCTATCGGGAGGTTGTGGGTAGCAGTGGTGTAATAAGTATGGTGTCCGCCTTGCTATCGGGAGGTCGTGAGTTCGATCCCTACTGTGGGAGCATTCCAATGATCTTTCTCAAAAGACACCAAGTACTGGTTCTACCCAGGAAACTGACTCGAAAGTGTCTCAATAAGCCCTGGCTTTCGACATAATGGAGCTAAGTTTAAACTAAACTAATTTAATATGTAACTTATAGATATAAGTTTTATGGGGCATATAGATTTGCCTTTGTCCGTCTGTCCATCCGTCTGTCTGATTTTTTTGTCGTGCATAACTAAAAAAGTTTAACTGCTAGACTGACACTTTATAAACATATTCACCGACATCAGCAGAGCTTTGTGACAACCAGGGGAATGTAGGGGCATCTCTGTCCTACAGACACATGTCTAGTTATCTATTATTTTTTTGCAAAGGAATTATTAAAATACAATTTCTTACCAAATAGTATTTTGTAATTAATAAACTACTATCTGTATTTAAGAATAAATTAAAGTTGTTTTGATTCAATAATTTTACTGAAGTTATTGCTCCCAGTTCAAACAATGTAGCATGCAAGTTAAATAGTATTTTGTAATTAATAAACTACTATCTGTATTTAAGAATAAATTAAAGTTGTTTTGATTCAATAATTTTACTGAAGTTATTGCTCCCAGTTCAAACAATGTAGCATGCAAGTGCATTGCATCGATGTATTGCCACATCATCTACTATTCTTTATATTTCTTGGTTTCATTGAATATTTGACCAACATTATTTGTAACAAATCACCATTTTTTCTCCTGTTTGATTGTACAGCTCTGGCCCAGCTAAAGGATGTGGCCACCTCTCCCGTCCAGCCAGCCAGCCACGCCCAGGAGTCTCCCCCCGGGGTGAAAAGGTCACCTGCATATAACGCCATGGTGCGCCAGCTCCGGCCCATGAAGCAGAGGGTTGGATACCTGCAGCAACAGGTCAGTGGGGCTTGAAGGCTACCAGAAGTTGTTACCATTGCAATCGTTTTGTATTGTGCATGCTGTTCAATAATAACGTTGGAAAACTTTTTTCATTCATAATGGTACTTGAATTTTGGTACATTTTCTGCCTGGTAAGTTTTATGAAATGTAAGGGTAATATACCTAATTGTAGAATTTAGGTTTGGGAAAAAAATGTTCTAATATTTTTAAAAGTAGAAAAACCTGATTCTAAGATGATGTTTAGACTAAGGAGTGGTTTGTCATGTGTTGCAGGTTCTGACGTTACGTGAGTCTCGTGCAGCAGCTCTGAAGTGTGTGGAAGAGCTGAAGGAAACGAACACTCAGCTGCAGACAGACCTGAACCTTGCCAACCAGAGGCTGAGGGTCTCCAAACAGTCCATACAGGTGAGTACTTCACAGCCACCGTTCTACACAGTCCATGCAGGTGTGTGCTATCCAACCTCCAACTTACACAGTACATAAAGGTGAGTACTACACAGCCACCATCCTACACAGTCCATACAGGTTGGTACTACCCGGCCACCTAGTTACATAGTCCATACAGATATGTTCTACACAACCACCATCCTACACAGTACATACAGGTGAGTACTACACAGCCACCATCCTACACAGTCCATACAGATGGGTACTACACAACCACATCCTACACAGTCCATACAGGTTGGTACTTCCTGGCCACCTACTAACACAGTCCATACAGATATGTACTACACAACCACCATCCTGCAGAGTCCATACAGGTGGGTACTACCCAACCTCAAACTTACACAGTCCATACAGGTGGGTACTACCCGGCCATCTACTTAAACAGTCCATACAGATGGGTACTACCTGGCCACTAACCTACACAGTCGATACAGGTGTGTACTACCCAACCTCAAACTTACACAGTCCATATAGATGGGTACTACCTGGCCACTAACCCACACAGTCTATACAGGTGGGTACTACCCAGCCTCAAACTTACACAGTCAATACACATGGGTACTACTCAGTCACCTACTTACAAAGTCCATACAAATAGGTACTACCAGGCCACTAACCTACACAGTCCATACAGGTGTACTACCCAGCCTTAAACTTACACAGTCTATACTCCCCGGCCAACTACCTTAAAGTCCATACAGGTGTATACTACCCATTCTCCATCTTACACAGTCTTTACAGGTGGGTACTACCCAGCAAACTCAATCTTACACAGTCCTTACAGGAAATTACCCATCCACCAACTTACACAGTCCATACAGGTGGGTACTACCAGGCCACCTACCTACACAGTCCATGCAGGTGGGTACTACCCAAGCTCGTATGTACACAGTCCATATAGGTGGGTACTACCAGGTCACCTACCTACACAGTCCAGATGTGTGCAACCCAACCTCAAACTTACACAGTCTATACAGGTAGGTACTACCCGGCCAACTACCTACAAGTCCATACAGGTGTATACTACCCAACTTCCATCTTACACAGTCCTTACAGGTGGAAACTACCCATCCACCAACTTACACAGTCCATACAGGTGGGTACTACACAGCCACCATTCTACATAGTCCATACAGGTGGGAACTACACAGCCACCATCCTACATAGTCCATACAGGTGGGAACTACACAGTCACCATCCTACATAGTCCATACAGGTCTGCTATACACAGCAACCATCCTATGTGTTTCATTAGGCAGTACTGAAGGTTAAGATCACAAACTACTGTGATAAGAGTATCAAGAATGGGATGTTGTAGTATGCTTTCTGAAAGAAAAAGTCTATAGGTCTTTCTTGTAAGTCACTTAGCAATCTTTTGCATCAAACATGATGTATGTACTGTTTGCAAATGAATGAGCTTAATAAATAAGTCTCGACAATATTTCAGTCTTTGCATTAAAAACTCGTTGTAAGCTTTGTAAATAAGAGATAATAATAAACCCTGATATCTTTATTCACCACACTTAACTGTACATGGCCATATTGCCTTGTAAGTTACAACTGAATATCAAAGATACTTGTAAGGTTGTGTAAACGTTTTTATAATTTCAATTCTGTAGAGCTGTATTGTATGGTATTTAAGAAATAATTATTGATTTAGAGGTGTTTATTGGCTAATAAACAACAATTTGGAGTTCTGATGCTAAGGAATTAAACCAAAACTACAAATCATTGTTTATTTTACTACAATTTACTAACACAAATCAAAAATATCTTTTGTGGGATGGTGAAGAACATGTTGTTTTTTTTTTCAAGTAACTGTGGAATGTCATGTTGCACATTCGTCTGAAACTTCACTACCAATACAATGAATGATGTGTGTGTCCTTCATCATGTTTGCTTTATAGGGATTGTATCAAAAACTTAAAGGGGCAAATTGCTGAAATAGAGACACGTTGTAGAAACAAGATAATTTCACAGGGGCCACCCCACAAGTGAATATATCATTGTTTTATCATTCATTATGTTTTATTTGCAGTCAATTATGTTATTATATGACATAATATTATGAACAGCATATTATTAATGATACTGCCATCATGGTTATATTAGCAGATTATACATTCCTTGAATGAAAAAGTTGTTTACTAGTATTGAAAATGTTGTATAAACATTTGAATTCAAAATTGTGTAATCAAAAAAGGTTATTTCAGATCATCATATCTTTCTCAGTTTTAATGATTTTAGTTGTGTTCTACCACTAATAAGAATGTATGACAAATACAGAAGCTCGGAATGAAACTGCAGGGGAACATTCATATTGAAAAATCTTGATTTCCTTCAACCGTTCATAAAGTGTGTGAAGGATTGGAGGTTGGGTCTCAAGTGAAGTAATCAATATTATTCTTATAATATTAGACTCGCTTCTTCCTTATCACCTTCACCCTTTCATAACGTGTGTAGGATGGCAAGTTGCACGTAGGATTGGGGTGCAGTGATCATTATCACTTGTGGAATATTACTCCCAGGTTTTCCTTATACAGAAACTCAACAACGACCTTGACAAGCTTCACCAGGAGAAGAAGGAGATGGAAAACAAGCTGACCCAGAAAATGGACAACTTTCCTGAGACTGGGAGAGCCGAGCATGATTTCAAAGTTCTCGAGTCCAGGCTGAAGGTAAGACTCAGGCCTTTTTCTTTAACATTCACGTATCAAAAAACCTAACCTATTCCCAATGCAAAATAAGACTGTTCTCTCCAATTCTAAAATAAAGTACATCTATCCTACAGAATTTGATTTAACATTTATATCAGTCGTTAAGAAATATTTTAAGAAAGCTACATTTAAACTCTCAGTGACTTTCAAACATATACTGCAGTTTGATCAAATAATCCTTGAAGATTGATACTGGTATGAAGATTTATCTGTACATTCTTTTCCTAATTTGGCTATGTTTTTGTTCCCAAAGTCCCAATTTTAACCCAGATAATTTTTCTAAAAAAGGTCAGAAAAAGACCTGTAACGTTTGTAACTTGTTATTAGGGTTTGACATGATTGTGTGCTGAGTCTTATCATACTTCAAAAGTGATCTCTATAATTGTGTCCCATATCGAGGGTGAAATGATGATTTTTTGCTTTCTGTGGAGATTAAAACACTCTCATCTACAGAGGACAAAATACTGATTTTCTCTTTAAGACATGTCATTGTGTGGTCAATGCAGTAAAAGCATGAAATTTGCTTCGTCGGTAGATCAAGATCATTTTGACACCTGTTGAGTAAAAAACTTAAAATTCTTAAATAAGCTTGCTGTCAGAAAAAAAGTAATGAACCTCAGGATGTTCCCCATTTTACTGGGCCACTTGTATACAGTCTGTTGAGAATTCATCTGATTCTGTAAAACATACCTGTATTCTTCATATTTGGAGGTGGACAGTTGGAAGAACCGCATGTCTGTAGCATTATTATCATGGGCCGAGTGTTGTCTTGCATAGTTTAGATAGAACCACCTATTTGATATGCTCAACTAAATACAATTTATTGAAGCGCCAATTGATAGTATGATTTCTTTACACAGTATCAGAAACTTGTAAGTTCATTTTCTAGGTTGGTGCTTAGAGATATGAATTAGGAGCCAGTTTCTTTATTTTACAAAATTGCCTGTGATTTAGAAATATTTTCCTCAGAAAGTGCAAAAATATGAATCTTTTAAAAATATTTTCAGAAATTTAAGTAGTCATTTAGGACTGGTGGTGTCCAATGGCTGTTATAATTGTACTGCTAACATCTAGCGCAGATACTTCAGTCAAAGTTCTCCTTTTACTATATTAGTCTATTATACTTCAAATCATGCCATGCCAAAGCGAGAATGCATGTGATTCCAGAGTTGTTCGACAGAGCTGTCAAGGCAGAACAACGTGGTGCGGCAACTGAAACAGGAGAATGAACAGCTCACAGACCAAGTGAAGTTACTTCAGGACAAGTATGAGACAGGGGTTGCTTAAGAAATAATTAGTGATTTATCGTTGTTTATTGGCCAATAAGCAACGAATTGGAGTTCTGATGCGTAAGAATTAAACCACGAAGGGAATTAGCCCGAGTTGTTTAATAGCCATGCATCGGAACGACAAAGAGTTTTTTATTGGCCAATAATCAACGATAAAGGGAAAATAATGTTGATTCTAACATGATTTGACATATAGTTTTGCAATTTTAATTGGAACTATTTTTTAATATGCTCCGCTCAGAATCAGGACTTCTTTTTTGCATTGTTTATTGGGTAGTTTAACAATGATTATATTATTCTTTGTCTATAAAAAAATTAGCGAGTATCATGTTAGAATAGTTGATACTGTTGATAGTTTTTGATGTTACTTGTGAGTAATTGTCAGGTTCATAAATACCTTCTTAAAAATACAATCTTTCAGTTCCAAGCAAAGAAATGTCAGTGTTTTCACTATTGAATGTCAGTTTTGTATGAAAATTGTAAATAAAAACGTTCATAATATTTAAATAAAATAACTTTCAACTGAGATTTGCTTTTCATCTATGAGCGTGATTATAAAATAAACTTCTGTATTACAGCTCTACAAAATATGCAACTATAAGTGGAGACAACTTTTTAAAACACTTTGAAACCATGAAAACATATTTCTAACATTTCGTTCAAGATTCCATGCCTCGTAAAAACATGAAGATGGGTTTGTGTTTTGCTGTATGGCCTGTACCATTACAGAGAATGTGGTTAAGTGATCTGTTCAACTGTTGTTTTACTGTATTATCTGTACCAATGCAGTGTTCTCACCAATGTGTTACAGGGTGTCAAGGGCGGAGCGGGACAGCAGCCAGAAGAGGACCCTGCTGGAGGACCAGAGGTCAAGGGTCAAACAGGCCCTCGAGAGTGCCAAGGCAGACGCAGATTCACTGGTACGTGTGCACTTATCAGGGCTGGGATTCATCCTCCTTGCAGCTGATTTCCTCGTTGAGGCATGTCGTGGGAAAACTGGGCTTAATGCACGTGCCTAAAGTATCGTTCCGTATCAGCCTGTGCAGTCCTTACAGGTTAATCTGGGACAGCATTTTCCACTTTTATGGTATTTCTGTTTTAAGAAAGTCTCTTCTAAACATAAATCCACTGTAGGCAGAAAATGTCGTCCTGAATTAGTGTCTACAAAGGCTGATCCGGGACAACACTTTACACGTGTGCATTAAGCCCGGTTTTCCCATGATACGCCTAATATTGTATTTGCCAATAGTGCTTATATATGCTGGAGCTGTCTGGAGCTTAACATTTTCTCTAGTACAAATGTACATTTAGCTGCTTTCACAGTCAAATAAGAGTATCCTCACACCATTTTGCATTTAAAACAAAGTAGAGCTCAGTCATAAATGGCTATCTTATAATAACCTGCACAATTTTATTTTTTTTAATCGTTTTAGAAACTGATGACCGAACAACAATGCTGTATCCAACTTTTTTATGTCAAAGATAAAACAATTTTACTTTAAATGACAGTTGTAAATGTCCGTATTATTTATGTTATTTAATGGCTGTTGACAGGAACAACTTGAGACCAGAACAAAACTCCTGCAGGACGCTAATGAAAAGCAGAAAATACAGGTTTGATATTGACATTTCATTATGTTGTTTTGCACAATCAGATGTGAGTTAAGGAATAAGTTAATATGTAAATTAACTCCCCTGCATCAATTCATTTCCCGATAGGTAATCATTCTGAAATAAGCTAACTGTGATTTGATGATGTAAATACTGGTTGTAATTGAACTTGTTTATCAACTTGTTTTACGGTCTCTGAACATCTGTGGTTTATAGACTGATATAAAACTATAATATTCAATCGCAATAAATAAAATATAAAATAATAAAATATTTCAGACAATAATAATATACCAGCAATCTCACAGAGTTGAATCTGTTTGCTGAAAGAGAAAAATGTAATATACAATGGAACTACTCCCAAATATCATTTAGTTGTTGTGTGAAAAAGAAGTTAACATTCACGTGAACGAAACACAGACCATGTTTAAAGGAAATATATCAATCAGTGGTTACAAAGGAAGGAAAACTTTTTCAACTACCTATGTTTATGTATATTTTAAATGTGTATGAAATGTATATTTTAAATGTGTATGAAGGAAAACATTTCTGCTAAAACAGTTGAAGATAGTCGAGCAGGTGGAACTTCATGTCTGTTATTATGCATAGGTAGTTTGTTGTATGTACAAGACGTCTGCTTGAAAAATATACCTGTAATGTAACTAAGGGAGTGTTTTACAATGATGTTCTTTAACAAGGTTCCTCAGAAAACTTGACAAAGTTGTATATTTAAGTTGGTGAATTCACATAGTCTACTAACACTGTATAACTCATCATAAAAGCGATGCTTACATATGCCAAAAAACTGCTATTTGTGTTGCAAATTTGTGAAATGTGAAAAAATGTTGAAATTAAATTGAACTTCTTATCAAGTCTTCTCCATACATTCATTGAAACCCCATTATTCTACACATGTTTGTTCCTGTATAATGATACTACTGTTATATAACTGGACTTTTACCATGCAAGTTTGTCCATAATATTCAGATAATACTGTTAAATAACTCGACTTTTACCATGCAAGTATGTCCATAATATTCAGACAATACTGTTATACAACTCGACTTTTACCACGCAAGTCTGTCAATAATATTCAGACAATACTGTTATACAACTCGACTTTTACCACGCAAGTCTGTCAATAATATTCAGATAATACTGTTATACAACTCGACTTTTACCACGCAAGTCTGTCAATAATATTCAGATAATACTGTTATACAACTCGACTTTTACCACGCAAGTCTGTCAATAATATTCAGACAATACTGTTATACAACTCGACTTTTACCACGCAAGTCTGTCAATAATATTCAGACAATACTGTTATACAACTCGACTTTTACCACGCAAGTCTGTCAATAATATTCAGACAATACTGTTATACAACTCGACTTTTACCACGCAAGTCTGTCAATAATATTCAGATAATACTGTTATACAACTCGACTTTTACCACGCAAGTCTGTCAATAATAATCAGACAATACTGTTATACAACTCGACTTTTACCACGCAAGTCTGTCAATAATATTCAGATAATACTGTTATACAACTGGACTTTTACCATGCAAGTCTGTCAATAATATTCAGACAATACTGTTATACAACTGGACTTTTACCACGCAAGTCTGTCAATAATATTCAGACAATACTGTTATACAACTCGACTTTTACCATGCAAGTCTGTCAATAATATTCAGACAATACTGTTATACAACTCGACTTTTACCGCGCAAGTCTGTCAATAATATTCAGAAAATACTGTTATACAACTCGACTTTTACCACGCAAGTCTGTCAATAATATTCAGACAATACTGTTATACAACTCGACTTTTACCATGCAAGTCTGTCAATAATATTCAGACAATACTGTTATACAACTCGACTTACCATGTAAGTCTGTCAATAATATTCAGATAATACTGTTATACAACACCGAAATTGTACCATGCAAGCCTGTCCATAATATTCAGATAATACTGTTATACAACTGGACTTATAGCATGCAAGTCTGTCCATCATATTCAGACATACTAAGATAAGATGTAAATGGCAGACATACTTAGATTAGATGTGAATGGCAGACATACTTAGATAAGATGTGAATGGCAGACATACTTAGATAATATGTAAATGGCAGACATACTTAGATTAGATGTGAATGGCAGGCATTCTTAGATTAGATGTGAATGGCAGACATACTTAGATTAGATGTGAATGGCAGACATACTTAGATTAGATGTGAATGGCAGACATACTTAGATTAGATGTGAATGGCAGACATACTTAGATTAGATGTGAATGGCAGACATACTTAGATAAGATGTGAATGGCAGACATACTTAGATAATATGTAAATGGCAGACATACTTAGATAAGATGTGAATGGCAGACATACTTAGATAAGATGTGAATGGCAGACATACTTAGATAAGATGTAAATGGCAGAATACTTAGATAAGATGTGAATGGCAGACATACTTAGATAAGATGTAAATGGCAGACATACTTAGATAAGATGTGAATGGCAGACATACTTAGATGATATGTAAATGGCAGACATACTTAGATAACATGTGAATGGCAGACATACTTAGATAACATGTGAATGGCAGACATATATAAGATGTGAATGGCAGACATACTTAGATAACATGTGAATGGCAGACATACTCAGATAAGATGTGAATGGCAGACATACTTAGATAGATGTGAATGGCAGACATACTTAGATAAGATGTGAATGGCAGACATACTTAGATAAGATGTGAATGGCAGACATACTAAGATAAGATGTGAATGGCAGACATACTAAGATAAGATGTGAATGGCAGACATTGGCTGGTATTCACACAGCTCCTTAGGGAGATCTTAATTTAAGTGAAAATTTGCATCAACTATGCTATGCAAAATCCAATGATTTACAAAAGGGTAAAATACTGGTACTTTGAAGCATTATTACTAGTTTCAAACAAATTATTGTCAAAAGAACTATACATGATGCAGTCACAGACTTGAGGGAATTTTATTAATTTAAGAAACTGACTTAAGTTTTGCCTAAGCAGTTGTGTGAATACTGGCCCTGGGCTGGTATTTATAAAGAATCTTAGTTGAAAATTAAGAAAAATAGTAAAATTCTCAAATTTAATTATTGGAGTTTCCAACAAGGTAATGCATTTCTGGAAAATTTTGACACATAATTTGCAATATAATTCAAATAGTATTAATATCTTGCATTAGTCATTCAAATGTTCCAAAGCATAGTGTTTTAAACAAAAAATTTAATGTTGACTTATGTTCAAGTTAAGTTAAGAAATGGCTTAAGAATCTTTATAAATATGGGCTCTGGACCGATATTCACAAAGCTCCTTAGGAAAAACATTAGTGGCACGTCGTGATAAAACCGGTCTTAATGCATGTGCGTAAAGTGTTGTCCCGGATTAGTCTGTGCAGTCCGCACAGGCTACTCCAGGACGGCACTTTCCGCCTACAGTGGATTTATGTTTAGAAGAGACTTCCTTAAAACAGGAAATACCATACAAGCGGAAAGTGCCGTTCCTGATTAGCCTGTGCAGACTACACAGGCTAATGCGGGATGACACTTTACGCACATGCATTAAGACTGGTTTTCTCACGACGCGCCACATTATACCAAATAATTCAAAAGTATATCATTTTCTCATTATATTTCAATTTATGTTACAGTGGCCCTACAGTACATACACAACACAGAAATTGATTAAATTGATCAAAGCTCATGTCACTGCATTTAAACGGTCAATGCAACACATGACTGACAACTATTAGCAGTCATTAGGTGAAATTCTGTTGTTAATTTGAGTCATCATTTCAGAAAGGTCAATATTTCTTCAAAACAAATTTTGCTAGGGATTAATTTACACAAAAAATTACTGGGTCATTACTATGACGCATGTTTCAGATTGACTCTTACTAAATACTGTAACTTATGTTTTAGATTGACTCTTACACAAAATACTGTAACTCATGTTTAGATTGACCCTTACACGAAATACTGTAACTTATGTTTGGATTGACTCTTACACGAAATACTGTAACTTATGTTTTAGATTGACTCTTACACGAAATACTGTAACTCATGTTTAGATTGACTCTTACATGAAATACTGTAACTCATGTTTAGATTGACTCTTACACGAAATACTGTAACTCATGTTTCAGATTGACTCTTACACGAAATACTGTAACTCATGTTTAGATTGACTCTTACACGAAATACTGTAACCTATGTTTGGATTGACTCTTACACGAAATACTGTAACTCATGTTTAGATTGACTCTTACACGAAATACTGTAACTCATGTTTCAGATTGACTCTTATAAGAAACGTCTGGGAGCAGTGACCAGGGAGAAGAGGGATTATGAGGAGCGGTACCTGAAGTTGACAGCAGAAGTGGACAAGAAGGTAATTCACGACTCAGCTGTCTAGACCTTAATTACCTTAAGTCCAGTGTCATAGACTGTAGAGCAGGAATTCGACATTGTATACTGGTAATAGGCCTTTCCCAAAACTAGGTTACTTCCCTTGCGTAATCACGAGTGATGTCCCCTGTTCACTTCCGGCGATGTTTATTGATTATAAGGTGGGATAATCGTATTGATATTAACCGAAAAACATACAATATATTTGATTTTCAATCTTAAAATTGTGTTGATGTCGTAACAATCAATTTACAAACATCAACATTCGTATATAATATACATCATGTACTTTATTGATCAATTTAATTAAATTATTATTTTGATTTTTAACAATATTGTTTACTCTTTGAAGATTGACAAACAAACTGTACACAGTACGTTTAACGGTAATTATGCAATAAAACAAACATAGGGATTTCAGTATCTAAACAACCTATGCCTTCATCCTGTATTAAATTTGCATTATTAAATAAAATAAATAAATAAAGCTGTTTTTAGTAAAATGAGTTTGCAAAGTAACTCTAAGCTAACATTCTTCTGGCGACTAAAATTACGATAATAAGGTATCATCACAGACAGTTTGAGCGCAATTCCGATGTTTTTGACAGCAACTTCTTATTTGAATTCCATACACATTTGTGTTTAACTTTAAAGCTTTTTGGTTGCAGATATTCTTGTTGTGTGCTGCGGCGCTTGAACATGCTTCGCTTTAATCTTGAAATATAATGTAACAAAACAACTATCTTTTTAATTACTGTTAACACAATATTACAATAACTAACGATGATGTCACTCCTCATTAAATGTTATAATTGATGTTGTATTAAAGAGATTAAGTAAGTAATGTGTTTATTATTGTGTCATGTGTTTAAACAATGTTCATGATAATTTCATATAATCAACGAAACAAATAACACCCGACCCAATGGGTCTATTAGTCACCAGCAAATAGATATGTCGTGATAATTATGTACATAATAGGGTGAGTATCTATAATAAAACAGACATAGATATATACATTTTGAAAAAAGTTTACACAATTCAGAGTAAGTTATTAACTAAGCCAACAGAAGAGTCTAATAATTATACGTTTGAATAAATATTTTATACTTGTTGAGTCTGTTTGATCAAGTATTTAGTTTTCCTTCATGTATATAACTCTACCTGAGATTGTTTTTTCATTTCTGTCAGAATCGTGGTAAACAAACAACATTTTATTCTCGCAGCAGCTAATTCCCGTATGTTTTAGAAAAACTAAACACGATGAGCTCTTATATGTTCACCACCTTTCAATTCTTCAGAATTGAAAATTAAATGCTTTGCTATATTATTTCACTCTTCAATTTCAACCAATTTATTAATTCAGAAAAGTGTTTAATGCTTTTAATTATGTTCTGTTCAATAAGGTGTCAAAATTTCATAGGATGATAGGCAAAGAACAACAATGAAGATAACAACATTTTAAAATGTGTGATAAATTTTAATTTGAGACACAAACAATGGAGACGAAGTGTGACATGTTCGCTGTCTCTGCATGTAGATCTTTATCATCAATGCATTACGCAATTGCATCGGATTAGCGGTATTGTTCTAAGGGCAATTTGATAAGATCCCCGCGGTTTGTGGCTTTGGTATTTTTATGACCCCCTCTTCAGACAGATAACTAAGTATCCATTGAGAGAACATGTGTTCATTCGTGGTATTTATGTATTGAAAACAACCGTTTAAGACGAGACAAGGAGACTACTTTTTTTTCCGGATACCTGTCATGGCAAGCTAGGGAAAACGTCCCCGGAAGTCGGGTTTCAAATATGGCGGATGTGAATTCGCAATAACGGGAGGTAATTTCCAAGGGAGATCACCTAGTTTTGGGAAAGGCCTGTAGGAATACTGGTACTATGCTTATCAGTACAATCACTGTGGATCTACATGTATATGTTATTGATAGTAGTGCTGGGTTTTTTTTCGCTTCTAAAACAAGTTGTTGCTGGATGCTGAAAATAACTCAGCTGCAGTATTGTTTGGATCAACATGTATATTTCCTTGTTAGTTATGCTGTTCGTCTCCTCTCTCTCCCACAGAACAAGTTGCTGCTTGAGAGCCAATCCCGTCGTCAAGAGGCGGAGACCTCGCTGTCCGCCATGGAGAGTCTCGCTACGCAGCAGATGAAGTGCCTGGCACGGGAGAGTGAAGACGCGCTAGAGACAGCCAAGGACAAACTGCGCGAGATACATGAGATACTGCAGGCCTATCAGCGCTTTGTGAGGGTATGTGTTGTCCTCGACATCAGATCAGCGTCTGTGGAGCTATACATATTTTGTTAATTAAAGGGTAGATCTACTGGTATTACATAAATTTTAATATATAGTGTATTTGCCTCTTTTTATGCAAAAATAGAATAATATGTTTTAAAAGATTTTAAAATGAATAAATTGAGATGATGTATTTCAATCAATATATTTTCAGACAACAATTTTTAAGTGCTGTGTTAAAATAGTTCAGATTTCTGTCAAAAGTTTCAATGCTGACTGGTACCCCCAAAAATGCTCCTTTACTTGTAACACTAAATGACTGTATTAATTAATTAGCCCGAGTTCCTATCCTATTGATTTGAAGTGTAGTGCACATTTTTCGTTAAATGTCATCCTTAGGATGTATAAGAAGGTCTTTTTAGTTTTGATGCAAGGCCATTCTTATTTATACATAAAGAGGCCACATTGATTTTACCTTCACATTCGATAATTGTCTTCTTACATTTCTTTATAAGACCAATAGGCCTGGCTCTACATGCACAGGCATACCCAGGCCAAAATAATGTACACTTATTATCTGCAGGAAAATTTGCCGACTAACTGCTGTTTACTAAGTAATTGCTCTAAAGTTATCATTTTGGTTATGTTGATTTCCCAATGACAAAACTGTTTCAAACTCAATGTTTACACTTTTTGACTTTTGTATGTATTTCAATCTTTATGCGCAAGCATAAATGAGTATGCCTAGCATTGCCACTGACATGAGCATCTTGTTGTTGTCAAATACTTCAGAATCTCGCTGCGGAGATCGTGCGTCGCACCCAGCAGACGCGTGCAGACCTCAAGGACCAGGAGAGCCGGAGGGCAGCCAGTGACCGGGAGAATGCCTCCCTGCAGCGCGCTCAGGACCTCGCGAGGGACATCCTCAACCTCAGTCAGTCGGACCTCGACGAGATCATGAGTGCAGATGGCGACCATAACAAACTGGTAAATTTTAATACCACCCTCAAAATACCTGCACACCACACGATTTAATACCACCCATGGTAGTCTCCACAAACAGCGCAAATCCAATACTGGCTACCAGGTCTGATAATATCTCAACTATTATGTCCCGCAAACACTCTTACTAGCCACTCACAACAATGTTGCTTGCAAGCCATAATTTTTTACCGGTCATGAGGGCCAGCGGTCATTTTTCCTGGACCTTGAACAGTTGTATTTGTCTGAGGTCTGACAGACTTTTCCAGAAATTGCCATACACTTTGTCACCAGTAGTGAAAAAAGTTATTATACTTGACCCAGCTTTGGGGCAGACTGCACATGCTGATCCTGGAAGACACATTACACACTAGCATTAATCCCGGTTTTCCCACGACATGCCTCATATATATTATTTAAAAAAATCTTCTCTAGGAGGCTGAGTTGGAGATGGGGAAGAGGAAAGATAAAAAGTGGACCAGAAAAGTGGACCGCCTACAGAACAGCAAGGTATTCGCGGAAGTCACAGTCTGATATGCTCTATGGGGTTCATACAGATCCTTAAAATTGCTTGCAGTTCCTTTAAAAGTGATCATAAGAGATTGGGAGTGTTAAAAATGCTTCTTTCACCTGGAAAATAAAAAAATGACTTCATAAGTGTTTAAAAATATTTTTTACAAAAAGCAAAAAATCACAACAAACATGTGACACCAAAACATTTTTTTATATTTAATGGGTATGGGAGCCATAAGCAGTTGTCAAAATTGTCGTCATAAAAATAAATGCACAGCGAAACAGTTCAACCTTCCCAAAAAAGTAAAGAGGGCAAGCTAAAAAACTTATTGATTTGAGATTTTTTCATGATCAAAATTGCTTAATAAGTGCTTCACATTTTTGGGTTAATATCTGTATGAACTCTGTGATATTAGTCAGTCTCACCAATGATTAGAATAGGAAAATCACACTGGAAATGCTGATAATTGTTTTTTGGGATCTTTTTATCACTTGTAATTATCAGTTTTATAAAGCTGATAA
Organism: Congeria kusceri; assembly: GCA_027627225.1. Taxonomy (NCBI): domain Eukaryota; kingdom Metazoa; phylum Mollusca; class Bivalvia; order Myida; family Dreissenidae; genus Congeria; species Congeria kusceri. The sequence continues at coordinate 79,559,089 of CM051025.1, read as the reverse complement.
AACTGGGTTTTGATTTTTTTCTCACACAATTTTTTAACATTGATTGGTCAAACATAACAAATGCCATAAAATATTTATAACCGCAATTATTACAGTCCACTTTGTCACAAAGTATATTCGATTCATGCGTGTTGGTCCATCCATACTTTCGTCTGTCCGTTCATATTATGTTTCTGCTCCACAAGCCCTAAACACCTGAAAGGATTTTCATATTTCTGCGAATTATCAAAGTAATAACTCCCCATGACCAGATGATGTGTTGCATACATGACCATGCTTGTTTGTCAAAGATCAAGGTCACAATTGAAAGTCAAAACTAAATCGTTTCTGCTTCATAACTTCCAAATCAGATGCCTTGAAGGAATTTCGTGTTACTGGAGATCATTATTTCCCGTTTCCAGATGATGTGTCGGGTACATGACCCATGCTTGTCTGTCAAAGGTCAAAGTCACTTTGAAGGTCAAGACAAAATAGGTTTAGCTTCATAACTTTTAAATGCCTGTCTGTCAAAGTGCTAAAAGCTGGTCATTTTGTCACAACTGCAAACCTCATTATCTGTGTGAAAGCAATATTCACCTTTAGTGATAGCTCTAGTTTCTAAACTGTGGTATAATAGTTAATCATGTGGGCCTCAGTTAATTTAATTTGCTAACATGTCTTTCATTTTTTAAAGGGATCTGTTCACAGATTGGCGGATTTTCCAACTTTTTGTCACAGATTCCAAACTGCTTGAGCTATTAAGTTCCGATGCTTATATCTGTTAAGACATTTAATGGCATACTACAAAAAATACAAAAATCTGTGAACAAGTCCCTTTAACTTAATTATTTTCCTTGATTTCAGGACGATTTTGCCCTGGCATTGATGGACATGTTCCTACATAAGATTGAGGAGAGAGTGGAGCTAGCTGCAGCGTTACACGTGCATAAACAGGGCCCACCACCCAGCACTGCCAGTGTTGTCAACACGTAACGGAACAGGGAAGGGAATGTACTTGTGTAATATAGGAACATTTGGACTTCAATGGAACTAGTCTTCGATGGAACTTTTTGGACTTGCAATATTTGGACTTAAGTTGAACATGTTGACTTAAATGGAAAATTTGGGCTTATATGGAACATTAGAACTTAAATGGAAAATTTGAAACATTTGGGCTAAGATGGAAAATTTGGCTAAGATGGAAAATTTGGTCTTGGATGTGACATATGGTCTTAGATGGAACATTGGTCTTAGATGGAACATTTGGTCTTAGATAGAACATTTGGTCTTTGATGGGACATATGGACTTAGATGGTACATTTAGACTTGTATGGGAAATTTGGACTAAAATGGCACATTGGTCTGTATATGAAATGTTTGGACTTAAAAGGAACATTTGGACTTAGATGGGACATTTGGGCTTAGATTAAACATTTGGACTAGTATGGGAAATTTAAACAAAGATGGGACATTAGGACTTATAAGGAACATATATGGACTTAATGGAACATTTAGACATACAAGGAATTGGCTCATGACAGCTGCAGACAGTTAGTAACAGTACTCCTCTTTTATAAGCCACAGTTAATTGTGGTAACAGTTCGACATATTCAGTTTCAATAAGCCAATAATTGGCATTTTAATATCTGATATAATTTTGTTCTGTTGTGGAAATGGAACATAATACATTAGATAGTCATTTGAAAACTTGGCAGTTGTTTCCAGGAGTATTGTGAAGATTGTATAAAGTCTGAAGAATTTGTTATACATTTGGTAACTAGTGTTAACAAAGGTTAGGTGTAATGTAGTAGGTAGTATTTTCTCTTTTTTGTCAGACATTAACCACAATGGAGACTGTTGATTTCAGACTTCTGTCCAGTGATGGAAAAAAAGCTGGATTGCACATGTTAAACTGCATGTCAGGTCTTAAATTATTTCTACATTTGAGGTGATATTGCAGATTCACTGCCATGGACAGGTTGCTTTGTATGGTAACAATGCCACTGCATTTTCTTATCATTTTCTTATTATACTACATGTATTGCATTAGCTAGTCACCATATTTCGTTATCAAGTTAGCAGCTGCAGAACATTATTGCATTTGGATTGTATGTTAAAGCTTATTTTCAATTACCTGCAGAAACTTGACTGATTTTTGTATGCAGCGTCTAGAAATAATGTGTACTGTTTTAAAATTTAAAATAATGATAAAATGATGTTAAAACAAGTGTGGCACAAGTGTAATTTCAATGCTTATCTATATTTGTTGTAATATTCTGAAAGCACTTTTGTACAGCTGTGCAAGTACATGTATATATGTCCGTGTTTTGATTGTTAATATAAAAGAGGTGTTGGATATTGTATGTACAGAAATTACCAGAAATACACAACTGTTTTTATTTATTTCATGCATAATATCAGTAAATTTACTGCTACCACTAATTATATATATTTTGCTTAAATTTTCACATTTTGGAACCATAATTTTGCTTTTAGGGTTAGGGTTTTTTCAAAGATTTGTACAAGTGTCTTCTCTTAATGTCTCAACAATATTTGTAGTGCAGCAAATGAATTAATCTGGTACGTGTGTACTTTAACCGTCCTGAACATGTTTACCATTGATCTGTGATAACGTTGAATGTACAAAATTGCAAGTGCGCTTGATATTATGTAACTAGCACTTATTTATGTACAGAAACTGTGCTGTATGTATTGATCATTATACGGATATACTAACGTCGATGCGATAATATATATTGGCACACGTGTGGAAATGTGTATATAAATAATTATATATATTTTGTACAAATAAATATTTTTTGCAAAATGTGTTGCGTTTTGGTTAGAAATATTTTTTTCAAACTATGTTGTGTTTTGGTTGTTATAAATACCGTATATACATTTCGTAGATAGCAATTTCCTATTTTAATCGTTTGGCGCACAAAAACCGTGAGGCAGACATAAACTGGTTTTAAACCTGGTTAAAATATCGTTTAGTATATAACCTACAACATTTTTACACAAAATAAAGACAAAATCTTGACCGAATATACCGGTACGCAGAGCTGGAACACGGGATAGTATTGTGTACCCTACAGTCTCTGGTGATTCTGGAGTTGTCACAGTTTGGCCGCCAAGCATCCGTGTCTTAGTGCGTATCTGGCCCCCTGACTAGGAACATTCTTAGGCTCGATCTTAGTCTTAGTCTTAAATAAATATTAATTAACCAATGGAAATCAAAGCCCAAATGTAACAAGCGTTCTCATTGGACAATTGTTCTGCGTAGCTGTCTTAAGATCACTTTTGACCTAGATTTCTTGCGATAATTATGCAGCGGGAAAATTGAATGCCGATAGAATTTGGCAAATTTTCTATTTTTAGGGAATGCAAACTTACAACAATGGTTTAATGTATACCAACAACTGTTGCATACTTTGGGGGATTAAAATGTACAGGATTGTTTACATAAGCGGTTAAAATAAAGTTATACTCATATCTTCGACATACACTCTAAAACTGAACATAATTATGAACATATTTTCTCTTTGTATGTCAAGATCAGAATATTATATTCGTTCTCAGAATTAATCCACTGATTTGTATGGAACGCCTAGACTGTCTTATGTTGACTGTTGACATGCTGGATGGTTCATTGAAATGATGATTGATTTTATAATATGATATGAGGTTATCATGGTATGCTGTGTGTTTATGATAGTATGCTGTGTGTTTATGATAGTATGCTGTGTGTTTATGATGGTATGCTGTGTGTTTATAATGGTATCCTGTGTGTTTATGATTGTATTCTGTGTGGTTATAATGGTATGCTGTGTGTTTATGATGGTATGCTGTGTGGTTATAATGGTATGCTGTGTGTTTATGATGGTATGCTGTGTGTTTATGTAGTATGCTGTGTGTTTATGATGGTATGCTGTGTGTTTATGTAGTATGCTGTGTGTTTATGATGGTATGTTGTGTGGTTATAATGGTATGCAGTGTGTTTATGATGGTATGCTGTGAGGTTATCATGGTATGATGTGTGTTTATGATGGTATGATGTGTGTTTATGTAGTATGCTGTGTGTTTATGATGGTATGCTGTGTGTTTATGTAGTATGCTGTGTGTTTATGATGGTATGCTGTGAGGTTATCATGGTATGCTGTGTGTTTATGATGGTATGATGTGTGTTTATGATGGTATGTTGTGTGTTTATGATGGTATGCTGTGTGTTTATGATAGTATGATGTGTGGTTATAATGGTATGCTGTGTGTTTATGATGGTATGCTGAGTGTTAATAATGGTATGCTGTGGGTTTATGATGGTATGCTGTGTGTTTATAATGGTATGCTGTGTGTTGATGATGGTATGCTGTGTGTTTATAATGGTATGTTGTGTGTTGATGATGGTATCCTGTGTGTTTATAACGGTATGCTGTGTGTTTATGATGGTATGCTGTGTGTTTATGATGGTATGCTGTGTGTTTATGATGGCATGCTGTGTGTTTATAATGGTATGCTGTGTTTTTATGATGGTATGCTGTGTGTTTATGATGGTATGCTGTGCGGTTATCATGGTATGCTGTTCTTTTCACTCGCTATCATTTTGTTTGATATTATTTTCATTCGGAACACTCGTTCTTTTACGTTGTAGCTTGATAAATGTCACGTGAATGGTTTCTGTCCAGCCTTACAAAATAGCTCAATGTAAACTTGATCTGTTGTTGTATGGCTTATCAGCTAAGGTCAGATTACTTAGGTGTAGCGAGATCTTGGCTAATTAAAAAAAATAAAGCTGGGTGAGAATTAAAGATAATTAGAGAATGTGTGACACCAGGAATTTGCTTGAAAATTGTTAGTTTAGAAGAGAGCAAACACAATAAGATCATGGCAGTAGAGAAGTTGTAAAGCGCACTCCTTGAAATTGGGCACATTGCTTTATTGGATCTATTTCTTAATGAACGTATTGACGACGATATTGCACGTTCCTTGACAGACACAGACTTAATAAGATTAGGAATTGACACGATCGGTGACCGCCACCGCTTTAGAGCGAGGCTGAATGCAAACACACGTGGCCCGGAACAAGAGGCGTCTGGCAGTAGCAGCGATTCGCAAACATTAAGTGTAATAAAATCAGAGTTTAATAATTAGTGGGCCAAATTTTAATTTCATCGGAATGTTTTGTGTAGAAGAAAGTAGAAAATTTTATAAATTAGGACTTTAGTATAGGCATCCTGCAGTACGGTCGATCCGGTAGTGGTATTCTTAAATTCAGATAAGCGACTCAACGCCTTTTGGTAAATTTCCAATCAGTAGTCCAAACTTGTTACGAATCTGTATGGATGTTGCATCTTCTTTTTAGCTCACCTGAGAAACCTGTGGTTGGATTTCTCAATCATTGCACATTGTTCCTTGGGTGGTTCTCTACCAAAATATACTTGAACACACTATTATGTGAAGTTGGAATAAGACGTCAAACATAGAATAAACTGTTTTATTACAGCAATGTTTTATATGCAGTTTACCATTTGTAATTTGCGAATTTTGCAGAGTAATTTGTGCAATAGACACCTGCATATATATAACTGCATCAATAAAACACAGTTCATAAATACAGTCAAAATGATCAAAGACTCAATCAGTTTTAATGAAAAGGTCCTGTAAACATGCTAATTATAACAAAGTTATTGAGAGAATATAACAAACATATATAAAAAAACATGAAATGCTCAGTTTTATTTGAAAATAGAACAAAAATCATGTCCATTCTATGTTTGATGTCTTATTCTAACTTCACATAATACAGTGTTTTGACATTTTGATTTGTTAAAAAAATCATGGCCGCCCGAGTGCATGGCATTTTTATATTTATTTGGCTTAATAGCGTTATTGGGACACTGCTAGCAGTCAAATGACAAATGTCATATTTTTAGTTTAAAAAAAAAACAACAACAGAGGCTATTGTGTCCATGACTTGTAGCGTTATTGTATATTCCGTATTTATGTATTTGGTATTTTATGTTTTCTGGCACTTCAAAATAATTATTCTTTTAATGTCCAAATATTAAGAGTCACAAAAAAATTGTTCAAAAACAAAGCATAAATATTATCATAAAATAGCAATTAACAGACGCGCTTGTTCGATGATGGCTGCCTTTATTGCTAGAGGAGTTTTTTATGACACGTTGCTGTATGAGCCTATATTGAAGCCATATACAACTTCCTAATTGACATGCATAGTCCAGCAAATACTTAGAAAGATTAAATTAATGAACAAGAGGACCTGTGAAACATTTAATGATAGTGGGTGTTATGCACCTATCAATGTTGTCCCCTACGTGGTTGAGCGGCGGGCATATACGGGACTTTAGACTGAAAGCGATTACCGACAGGCGGATATTTGACATTCCAAATAATTCCGGGTCTCGAGGTAATAGACTTTGGTCGGATTTTAGATCCTGGTAATACAGGCCCCCGGGCCATTTGATAGACATATAGCATCTCCCACTGAGGGGATTTCGACAAATATGCTTGACTCTTGGGTGGGGAATTAGACCCCCAAAAATAACATTTGTCAAATTCCCTTGGGCCCCCCCCTCCCCCCCCCAATAAGTATCTGCCTGAAAACATAGAGCACAATTAAGTCCTTTTCTGAAAGTGTCCGAAAACATAGAGACACACAAAATAATTATTTCAAAAAACATAAAACATAGTGTCCAAAACCATAAAATAAATACTTTATACTTTTTTTTTATTTCAGGTTCCCTTAAATGTTCAAGCCAGCTCAGCTTCATCAAGAATCCATCAACTTGTTGAAAGAAATCGTCTGTTTACCACCCAAACATTCTGCATAAATACAGGCCATTTTCTACAGGACTATCAGACCCGTTCCCTGAATGCCAAATATGCATATTTATCCCAGATATCACCCAACTGTAAAAAAATCTGTATTATTTTTGTGAAAAACAAAAGGGAAAATACGATTTTTCAAAGTTAGATACCAGTAAATCATTGTGTACGAAAACTCGACTTTTGCATCTTACAGCACATCGAATCATGTTATACGGAACATTTGACACGTTTTATACATTACTGATGTCCAATGCATTAAAATAAGTCTAATGAACTGGTAATTTGACTGTTTTATATGATTTAGGTACGAATTTTAGTTCACGCTCCCCATACAATCCGAGTACAGAAAATGCAAGCCAGATGGCTTATCATGTGTCATACTGAAATACGTTTTTGAAGCATTTCTACTTTGCGGATCGATCTGAAATGTTGCATGTGTGCTACAAGTATGTTAATAATGATATAGACGAGTTTTTATCAAGATAGCAAAATTTTGAGTTTTCTTTAAAGTGCCTATTACTAAAGAGTTCCTTTTCTCTTAGGGTAAAAAAGCCATTTGGCAATCTCAGACATGTCTTTTGTGGTTATTTCTTATATCCCACGTGTGTCTGGAACATTTTGGTGCATTTTATTGGGGGCTAACTTGAAAAGTGAACTGTTGGGGTGTGTTTTCTGTGGAATGTGGCTTTTGTCGAAATATGACTGCCTGGACCCTGTTTTCTAAGGCTGTCTGCATTCAGGTGTGATGCATTTTCTTAGAAGTAACATGATATATCTTTTTTATTGCCATTTTTGGAAGAGGACAGATTCATTTTAAATTGATACCAGGCTTGCACAATCTGAAATAAAGGAAAGGCTAGAAAAATGCTGTCAAAGTTTGCCGTTTTATAATGGGACCATATGGGAATTAGAATTACTGGTATCTAACCTCAAATACTTTACAGCCGAAAATCAATTGTGATACATCGACTATCTCCTTTAATTGTATCGTTGACATTGTTTGCAATGGGAGAACACTAAATAGCCTTGTAATAAAGAAAAAGTATCTGTTTATGTAAATAGTAAAGATACAACAGTTATACTTCAATTATAATTTGTTCCATGACTAGGTACTTGTTTGTTTCTAGGATTTATCTTCAGATTGTTATTCCCCATTACTTACAATGTGTTTCATACATAACCCATGCTTGTCTGTCAAAGTTCAATATCACAATTCTAGGCCTTGTCATCCTTGCAATTTTGTACAGAGATTGCTCTGGACCGAAAAGGTGGCATACCTGATTTACAAAAGGCTATTGTTACAACATAATTAAACAAGCAACAATTATTTTTCAGACTGCGCTGGATTATGGTGGTCCCAGAAAAGAATTGTTTAGAATTACTCTGCAAGCCATTAAGGAAAATACTTCGACCATGGTTTGAGGGAGTTACTGTCAGATGACTACTACACTATTGGCATTGTGTTTGGTAAGAAACAGTTATTGATTAAATAAGGTAACATTCTTATTTATTTAATTTAATATTAATTCTCTTTTATATTGAAATGGAGTGGTAACTGTATTACTAGTAAAGTTGCCTAAATAATATATTGTATTGTATTGTCTATAATGTGTTTTAGCTCACTTGAGCCGTTCGTGTTTGTTGAGATATTGGTATAGGGCCCGAGAACTGGCCTGCGTCATCCGTAATGCGTCCACAAATGGGGACGTAGACACGATATAGACTTCACTTTTTATTCAATCTTGACCAAACTTGCACAGTTTGTGTATGACCATAAAATCTCGGATAGGTTCGATAATGGGCCAGATCGGACTAGGAACAACAGAGTTATTGCCCCTTTTTCATGAGAAAAACTGAACTTTGTTCAAACTACAGACTTCACTTTTTATCTTAACTTTACCAAGGCCCATAACTCTGATCTGCAATTCATCAGAATTATGCCCCTTTTTGTACTTAGAAATTCAGGTTAAAGTTTGCATGCAACAACTCCATATATCTATAACTACTACAGATATTGAATTGAAACTTCACACATGACTTTAGGGTCTTTATATAAGGTCACTCACTGACCAAGGCCCATAACTCTGACCTGCAATTAAGCAGAATTATGTCCCTTTTGTTCTTAGAAATTTCAGGTTAAACTTTGCGTATAACAAATGCATATCTCAATAACTGCTACAGATATTCAATTAAAACTTCACACATGTCTTCAAGGTCATCATATAAGGTCACTGGCCAAGGTACATAACAGTGACCAGAATTTTAGCAGAATTATGCCCCTTGTTTTATAGTGATAAAGGCCAATAACTCTGATAAAGTGGTTGAATAGTCGAGCGTGCTGTCCTGAGACAGCTCTTGTTGATATCTGTTTGATGACATTCCAACAACTAATTGACATGATATCCATCCGATTAAATACTGATGGACAAAACGACATTCAGCCAATATTGTTTTCGATTATATCTGTCTGTAAGGGCGATATCATATTTTATATCTGTTTGATGACGGTCCGACAAATAATTGACACGATATCCATCCGATTGAATGCCATTGGGCAAAACGACATCCAGCCGATATTGTTTTCGATTATATCTGTCTGATAATAGCCATATGTAAGGGCGATATCATATTGCTTTCCGTTTGATGACGGTCCGACAAATAATTGACAAGATATCCATCCGATTGAATGCCGATGGGCAAAATGACATCCAATCGATATTGTTTTCGATGTCCATCCGATTTGTCGGTTTGATAACGGCTTGATGTTGTTGTGCTGACTGGGGACGTGACATTTTCCGTGCTATAGGCTATTACTGAGTCAATGTGCAGGGCATTCATCACTGACAGTGAATGTGTTTTTTTTTTAGCCCTCTCCATTCTACAGAATGGCAAGATTCCAACATTCCTCAGCCCAGATCTGCTACAACAGTTGTGGAACGGTTCCGGTACTAGCAGTACTGGTACTCCATGTATAACTCCACTTATAAAAGGTCTAGACACTCTTGGGGTATTTGAGGTAAATAGTTTACACTTTTAACTTAGGGTAAAGAAATGTAAGCAATTTTACAGTAGTTGCGTTGCTTGTTGGCCACAAAAATCCTTAATATGTATTTATATGACAGTTTACAATGACATACAGCTGAATTTTGTTATCTCAAACTTGCTTAAGTCAAAGTTCCGGATATGTCAAAGTGGACAATTCCAAAGTAATAAAGTGGGAATGTCTATTGATATGAAACCATCTTCAACAGAGCAGTATAGCGTGGAGTTCACGAGCATATTATGTAGCTTGCCTGAGTAAATCATGCTAGATCAGTTGGTAAAGCGCTGGACTGTCAATCTGGGGATCGTGAGTTCGAACCCCAACCCGGCCACACAACTTGTGTGGGAATTGGTCATACAATTATTTTTACAGCCATTCTCCCCCTACCTCTGATTCAAGTAGGGCAGTTGTCAGTTACTGGCATAGGTATGTGCACTTAGTATTGGTAAACAGCTTAGATCGCCTGAGCTTGCCCAGGAAAAGTGTGAAAGACTGAAATACTGTTAAAACGGCGAAAAGTCCAAACAAACAAAGTAAACAAACAAACTGAGAAAATCATATCAATCCTTTACAGATAATGACAAGACTACCTGTACTGAAGGTGTTGTTGGAAGACAAGCCAGAGCCATTGACAATTAAGAAACTGACCAGCCTTCTGAAGCCATCCTTCAGTGAATCGGGGAGCAATAAAGAAGTGGTGGAAAAGGCAGTTTATGCAAAGTTTATCAAGTATATAAGAGAAGTAGCAAGTAAGTAAATAATACATGCCTTTTTTAATGACCTATTTTGGAAAAAAAGTCCCTATCTGCAATTGGGACTTGGGTATTTTGCAGTGTGAAATATGTCAAATTGAGTAAATAAATATCTTATAATGCCTCCCATCGAAGATGGCGGGGTTTATTGGTTTGCTAATGTCGGTCGGTCTGGCTGTCAATAGACCACTTTTGTTTCCGCTTTCTAAGTCCAATAGTTTTCATCCGATCTTAACCAAACTTCATGTACATGTTGATGGGCATAGAATCTCGGCCATTTTCGATAATCGGCCAATTCTCTCCATGAATTGTTAAGTTAGGGACTTTGAATTATCTTATATTGGCGTTTTTAGCCGTTTCTGCCCTCTGTGTCCGACCGTTTTCATCTGATCTTCACCAAACTTCATGAAAATGTTTGTGGGCATAATATCTCAACCAAGTTGGATTATCGGTCATTGCCCCAGGTATTATAGAGTTATGGTCTTTGAATTATATAAAATTGGCTGCTTCAGGGGTTTCATCTGATCCAACCAAACTTCATGAACATCTGGGCATAATATCTTGATCAAGTTCGATTATTAACTAATCCCCCTACGGACTGTGCAGTTAAGGCCCTTTATTTATGTAAAATTGGCCTTTTTAGCAGTTTCTGATCCCTATGTCCAACAGTTCTCATCTGATCATCATCAAACTTGATATTTTAAAGATTGATTTTAACCTAGAGGGGGCATAACAGCTCTTGTATTATAATAGATTTGACCTAATATATTGATTATGCCCCCCCCCCTATCGAAGATGGCAGGGTAAATTGGTTTGCTAATGTCTGTCTGTCCGTCTGTCGGTCCCATTTTCCTTGTATCCTCCATTTTTGTAAGCTTTCTTGAGCTTAAAGATACTGAACTCAAGATTGGCATAATAATCTGCGTTTCTGGTAGTAATGCCTAAATGGTAAAAACATGTGTAGAAACCATCACTATTTGTATAGAACACGGACCAAATACTGTCACAAAATGTATATTTCATTGAAAAATAGAAGTTCAGTTAGCTTGCACTTTCCTTGAACCAGGTATTCCCGATTTAAAAATACCGCGTTTTTAGGACTGGACCATCTGGAGTTTAGTCCCTTTAAAGTGCTCTGTGAAGCACAATTGGTGTGTGATCATGCAATCTTTGATGTGTTTGATAATGGGCTTTAGGTAATCAAGAAAGTTCAAAATAAGACATCACCTTTCTTTGGCAAAAACATTCACAGTTTAAGTTTGACAGTATGATATATAATGAATATTAATACACTGAATGCTCAAACATTGCCAAACAGATTGCAAAAAAGGTAAATGTTAAACTGATAATTATATAGTAAAGATGAGTGTTCAAAGCAAGCTTATTACCTGTAATATTTTTAATCGCATCACTAATGCCGGTAATACTCAATTTTGGCAAACTTCTTATACGTATCTATTGCTCTGTCCTGTGTCATTGCTCTTTTGTTAGACATATTCTGTCCTTAATCTTTCAGGTGGAAGACGCATGGGAATAAATCTGCAGTCTATTCTGCAGTTTGTCACAGGAGCAGATGAAGAACCTGTATTGGGCTTCAAGTTGTCACCATCAATTCAATTTGTAGAATGCTCCTCATCCTTCATCCCAACAGCAAATACGTGCATAAATTGTTTGACATTGCCTAGAGCCTCTGTGGGAGAATCTCTTCCTGCAGATGAGCAACTATTTGACAGATACGATTACGCATTTTTTAATACCTTCTACGGACTAAAATAAACAAACTTTTCAGGGGAGCATATATACTCCGCTTTGTCCTTCCATCCAAATTTCTTGTCTGGGCTATTTCTCAGCAACTACTGGCTGAAATTCAATGAAACTTTATGGGAAGCTTCATTACCAAGAGCATGTCAGGCGGGGCACAGGGGGCACATGCCCCCAAGCTGACCCCAAAGCTTATGTAATGTATATCATCTTAAACATGAAATTTTTAAAGAAAAAAGAAGACAGTGGAAATATATTTTGCCCCTAAACTACTTAAATATTATCGTTAATCAAAGACCAATGCCTAAGGCAAAAATATCAAAGGGAGGGGGCACGAAGGGCATAAGCTTGAACTAGACACAACTCATATGCTTTGTTTTAACTTCTTAAACTTGTAATAACTTCGTAATAACGGGAAGGATTTTAATATAACTTCATATTATTATTCCCCATGGCCAAACGATGTGTCGTGCACATGACCCATGCTTGTCCTTCAAAGGTAAAGGTCACAATTCAAGATCAAATGTCAAATACAGGTAAAATACTTGTATTTGGTTTCCACTCCATAACGTTGTAATGCATGGAAGGATTTTAATATAACTTCAGATTATTATATCCCATGATCAGAAGATGTGTTACACATGACCCATGTTTGTCCATCAAAGGTCAAAGTAAAAAATCAAATGCTTGTATTTCATTTCCGCTCCATAACTTCGTAATAACTAGTAGGATTTCACATAACTTCTAATAATTATTCTCATGACCAGATGATGGGTCGCGTACATGACCCATGCTTGTAGGTCAAAGGTCAGTGTCACAATTTAAGGTCAAAGGTTTAATATTTGCATTGTGTTCCTCTCCGTAACTTCTAAATACCTGGAAGGATTTTAATATTACTTCAAATTGTTACTCCACATGACTAGACAATGTGTCACGCACATGTCTCATGCTTATCAGTCAAAGGTCAAGGTCACAATTCAAGGTCAAATACCTGTGCATCGTTTGTAATTTTCATTTTGCATTTCAAGCCCATTTTTCTTTATGCTGGTCATTTTGTCAGTCAATACATTAATCTGTGTTAAAGCTCTCCATCTGTGTCAAAGCTCTACGTCTGTGCCAAAGCGGTATGTGGGGTTATAAGTCACCTTTAGTGATAGCTCTAGTTGTTGCTGATTTTTTTGTCCAGAGTTTGTGCCTGTACAAAAGACTAAATTTAAACTATTTTAACTATTATTATAACAAATCTCTATATTGATTACAACATTGTAACCTTACCATGGATTAGTAATACCATAGTACCACGTTTGAAGATCTTATATAGTTTCCAAAAATCCTAAATAAATAACATTAGTAATACATTTATATCTTAAATATTCATAACAGTTTCCATGATAATGCATTTTTTTTGTAGTTGCATTGCTTTTTTATGGCACATCTAGTTTGAATTATAATTGTAATTGTATTCATCTTTGTTCTGTTGTGCATATATTTGTTCAGCTATTATATATTTGATACTTGTTATTGTCATTCTGTGGACAAACCAAAGCAGTATTCATAACAGCCAACTACATGTATCAGAATTAAAGTTGTCAGTCCCGGCTAGCTCAGTTGGTAGAGCGCTGGACTGTCAATTCATGGATTGTGAGTTCGAACCCCTGCCCGGTCACAAAACTTGTGAGTGGATCGGTCATGAAATTATTTCTACGGCCATTCTCCCCCTACCTCTGATTCAAGTAGGGCAGTTGTCAGTTATTGGCATAGGTGTGTGCACTTAGTACTGGTAAACCACTTAGATCGGCTAAGCTTGCCCAGGAAAAGTGTGAGTAGGTTAACTGACCGCTGTGATATGACTGAAATACTGTTAAAAACGGCGAAACATCCAAACAAACAAACAAACAGATTTAAAGTTAGTAATTTAAGTTAAGCAATTTCTTAGTTTTTGCAAACTATTATAGAAGTATCTTAGAAATAATATAAGAATATGGTTTTTGTCTTAAAATGTTAGGCGTCTTTGCATCAGTCTTAAAGACGTTCGCAACAACAAGAAAATAATTGGGTTAATTTCTCCTTTTGCTTTATTTTTCTTCATTGTATATAGGTAACCATATACTAATTTCAATCAATAAATATAAATCTTTGTAAGTCATTAAGTTCCAGTCAATGGTTAAAAGTTCATAAAGCATATTAATAATCAAAACCACACGTATACAATGTATTGCCAAAGAAATCAGTTCAGAAAAGATCCATTAAATATCTCCATTCTATTTTGGCAATTGACATGTTGTTTACGTTAACACGAAACATGAAAAAGGCTACACAGGTACCCTATTTAAAGTCCAATATTTCCTAAACAAATTCAGCGACCCATTATTTTTATTAATGTTCTGTAGTACATTGGTGCATGTATGTGCGAAAATTTAAGAAAATCTATCGTTTGGAACAAAATATATTGATGCATAATAAATGACGTTTCAGAATTTATTATTACTACCCAGTTGACCTACTTAAATGTCCAGTCAAATTCATTATTTTAACAGTAAATGTAGGAAAAAGCGTTTTTTATTATCAAAATACACTTGTATATTGCAAAACAAGACATGTGAAAAGATACCAGTAGAAAGAACCATAACCTTGTTTGAAAAAAGCACTTCTATATACTTATAACATAGATAAAATTTCCAAACTGAAAAAAAGTGGCTTCGATAAGTATCGTATTCGACACCCAATATTACCGGAAAAAAAACAGAAAAAGGCCGGTGAACCCTATCTTTTAACACTGTTTTAGATTCAGTATACAATGAAACATGTATATGGAATTTTTTAACAAAATCTGTCGCTTGGAACAAAAGGTATTTGTATATTTGATTATTTTTGGATGTTTTAAAAGGCATATTAAATGCGTAATTTACCTTTCTTAAGTGTCCATTTAAGGTCATATTTTTTTAAACGGGATCTATAGATAAAGCGCTTGTATCTTTAAACTGCACTTGTATATTGCCAAACGAAACATTAAAAAAGATGCGTTTAAAAATGTCCGTCTTTGTTTGAATATGAACACTTTATATAAGGCGTAAAAAAAAAGTTTGTTTAAGGTAACCCGACCTACCCTAAAAAAATGACCCGACCCTAGAACATTTTATTGGGTTTGTCATATTGATTTTGGTTTTATTTACCTTTTTCAATAATTAAATGTGTTTTGGATAAATAAGTGTTTTGTTTTGATAGTATCAATTTATAACCAATGTTTCAGGATATTACTGATATGTTTTGAATATTTATTCAGTTTTAGAATCTTCAAGTTGTCCATTTACCCAAAAAATAATTTAAAAAATCTCGACCTACCTACCCTTATTTTTTGGGGCATGTAACCTGAAACAAACATTTTTTTTTACACCTAATTGAGCATTTGTAGTCACACAAACTGAAAAAAGGGCTTTGACAGGTACCGTATTTAAAACCCAAAATTCCGGAACAAGGCCGGTGACCTGTAGTTTTTAAGACTGTTTTAGTTTGAAGATACGTTTGACACATGTTTGTGCAAATTTTTAAGAAAATCTGTCGTTGGAAAAAAATTGTTGCAAATGTCTTTAAAGTTTAGAATTTTCTAAGAAAATAATTCAATATTGTCACTTTTACATGACCACATTCTGTATAAGTCTAAAGTGTCATCGATATTCTTGTGTATCTGTCTTGGTGCATTAAAATGTTTGATATTTTTATGGTTTAATATTCATTGTATGCACATTGTTAATTTTGTATAATGGTTTCAAAAACAAACTTGTCATAATTAAAACACTTTTTTGATTGTCATGTCTCCAGTTCCGTCACTGATCGTATTGAGTTTATATTTCTCATTTTACCACGTCTGTTTTGTGTAATTATACGTACAATCAAAGTCACTATATATTACGTTCTATTGTTTTCTGTCACAATAAATCAGAATAACGTATATATGCATTGTCGATTCATACCATAGCCTAATATAGAGTTATTCAGTCCCTCTATCAACATGTATATATAAGTACATGTTCCTTCATTTGTATCGCTATTTTCTTTCTTTATTAATATTAATTCCTTGAGCGTGGGATATTTGCACGACCTTGAAATAAAATATTATTATAAAATAATATAAATAATATATTATTTAAAATATTATTTAATCATGTTATTTTCCGGTTATAGATAGTAATATAATCGAATGGTATCGTTTATTTGCCTTGCGTACATGTACGATTTCAGACACCCATTTCTTTATCATTTGTTAGGAGCCGTACCGGTCTGTTTTAAAAACTTTGCAAACGGTAAGAATTCAGTTTTTAGCTGTTCGCAGAACAACTAAAGATACCACAATTCCAAAATTAAACAGTCAAAGAACTTTGATCCCAACAGCTTTAGGCCAGTCGACCACGCGAAAGTAGGAAGTGCCATTTTGAATATAGTTTAATTTGTCAAATGGTTATCATTACGATAATGAAATTGATTAGAACATGACATGTTGGGAAAAGTTAAGTTAACATCTTTCAATGTAGGATCAATTAATACGACTGTACTGGCGAAGAAAAGAAAATAGTACGTTATGCGACGTCGAATAGAAAAAATCTAACCCTTAAAAAATCGAAAAAAGTGACACCAAGAGTGTAAAATATTCTTTTCCCTTTAGTACAAAACCAACTCAACTCGTATTCAAACAAGTTTGATCGAGATTCAAGTTCAAACGAAGTTTGAACGTAATCAGTAAAAATGAATCCTCTAGAACGTAAACGCCTTACGAAGATTTCAAGCATGTCTATTGACCAAGTTAACTGCATATATATACATATATTTAAGTGATTATCAGGATCAACTACCAGTATATACTATTACAACGTCAAAACGCAAAACTTAACATTCTTTATAAATGTCTCGACTTACTCGTTTTATACAAGGAATCGCAGCACATTCATGGAAGGAACCATGAACTCAATCGGACAGAGGTGTCTTCACACACAGTGACACTTAATTTTTCGCCATATTAAATCATTTTCTTTACATATTTAGAAATTCGGTTTGATTGGGTAAACTATAGAAAATTGTCTGAGAGACATCTGAAACCTTTCCACTTTCTTTAGGTACAGGTTTAGGTTCTTTAGGTTATTTTTCGTAAACATTGTCTTTCGTTGGATTTTTTTCAAAAGCCTACACAAACAATCAGTGTATGGTCACGTTTAAGCTGCGGTATACGAATACACTATACACAAGGTTTACCAGATTTTACGAAGTTAATCACTCATTGCTTTCTAAAATTGACACTGCCTTCTCATATATTTCTATTCCATAGTTTGAACTTGTCCAATTTTGAGGACAGTGTTGTGCAAGTTCTCGACTGCAGCTGTCGCTGATGTGAATTTCTGTTCTTCCGGAAATTGGACGACTGTCGGTAATGCTTCCATTGAAGATCTCGTTGTTAGTATCCGGAGAATCTAATACTGTGTCTTCTGGAACATCGGGGACCGGGTTGTTCAGAACACCACTTGACCATAGTTTGAGTGGTGTTGATCGAACTGTACGCAATCTGTGTGTACTCCATGCGCCACACCACCATTGAAGTTTTTCATTTATCTTATGCATATATACATAGTGGAGTGCATAAATATGTACCGGATTCATGATATCCAAAATACTTTCATCTTCTAGGAAGGTAAACAAATCGGAGTAAAATCCCAAAACGCCTTCATAAACATCCCTCCACAAACGTTCAATGCGTTGATTGTGTACACTTTTCCCTGCTATAACGCTTCCAAATCCGCGATGCTGTAGCATATGGTCAGCAATTTTAATATTTTCCATACCCATATCTATTCTAACACGTAATGGTGTTCCAAACTTAGCCACACCTAGTTTAAACAACTCTACCAAAGTATCAGACCTATTGTTGTCTACGGCATTCATAAACATAATCATTCTACTAAATCCATCCACTCCAGTAGATATAATAAAATACCACCGAATTAGTTTATGATTCGTATCTATGTGCCACATATGATTTGGTCCTTGTACGTGGTATATACGCCGATGAAGCCGTCTTGTTGTTCGGTCTTTAATACCATTTTCATTATGTATCTGTAATATATCACGAAGTTGAGCTCTTGGTATCTGAAATAATAAATGTAGAACTCCTAGATATTTATAATTATACTAGACATGTGTCCGTAGGACACGGATGGGATGCCCCTACTGGCTACATTACGCTGGCTGTCACAAAACTCCGCTGATGTTGGAAAAAATGCACCAAAATACTCCGGTGCACAAGTTCACATGCTGATTAATATGTTTGTAAAGTTTCATCACTCTAGCAGTAATACTTTTTGAGTTACGCGCGACACAAGTCCAAAAATGTCATTTTTTGCTAAAAAAAGGGACCATAACTCCGCTGATGTCGGAAAAAACTGCACCAAAATACCCAGGTGCACAGGTTCACACGCTGATTAATATGTTTATAAAGTTTCATCACTCTAGCAGTAATACTTTTTCAATTACGAGAGACACAAAAAGCCGACGGACGGACGGACGAGGACAAATCTATATGCTCCCCTTTCAAGTGGGGCCATAATAAAACCTACATATATGCTTTATGAAATACTATTAAAATATGGGAAATACCGTCGATATGCCCCTGTAATTAAGAAACATCTTAAGTTGACATGCATTAAAACTAAATGCACGCGCGTCTGTTTTTCTATAAATAATGATAAATTTATTAAATACGCCTCATGCAAAATAATATAACTGCTTGAAAGACAATGGTTAGAAACAAGATCTGTCAGAGGACAGCACGCTCGACTATTCAAAGTACTTCTGCTGATACATATTTTGGAAAGTGGAAGGGGCACACATTCGTTGAAATACAAATCCGAGTTTGGGCAATTACTTTGACAATTTATTCCAAATTTAAAGTGAATACCTTATGTATTTTAGAATTATAAGACTTTGGAACAAAACTTTAACCAGAAAATCTATTTGAAAAGTGGGCATCCATCTGTCAAACTACAAAACAGGGTTATGTGGGTTGTGGCACCTGATGCTGTAGTTAATGACAAAGGTATATTCCAAATTTCAAGTGAATAACCTGTCAAGTTTTTAAGTTATACAACTTTTGAATAAAAACTTAAATCTGAAAATCTATGTGAAAAGGGACATAACTATGCCAAAATACAAAACAGAGTTATTGGGAATGTTGCACCTGAGGCTGGAGTTGATGGCAAATGTATAATTAGTTACACTGTTTGTATCTGTTATGAAACCACTGAGGGTGTATATCCCAACAGTGTAACGAATATATCTCACCGACTACCTTTCACTGGTTTCAGTTCAATTCAATTCAATCTTTATTGTGGTATACAAGGCCACCGGCCCATGCACAAAATGTTGAACAAATTTATACATTTTAATTGATATCATTTAAAATTAAAACGAAAGAAAAACTTACAAAATAACGCGAAACACATACAACGACTTTACGAAAATAAACAAAAAGACTTCATTACACTGCGTCATTAGACTTCTGTGAGGTATTGAAATATACCCATGGCCAGGGTTCGACCTTAACGCGTGTCTGTCGGTCCGTGACCTGTGATATTTCGGTTGTCATTGAAGGACGACCGGTCCGGTGACCAGTTGTTTTTGGACTTGTTCCAATTGTGGATTTCTGAATTATCATTTGTGGTTAAGAATACAGTGACGGGCATTGAAGTCGCATTTTAGTGAAGCAATTTCCATTGATAATAATTAAATATAGTCATTTAATAACCTTTCATTATTTAAAACAAATTTAATCAAATAACATATATTGTAAAAATAATGAGCTTATAATAGCTTCGATCGATTATATTACTCCTGGCTCATTACTAGTTTAACAACGTATTCCCTTTTTGACACAATTTATTATTGTTTTTGTTTTTACAACAGGCAGTTTTTAATTGTATCTCTATTAAAAAAACAATCGAAGTAAACATAATTCAAGTCTAGGTATCCGCATTGTGACAATGATTGCAAAACGTTAAGGAACGGATAGCCAAATCATATAACGATATATAATTATATTTTTAATTGCTCTAATTGCGTGTTTATTGCTTAGCACACGAAAACGCATGTATCTCCAATGTAGGTCAATTTTAAGAAGTTGACGTCTCATCTTTATTTAAACAACAATGCTCATGAAACATTTTGATCTAAAATGTATTATACAAAAATATATAATGAATAATAGATGTTCATGTGTGCTGAACATATTTTCTGATTTCAATTCTGAGAATCATTTGTTTGAACTATTGTATGCACTATGCAGTTCGACGTATTTTGATTTTCGGGACCAGTTCATACAGTATCGGTCAAGTAGGCTTTGAAGGTAGCAGGTCTTGTGGACCACCACTTCCCAAAAGTTAAGGTGAAACCCTGCCCATGTTGTATGGAAAATACCCCATGGTCATGTGACCGCTCTAAGCCAATCGGATCGCATCATTTATGTCGGAGGTGATATTATTCCAAGTTTCAAGTGAATAATGTAGTTTTGAAGTTACAAACAAGACTTTTGAATATAAACCTTAATCAGAATATCTATGTGATAAAGGAGAATAACTCTGTCAAAAAAAAAAAAAATTTGTTGTGGGTAATGTTGCACCTGATGCTGGAACTAATGACATATGTATATTCCAAGTTTCACGTAAATAACTTATTTACATGTAGTTGGAAGTTACAAGACTTTTAGACTCGGACACCGACGTCGGGGCGAGTAGGAAAGCTCACATATTCTTCTAATAGTCGAGGTTAAAATCAAAGCTGAAAATACATTCCTTTAACAAGATGTAAAAGAAATAGTCACCCGATATTAATGTGATATTTTTGAGAAACATATGTGAACATGTTGTACATAGTATTTTAAAAAGCAAATTACCCTGTAATAAATTACCGCTTACATACATCCGCAGTGAATTGATGAAAAACAACGAATCAAAATAAATGATTTCAAATATACAATATTCGCCAAAAGACACCATTCTAAAATACATTTTGTGTTGTATAGTATTGTATCATAGGTACTGATATACTACTTACGTGAATGTTTTTATGTCCCAGTAACTCCTTTATCATTTTCTCACCACAGCGTGGGAATGCCTTGACAATTTCGTTTACAATGCGGGTAAGACGGTCATCATCAATTTCAGTAAACCTGTGTTTTTGTAAACCGTAAACACGCATTCGTCGAAATAACGTGCTTTCTGAGACCGAAAGTAGTTCGGATATTTCTTTAATTGTAAATCCAGTTTCTAATAGGTCTTCAAGAATCCTTTTCGGAATCTCGAAGGACGGCGAACCGGATCCTGCACTTGCCCTACGTGGTTGAAAACTTTCATAATGACAACATGCTGTCCGCAGTTTCATAACATCGGCTCGATTATGCACTCCCAAGCAATTCATTTCGTACATGGACAATGCGCAAACAATGTCCGGTGTTATATTTTCCCTGTCAAATACTGTAACGAGCCTTTGTAGGCCAATATGTTGTAAGATCGCATCCATTATATTTAATACATTATCCTGCAATTGATGATTACAAAACTAGAAAGTGGCTAAGGGCTTGTTCTCTTAAAAAAAAAGACCCGATCGTTCCACTTAGCATACCATGATAACCTCACAGCATACCATGATAACCACACAGCATACCATCATAAACACACAACATACCATTATAAACACTCAGGATACCATCATAAACACACAGCATACTACTTAAACACACAGCATACCATCATAAACACACAGCATACTACATAAACACACAGCATACCATCATAAACACACAGTATACCATTAGAACCTCACAGCATACCATCATAAACACACAGCATACTATCATAACAACACAGCATACTATAATAAACACACAGCATACCATCATAAACACACAGGATACCATCATAAACACACAGCATACTATCATAAACACACAACATACTATCATAAACACCCAGCATACTATCATAAACACACAGCATACTATTATAAACACACAGCATACCATCATAAACACACAGCATACCATTAGTAACACTCAGCATACAATCATAAACACACAGCATACCATCATAAACACACAACATACTATCATAAACACACATCATACCATCATAAACACACAGCATACCATGATAACCTCACAGCATACCATCATAAGTACACAGCATACCATTATAACAACACAGCATACCATCATAAACACACAGCATAATACATAAACACACAGCATACTATCATAAACACCCAGCATACCATGATAACCTCACAGCATACCATGATAACCACACAGCATACCATCATAAACACACAACATACCATTATAAACACTCAGGATACCATCATAAACACACAGCATACTACTTAAACACACAGCATACCATCATAAACACACAGCATACTACTTAAACACACAGCATACCATCATAAACACACAGCATACTACATAAACACACAAAATACCATCATAAACACACAGCATACCATTAGAACCACACAGCATACCATCATAAACACACAGCGTACTATCATAAACACACAGCATACCATTATAACCACACAGCATACCATCATAAACATACAACATACCATTATAATCACACAGCATACCATCATAAACACACAGCATACTACATAAACACACAGCATACCATCATAAACACACAGCATACTACATAAACACACAGCATACCATCATAAACACACAGCATACCATTATAACCACACAGCATACCATCATAAACACACAGCATACCATTATAACCACACAGTATACAATCATAAACACACAGGATACCATTATAAACACACAGCATACCATCATAAACACACAGCATACTATCATAAACACACAGCATACTATCATAAACACACAGCATACCATGATAACCTCATATCATATTATAAAATCAATCATCATTTCAATGAACCATCCAGCATGTCAACAGTCAACATAAGACAGTCTAGGCGTTCCATAGATTTGTTTAGCCTAGTGGCACGCTCTATAAATAACAATTGATTCTAACGAGTTCAACACACGATCATTCTAAAATTAGCGCGCGTTTAGCTGCTAGTGTAAAGCTGTTATAATATACATGCATCAATTAGCGTACAGAAAATCATAAGAGCGAATATTTCAATGAATGGGGAATTTTTCGACGTAGCTGTCTAAGATCACTTTTGACCCAGATTTTCTTGCGACAATTATGCAGCGGGAGAATTGAATGCCAATAGAATTGGGCAAATTTTCTAATTTTAGGGAATGCAAACTTCAAACAATGGTTTAACGTATACCAATAACTGTTGCATACTTTTGGGGAATAAAAATTTACATATTGTTTACATAAGCGGTTAAAATGAAGTTATAAACATATCCTCGCGTATACTCTAGAACTGAGACTAAATATGAACGTATTTTCTCATTGTATGCCATAAACAGAATGATATATTCATTCACGTAACGAAATAACTATTTTGTTTTTAGCCTACATTTATATAAGCAGTACGCTCTATAAATAGCAATTGTGAAATGTTGCCATGCATAAATCTCACTCACAGTTGCCGTTCCATGTAGCCATTGATTCTAGCGAGTTCATCGCATTCCACAAAAAGTAGTGGCATTCTAAAAATAGCGCGCGTAGCTAGCAACGGCTGTATAGCTGTGTTAATATACTCGTACATGCATCAATAATAGCGTTCAGAGAATCATAAACCTAAAAATTTCAATAAATGTGGAATTTATATTATAAACTTACTGTTAATTTGATTTAAAATTGTGGTTACGATTTATTAACGATTATTTATAATTGCATCTTTCCATCAACTTCTCCAGTAGATGTTATTTAATCTGTAAAAAGATGCTACATTTTCGATAGATAAAATGTTATGAAAGAAGATTCGGAATACGTCGAATTGTTATTCGCGTAGCATGAATACAAAATTTGCAATACTAATTATACACAGGAACCCTTGATATATCATATTTCTACTGATATAATTTAAAATCGTCATAGTCTAATGAATTTTTATGCTTGCATCATCAAAAAATAAAGTCTTAACATTTCAAAAGTCGCTGAATGTTCCCTGACTATTGCTTTTTATTGGGATACACAGGGTACATGCTTATTTGACTTCAAATCGTTATTATATTAGATAACTAACATGAATGGTATATTACCGGTACTATAAATAACTATATAGACTCGTCTGATACATAATAATTTTCCCGAAATTATTTTCTTACATTGTTAATTTGTTAAATTGGCCTGACAAATTCAGATAACAATTATGTTAACCTAAATTATTTTGGTTATTCATGTATCACTGGTGGAAACATGGAGTTGTATGATTGGTTTATTCACGGCATAGATATTAATTATAATTCTATTTAATTTTTAAATTTATCTCAAATTAACTTTTGGGTCCGAGAAGTTTTCTTAAAGTGTCCGAAAAATCTGGGGTCCAATAAGTCCCCTAATATTGGTGGGGACCAAACAATCTGGGATCTGAGAATTCACGTAACCGATCATCTTGGCCGTCTGTTTAGGTAATCTTTAAATGTCATCTCAATATTAATTTCAACGCCGATTGTCTTTTTCAAAGACATTTCTTGTTATATGATATTGACCGAGTAGGCGGTCTTTCTGCGCACGGTCTTTCTAAAGACCGGTCCACGGGCAGCATGTGAAAACCGACAGCGCGGAGCGCTCGAGGTGTGGACAGGTCTTTCTTACGCAGAAAGGCCGACTATGAGGTCAATATGCGACTTACATACCGGAAGGCGACACAAATACCGCATAGTTGAATGACATAAAGAAGGTGTCTATCAGATGGTTCTTTCTACCATGTTAGCAGGTACTTTTTCTCAGTTTATCTCCTTAATATTGGTATGAAATTTATAGCGTAACACGCACAGAAATAAATGTTCCAAGACTGTAAAATATAATTCACATTGTAATGGCAGAATTTGTTTTGGGGTCATAGAATCGTATATATTTGTATTATCATTGTTTATCTGTAAATAAAGAACGGTTTGTCGTGCTGATGCTAAAGCACCTGTGGTAAATTCCTTCGCATCGGACCTGGTAATCGTGGTTTATTAGCCGAAAGCAACTCGCAATGAAACATAGTGTCTTATTTTATCGTTTATTGATAAAAAAAAAAACACAGTTCTCCAAAAACAAAAAGACATTTCTTTATAAATTAAACAATTAACGCTGAAACTGATTTGTATTTATTTGGATTTTTTATATTTGATGAAGAATGTATATACAACATGTATATAACTAGTTGGTACATTTTTAAACAAAAAATTAGTTAACAAGGTATCACTAAATATGAAGCTGAATGGCTTTAATGCGTGGTATAGTTTAGGGTATGTTTTTTTTTCTAGGATACAATAATAAAATGATATACGTTGCATTAATTTTTTATATAGAAAATCATATATTGTGTCGTTCAATTAAAAAAACAATCTGTTACAAGTCATTATAGTCATAACGAAATTGTTTTCTGCCTAGACATATGATATATATTTTGTATTTTGTACATGCAGTTGAAATAAAATACATATGCAGAAAGTCCAACAAATGAACGTGTACATGCACATATATGTATTTTAGAACTACATCATGAATGTACACATGCTTCTCGTGGACAAGTCTTTCTGTGAACAATACAATCCTCGTGCACGGGTCTATCTTTTTGCACGTGGACGGGTCTGATGTCAATTTGGAAAGACCCGACCACGTGCAAAAAGATAGACCCGCGCACGAGGATTGTATTGTTCTCACAGGTCGTTCCGAAAAATATAGACCCGAACGAAAGAAAGAAGTAGGTATGTAAATGTTAATAAACTTACTGTGCATGTTAATTTGAAATTGAATGGCGGTTGCGTTCTATCAAGAATTAAATAGAATTGCACATTTCTATCAACTTCTCCTGTAGATGTTAATCAACCTATAAAAAGATATCTTTCAATAAATAAAATGTGGTGAAATAAGTAAAGGAATACGTCGACTGTTATTCGTGTTACTTTTACTTCATTTTCATAGCATTAGTACATTATTTGCGATATCATTTATACACAGAAACCCTTGATACATCATATTCCTACCGAATATAATTTTAAATCGCCATAGTCTAATGAAATTTTATGTTTGTTTTATCAAAAATGGAAGCCATCATTATTTCAAATGCGCTGAATGTTCCCTGAAGATTGCTTTTCATAAGGATACACAGTATAAATGATTAACTGACTTATAAATGTGCATGTATTATGCATAGATAACTTCCAAGATTAAGGTAGGGCATATTCTTTGAGAATAACTATACGCGTCTGATACAGAATAATTTTCATTAATTCCCGCAATTATTTCGTAACGTAAATTTGTTAAGTTTGGCTGACAAATTTATATAATAATGACGTTAACGTAAATTATTAAGGTTATTCATGTAGCACTGGTGAAAACATGGGGCGGTATGATCGGTTTATTCACTGTACAAATAATTATTGAATTACTCACACATTAATTTTGGGATATGAGAAGTTTTCTTATGGTGCTAAAAAAATCAGGGGTCCGAGAAGTCACCTTGTCTAGGTGGGGACCGAAAAATCTTGGGTTCCGAGAAGCCACATAACCGATCATCTTGGCCCTCTTAGATTATGTTTAGGGTAAAATGATATCTCATTATTAATGTCAACGCCGATTGTCTTTTTTAAAAGACATTTCTTGTTAATGTTAAGACTGTGTTGAGATTGAGATCGTACTCACGGGGCCAGGACTGATGGAGAAACAAATAAACAGACATACATAGGCATAATTAGAGCGTCAGATTTGTTGTTCCCAAAGAAACAATTGAAAAATATTTTATTTCTCTGTCTACTAAAATTTACAACACTCGTTCATGGATAAGGTTTTCTCCTTTATTTCATTAAAACCTCACAAAATTTCATATCTGCCCAATGTGCAGGATGTTTCAATAACACGAACACGAATATTTCATACAAAACATGTCCAACCTCTGTAAGCTGGCATCGAAGCGGATATTCACTGTATATCCTCGTTCAGTCGGCAGCAGGTCGAAGAACTTTCATTTTACTTTTCACTACTGCATATACTGTCTACATGTTCTGCAGTGCTAACTGATATTGCGTCGTCCGCTCCGTTGGTCAAAACTTTGTGTAGAATTTGCCAGTTACTGAAGTTTGGTAAACTATGTTGAACTCTTGCATGCCTGATGACGCAGATGTCTTGCAAACCGATGCCTCGATCATTGTCTGATTGAATTCCTTTATGTAACCATTCTGTTCAAACTCATCTTCATATCAAGTCGTTATTTTTGCCATTCTGAATTAACTTAGTCATCGTTTGTTTTCCACAACACTGAACGCTTATTTGAAAACGAATGATACCGAACTCATTTGATTTCTACGTAGATACACTACGACGTCCCGTGATGCTTTGCAAACATATTTTTTTCTTGTTTTCTGCTAACGTGCCTTTACTGTAGTATTGTTTGTACATGTAACGATAACCTTGACCTTGGTAGGGTACATTTTAACCCTGTGGCCATATTTCGATTACGCCCATTCGACTTTATGATGTAGTTCAGCCACGTGTCTAGTTGCAACTTTGCACTTAGGTGAATTACTGTAAACATGTGCGTTTGCTGACACGTACCGGTGTGGTGTATTCAATGCCAAGCGTCTTTATTTTGTCGTTTTCCGGCATTTAGCGTCTGCAGCTTCTTTGTTTGTGAAACAACGTCTATGGCATATCGTACAAAAATGATTTATAATAACAAAGGTAATATTGTATGAAAGTCACGTCGCAAAATATAAATCTGAAATCTACCAGCGTAATTCGGTAGATCTACATCAGATAATTGGATATTATCAAAGATTATTTTCAGGTTCTAGTGAAATACATTCCAACAATATGCATAATACAGTCTTCGCTCTTGGTATTTTAAATTAAATTGTTAATTGACGTTTAATTTTTATTAAGGGATATAACTTGTTCACTCCTATTACGCGAACTCTGCCTTGTAACTCCACTGGTTTTTATCTTGTTCATAATTACCAAGTAAAGATGTGTATGTCCAACCCATTTTTCGCATTGTTTCTAATTTATTTAAAACAAGAAATGCCTTTAAAAAGACAATCGGCGTTGAAATTAATATTGAGATGTCATTTAAAAATTACCTAAACAGACGACCAAGATGATCGGTTACGTGACTTCTCAGACCCCAGATTTTTTGGTCCCCAACAATATTAGGAGACTTATTGGACCCCATATTTTTCGGACACTATAAGAAAACTTCCCGGACCCAAATGTTAAATCATTAATATCTATGCCGTGAATAAACCAATCATACAGCTCCATGTTTCCACCAGTGATATATGAAAAACCAAAATAATTTAGGTTAACATAATTGTTATCTGAATTTGTCAAGCCAATTTAACAAGTTAACAATGTAAGAAAATAATTTCTAGAATGAAATAAAATTATTATGTATCAGACGAGTCTATATAGTTATTTATAGTACCGGTAATATACCATTCATGTTAGTTATCTAATATAAAAACGATTTGAAGTCAAATAAGCATTTATACTGAGTATCCCAATAAAAAGCAATAGTCAGGGAACATTCAGCGATTTTTGAAATGGTAAGACTTTATTTTCGATAACGCAAACATAAAAATTCATTAGACTATGACGATTTTAAATTATATCAGTAGAAATATGATATATCAAGGGTTCCTGTGTATAGTTAGTATTGCAAATTGTGTATTCATGCTACGCGAATAACAAATCGACGTATTCCGAATCTTCTTTCATAACATTTTATCTATCGAAAATGTAGCATCTTTTTACAGATTAAATAACATCTACTGGAGAAGTTTATAGAAAGATGCAATTATAAATAATCGTTAATAAATCGTAACCACAATTTTCATTCAAATTAACAGTAAGTTTATAAATATTAATTCACCATTTATTGAAATTTTTAGGTTTATGATTCTCTGAACGCTATTATTGAAGCATGTACGAGTATATTAACACAGCTATACAGCCGTTGCTAGCTACGCGCGCTATTTTTAGAATGACACTACTGTTTCTGGAATGTGATGAACTCGCTAGAATCAATGGGCTACATGGAACGGCAACTCTATGAACGAGATTTATGAATGGGAACACTTGCTATTTATAGAGCGTACCGCTTACATAAATGTAGGCTAAACAAAATAGTTATTTCGTTACGTGAATGCATATAGCATTTTGTTTATGGCATACAATGAGAAAATACGTTCATAATCAGCCTCAGTTCTCGAGTATATGCCGAGAATATGTTTATAACTTCATTTTAACCGCTTATGTAAACAATTATGTGAATGTTTAATTCCCAAAAGTGTGCAACAGTTATTGGTATACGTTAAACCATTGGTTGAAGTTTGCATTCCCTCAAATTAGAAAATTTGCCGAATTCTATTGGCATTCAATTTTCCCGCTGCATAATTATCGCAAGAAATCTAGGTCAAACGTGATCATAGACAGCTACGCCGAAAAATGTGCATTTGCGATACATCAATTTAAAGTTTCATATGTTTCCAACGAAATTATGACACCCGTCGCGAAAATACATCACTATGAAATTTCACCCGGCAGTGTGCACATGTTGCTTTATGTTGCTGCGAACTCATGTATGTGAACAGTAACATAAGTGTTTACTGGCAGCTACAGAAGATTGACGAACTGTAGTTAAAGGGGCTATGTCTACGTAAAAAGTGAACTCCCGTATACTAGTAATGCATACACTATATCTCCTGGTGGTGATTATATGTACATTGTTTTACCTTTATTATATGTCAATATTAATACATAATTTCTGATCTTTTTACTGATGTTGTCCCCTTGGGGCCCTTTTCGTAGACATTGTCCCTCACATATGAATATCACGGTCCCTTACATATGAATATCACGTTCCTTTACATATTAATATCACGGTGCCTTACATATGAATATCACGGTCACTTACATTTGAAGATCACGGTGTATGTAAACCGTAAAGTAAGCTTATGATCTACCTAACATACACCCATAATTTATGTTTGTTCATGTTTAAATGTTGATGCTGATTCTGATCTGTTAATTTGTCAGAGTGATTGTGTGTGTGTTTAATATTTACTTTGCTTAGCTCTCTGTTTATACTAAATTTCAAGTAAAATGTCAATGGTTTCACACCTATATTTCCAGTATTTAGAGAGTTGATTTTATACCAGCAATACGTTCAGTTGGAAAATGTTTTAGCTAAAAGTGGACACATTTATAAGATCGGTTTATTGTGGAATTTTATTCAATTGGATTTATGTAGTTGTTACGGAAAAACATTTATAATTAATAAAGTAAAAATAAAAGAATAACAACAATTAAACCAGTATTGTCTTTCCAATGTAGTAATTAAAATTAAGAAATCATCCAATCCGAACAATAAAATAAGATCTAGAAATAGTCGCTACATTGCTTGGTCCCGAACCGGATACGCCAGTGACATAATCGGAAATTAACAGTGCAGTGCAATCAAAGGACTGAAAGCAATTGGTAACAGTTAAAACATGGACACAGTGGATTAATAAGAAAATTAAAAGGAGAAAAAAAGACACAGCACAAATTAACCAAAGCTAGTGATTTGTGTATAAGTAATCTGTTAGATGTCTTCAATAAATTCACCATTTTATGTTTTAAATGACAATTTATGGCCCAGTATGCTGTATAAAATAAGTTCAGTGCACGAACAATAAACTTTTTAGTGTTGTTGCGAATATGGTTCATGTGATGAGATATGTCGCTATGTATTCACACTATGCTCACTGAAATGCTGTCTCAAGTTTGTGTCCTCTATAGCTCTGTAACATTTTAAATAATTTTGCGCATGATCGGTACATGATTTCCAAAGCTAATGTAACTGATTTTAGTCTTAAAATAAAATATTGCAAGTCATTCATGTCAATTATGTCGTGCTTTTCAACTGAATATGTATCATTAACGGGTACTTTCAGTTGGGTAAAGGATTTCTCTCTTCGGAGTTTTTAGTACCGAAAATCGAAAGCAGGTATTTGCTTTTGACACAACAAAGACACAGTGGTCTCCCCTGCTTCGCTGCTTTCAATTACGCTTATCAGGGGAGATCAATATGAAGCGTTTGTTATCCAGGCTAGTTGGAACCTCCAATATATTAAGTGTCTGTCACTACAGTATACATAATTTTTTTTGCTATCCAAAAGGAAAATATAGTTTTCTGTGACTTGGCATTGGTCCTTTTTAGCGGCCCACTAAAAGAAGAAACAACAACACTGTTTGAAATATGTTCTATGTTTCCTAACATTTTTAGCTCGACTATTCGACTAATAGTTGAGCTTTCCCACTCGCCCCGGCGTCCGCGTCCTCGTCTGGTCTTGGTTTATATTCAAAAGTCTTTTAACTTCAAAACTACATAAGTTATTCACTTGAAACTTGGAATGCTCCTTTGTCAGCAACTCAAACATTAAGTGCAACATTCCCCATAACCATTTTTGAGAGATTTATAACCATTTTGTTTTTCATAAATTTTATGGTTAATGTTTATATTCAGAAGTCTCATAACTTCAAAACTACACAAGTTGTTCACTTGAAACATGGAATGTACCTTTGGCATCAACTCCGACAACAAAGGAATATACCGTTGGCATCAAGTTCAGCATCAAGTGCATTCCTCATAATTGTGTTTTGTATTTTGACAGAGTTATGCCCCTTTTAGACATACCGTAGATTTTCTGGTTATATTTGTTTTCAAAAGTCTTCAGCATCGTGTGCAACATTTTCCATAACTTAGTTTTGTATTTTGAAAGAGTTATGCCCCTTATTTCAAAGCTTTTCTAGTTAAAGTTTATATTCAAAAGTCTTGTAACTGCAAAACTACATAAGTTTTTCACTTGAAACATGGAATGTACCTTTGTCATCAACTCCAACATCAAGTGCATTCCCAATCATTGTGTTTTGTATTTTGACAGAGTTATGCCCCCTTTTTCACATAGATTTTCTGGTTATATTTATTTTCAAAGTCTTATAACTTTAAAATTACACAAGTTATTCACTTGAAACTTCGAATGCGCCTTTGTCAGCAACTCAAACATTAAGTGCAACATTCCCCATAACCATTTTTGACAGAGTTATACCAATTTTTTTCATACATTTTATAGTTAATGTTTATATTCAGAAGTCTCATAACTTCAAAACTACACAAGTTATTCACTTGAAACAGGGATGTACCTTTGGCATCAACTCCAACACCTGGTGCAACATTCCCCATAACTCACTTTTGTATTTTGATAGACTTATGCCATTTTCACATAAGATTTTTGGGTTAAAGTCTTTATTCAAATGTCTTGTAATTTCACAACCTCATAGGTTATTCACTTGAGTCTGGGAATGTACCTTTGCCATCAACTTCAGCATCAGATGCAACATTCCCCATAATCTGTTTTGTATTTTGGCATAGTTATGTCCCTTTCAGATTTAAGTTTTCATTCAAAAGTTTTATTACTTCAAAACTTGATAGGTTATTCACTTGAAACTTTGAATATACCTTTCTCATCAATTACAGCATCAGGTGCCAGAATCCACATAACCCAGTTTTGTATTTTTTTGACAGAGTTATGCCTCATATTCACATAGATTTTCAGTGAAGAGTTTTCATTCAAAAGTCTTATAATTTTTAAACTATATAAGGTATTAAATTGAAACTTGGATTACATCTTTGAAATCAACTCCAGCAGCAAGTGCATCAATCTCAATAACTCTGTTTGGTATTTTGACATAGGTATGTCCACTTTTCAGATATATTTTGGGGTTAATTGGGGTCAATATATTTGTTCCAATGACTGATAATTTTTAAACTACATAAAGTATTAATTTGAAACTTGGAATAAATTGATAAAATAATAGACATAACTATCAACAAATTTATGCCCCTTCTACTTTCCAAAATATGTACCAACCCAAATACTTCGAAAGTCGTGCGCGCTGTCCTCTGACAGCTCTTGTTAGATAGCATATGGCTTGTGATCTTTTACTGTGTTGGTTTGTTTAACTGTCTATTTGTTAATTCCAACTTAACGTCAATTGTTATGAACTTATTTGCATGAAATTTTAAAGGAAGCCTGTAAATGGGCCAATGAACAAATGATGGCATTTTGGTGAATCGAATCAATGTTTGGATCCAGGATTTTTTAAATTCTGTATTATTGTTAGTTGGGTCAGATTACCACATTACGCTTTATAACACATTAGTTGCACAGTACGTGCAGGAATGGGCTCCCTGGACTGAGGTCTGTTCTGCGAGTGCTTTCTAGTTTCGTTTTTTTTTTCATATACCATAACACAACCTAAGTATGAAATAGTACCATAATTATATTTTAGGTTTAAATATAAACTATTAATAAATGTCACATCTATACACTGACATGTTGAATATCAATGAAGATTCGACACGAAACACGCTAGACACGCATTGTCAAGTTAATAATCAGGCTACCTATTTAGTTTTTATTCCAACATGACGCGCGCGAAATTTCCGTTGTTAAATTGGCAAACTCGAAAAAGTAGTTCCGAAACTGTAAACTACAGTTTGCACTGTGATTGCAAAATATGTTGTCAGGTCGTGTTAGAATAGAAATTATTTTCGCTTTATCCTTGTTTATCTGTAAATAAACAACGATTTTTCGTTCTTCTGCGCGTATATTTAGTTCTTGCGCATCAGAACGAAAAATCGTAGTTTATTTACAGATAAACAACGATAAATCGGTAATTATTTCTTAATTGAACATTTTAAAGCCACTATGTTACAGAACAGACAGCGACAGACACCCCAACCCTTGCCCACTTTCCCAGTTCACGATGACGTACCCGTGCAATATATGACAAATAATTAAATAACGATATATTTTGTAATTTATAACAATGTTTAAATATTGATTTCTTTTCACATGCATGTTTTTGAATTTCGTGAAATAAAAACAGTTTGTGAATCTATTTTCAAGCAATATACTATTATTCTACCCCCAGAACTGCGGGTGATAATGCTTGGACGGGTATTGGCCATGTTGCTAGCACCTTTCATTAGCAGTCATAGTTTGACGTCAGACTGGAATGCAGAGAAAGACGTGCACAGAGAAGTGCATACACATGTATTTTTTTTTTATAATATAGTCAAAACAATATATGTTTAATACTTCATATTTATTTTTCTATGTTGTGGAAAGCACTAGTTTTCATTATAAATAATGTTAAATTGCACATACATTAAAATATTATGTACGGTGTGGAGGGGGATGCCCTCGACCACCTCACCTATTGATGAGGAAAATAAATATATTGAACGGGAAAAATCGTATGTTTATTGTGAACCATAATTATACTTAATAGCTCCTCTCTTCCGTCTTTGACAATTGTAAAAACAAAACAATTGAAATCGAGTAGAACGTTTAAACATAACTGTCTATATGAACAGAGAAGGAACGAACATCGGCACTAAATATATATTTAATGCAAAATACAAATAAAAATAATAGTTAAATGTTTCATAAAAATACAACGAGAATCGCAACAAGACCACATTCATTTGTGGCATGTCGTGGGAAAACAGGGCTTAATGCATGTGCGTCAAGTGTCGTCCCGGATTTGCCTGTGCAGTCCGCACGGGACGACACTTTCCGCGTTTATGGTATTTTCTGTTTCATTGAAGTCTCTTCTAAACATATATCCACTGTAGGCGGAAAGTGATGCGCAGGCTAATCCGGGACGACACTTTACGCACATGCATTAAGCCCGGTTTACCCACGACACGCCTCACTTTTACTTACAGACTGCGAGTTTAGGCAAACATCTCAACACATTTAGTCACGAAGCTTCACAATTTGACATTTTATTATTTACTTCTAGAATGCCCACATAGCTCATCTCACTGGACATCTTAATGTAGCACTTTTTGATATTATAACACAATTATACACACAACATGTATGACATAAAAATTATCTTTAATCTTCACAAGACATATTACACAATATACAAGTAGGTCTATCGACATCTCATCGTCTATTTCTGTGTAGTGTTCTTCGACCGAAATTACCAAGATCATCATCAACATTATGGCCAACATCATCATCAAAATAATTGCAAACATCAACATCATCATCGGCATCATCATCACCACCAACAGCACCAGCAACCAATACCACCATCAACATCATTTCGTCGTCGTCGTCGTCATCAATCGTTAGTGGTTGCCATGAACGTTATGTAACGCGATGTTCCATAAAAATTTGACTGCAGGGTTTGAGCTGATAAAGACTCTTTCCAAAATGTTTATTCGCGCAGTGAAATGCCACAATACCCAATGAAAATGCAGAAACATTGTTCAATCACAACATATTAACAACAGACGACTTCGAACACGGTATGAAAACACGGAGACCTTGCCCACGTTACCGGAACCCGGTGAGCGACACGGAATGTTCAAGCGCCTTCCGCCGAAGTGACGCTATACTGGTACCCCGCCACGCGTCGCCTATGTCCTGGATACCACAGGACGCCATCTGGGAGCTGGAGAGAGAGGTTGGGGGGCTCGGTGAAGTCGACGTCTGCAGCGGAAGGCCGTAGTTCGTGGTATAGGCGTTACAGTTAGACATTGACATTGACGTCATTGAGATATTATTGGCGAGCGACGCCGCAGCGTTCATGTGATCGAAGCCAGTCATCTGACCAGAAAATGCCTGTGAGATACCTGCAAGAAAAAAACTTAGTAGGCTAAAAATTACACATTCAACTTATTTAAAAGTATGAACTATGATAAACATAGGAAATGGTGTAAGTAAGAAGTTTTCGTTGCCGAAAAATTTAATGTACACTAGTATTGCCGGTACATGCTTTCTACTGTTTATTCGCATGTCATCATTATTACATATTTTATTAGCGCTCGCATTGCTATCTGTTCGTTGTTTTCATCCTGATTTTCAATATGACGTGATTGCCGTATGTGCTATATCTGGGATTTCAGAAAGAAAGCTTTTAGAGTTCTTGCCGCGGCAACAGCGTCTGTGGACACCTGCCGCTAAGATGCCGCGATGAAGACGCTGACAGTTTTCAGAAACTGCAATGCCATATATGGGATGAGTGTGAACCGATCAAAATGCCAATATGTTTGTCATTCGCGTCATTCGCTCATGAAATGTGTGAATCTTTTATCGATATGTACTTGAGCATACAATTATTATTATTAGGCTTAAACAAATAATGAATAGTTTTTCAGGCACTTTTTCCAAAAAATCAGGAGTGAGGGCGGATTTTTTTTTTTATTGAAGTGTTTTATTTTATTTTTTCTCCTACTCTATTCTATTGGCACTATGTAATGGCTTATTAAAACAAGTAAATAAGTGCAGATTAAAGACAATTTTAAGTTTTAATAACAACATAAGCATCCCTTTTTATAAATTCTAAATATAGATTTATTCATCACAAACGGTCATTTATGCAAGCTGACGTAAAAAAGCAATCAATTTGAATATTCAGAATTAACATAAGTGCCTTCAAATTGATATACCATCAGCAATAAAGTACTCTTATTTATAGAATTTAACTTTTTGCAATTCATATTTTTTATAAGTGTCAAAAATAGAAATTATGTTTGCAATAAATCACCAATAACTTTTGGAAAGGAAAATCAACACTTGTCAATGCAGCTGGGATTTTTGTTTGTTTCCAAGGACTTATACTGACAAACATTTTCTTCAATAAATATGGAATGCTAAAATTACACGAGCAAAAGCAACTACGAAACAAAAGTTTAAGTTAACAAATACACGATATTTATAACGGTTCTCAATCGGATATGACTTTTTTTCAAAATGTACACAGCGTTTCAGAATTTGTGTATATCCGATTTATATAATTAAATCAGAAAGGAAGAAAGTTACTGGAAATACTGAAATCTCTACTGGGTTACTCTTCTTCCGCTATCTTCAAATGTGGATTTGTTTATTACTCTTCGTCCGCTATCTTAAAATGTGGATTTGTTTAATTTTAAGCCGCTGTCCATGGGATCTAAATCAATACATCGTAATTTTAGTAATAGTTCTTATGAACGTTTAGTTTATTCGTCCGAAATCTGTTTTTTTATTTACGAAAGGCATCGTTCAAGAGTCATCACCAGATATCGCATGCAGAATATAGACGATAACAAGTTACCAAAATATTCATTATTAACATATTTCAATGGTTAGTTTTTGTATTTCGTCCATAAGAAACACTTTCTGCAAAGTTTTATTTTTATTAACATATTTTTGGACTGCTCCTTTAAAAACCGGGTGCGATCGTCAACAAATAGTAAATACTTATTTTTGGCATTAAATCAAATTCGTGGCGGACCATTATAAAACGTTGCGACGCTGCCCGAGAAACAAATCATTCATTTTTAGTTTATTTAATTATTAACATTATTATTTTTATTATCATCAGTAGTTAGTAGTAGTAGTTAGTAGTAGTAGTTAGTAGTAGTAGTAGTAGTAGTAGTAGTAGTAGTAGCAGTAGCAGTAGCAGCAGCAGCAGCAGCAGCAGCAGCAGCAGCAGCAGCAGCAGTAGTAGTAGTAGTTTTATACTTTATATGCACGATTTCAGGCGAGACATACATTGTCAAGCCACATTAATATTACACGAATAAAAAGCGCCAGCATTTTTTTCCGAACAAAATTGATAATAAACTAATATCCACAATAGAAAGATTTTAAATAAGCAATCAAATAAACCTAAGGTATTTATATTAGTTTTTCTTGTAATGAAAAAGCAAAGACGTTAGCCTGAAACGCCGGAATCATTTTCAATGAAATATACTATATAAAAAATAGCGCTCAGCGACTTCAATCAGTATTTCCCCCAGTACATCCTACGTCTGTACATGCCTGAACGCTGATGGATTTATCCAGTGACGCTGGTTGGTGGGTGTTTTGGCGAGTGAAATTTGTTGTTCAAGGTTGTGTTGTTGTTGTTTTGGTTTTTGTTGTTGTTAGTGTTGATGGATGGTTAAGTGCAGGCGCGGCTCCCGGATTTGGAGTTAGAGGGGGTGGAAAAAAAACAACAGCATTACAAACCTATACATGTATACATCATATATTTTGCAAATAAAATTCATTGAACTTGCGCGATATCATAGTTATGCTTCTGTATACATTACATAATAAAAACGCTTCTAAACGTTTATTCTTCGCTGAGGTGAATTTCTAAGTTATTGTGAGATAAAAAAATAATTTTTGACAATTTTAGGCGAAGGGTGTATGCCGCTTCCGGCCCCCTCTAAATCCGCCAATGGAGTGTTACCTTGTCTGGGGAGAGAGGGGAAGGCTAGATGGTTTGCATTCATCTGACTGCCCCACCGGGTGTCTGTCGGGTAGAGGGAACACAGGGGGTCGTTCATGGCTCCGAACGGCGTCAGGCCCGCAGACGGCATCAGGGCGCCGGGAGTCCGGAACACGTTCGTGGTCTTCTTGCGTTTCTTCCACTTGGCTCGTCGATTTTGGAACCATACCTGGAACAAGGACCATTGATAAAGTGTTCTTTTTTCAAATGCTCGAATATATTAATGTCGAAGGAGCTCTCTCGCCCCTGAAAGCCAGTAAAAAAAATAACGCCAGTTGACTTAGGACGGCTGATAAAAGATGGGTTATTGTGTTCAGATGTAACAATTTTCAAGGAGCTCTCATCTCTTTAACACCAGGGCAAAGACAAAAATAATATAATTTACGACATTGTGTTGACAAAGTACAATTATCATGATATAGGATTCCCAAACACAATTGCCAATTGGGAAAGCACACCAAAGGACGAAGAAATGTATAACATCATAATTTTGTAAAGAAACGTGCACGTTCACTCCCTTCAAACATTTTGTAAACATTATGTAATATAATGGCGGTTGAATTGACGTATACATGATTTGTGCTGCCGACGTCGTTAAGGCTGTTAATTTACACACAGTACGGTGTTACAGAGGTCATATGTACGTGTCGTCCTTAGGTTCATAATGCATGTGTGGCTAAAAATAAATTATGAATCGTTTCTCAGGCACTTGTTCAAAAAATTCACGAGGGAGGACGGATTTTTATTTAATTGAAATATTTTTTTCTCAAACTCTTTTCTATGTAATGACTTATGAAAACAAGCAAATATTTACAGATTGAAGGAGTTAGTAAGTATCCCTAATGCACATACTTCTAATCTATTAAGACACGTTCCTTACAATTTAAGCATACTTTTATCTGCATTTTGAGCTATATTTCTCAGCTTTAATAGTCGACTGCTCAATGTTTGATAGCACTTTTGTCATATATGTTTGTAACACTTGTTCAATATCCAATTACCCGTTGTGGTTTTACGTTGTTTGGTAAAGGCGTTTATTTAATGCTAAGCAGTGAAATATAGAAAAATATCAGCGAGATATATAGAGAATACATGGTTGGTGCCGGGATGGAGAGTGTTTATCCGGTGAGGCTTAGAAAATCAAAATAGGGCGAGCTTTAGCGAGCCCTATTTTTGTTTTCGGGCCGAACCGGATAAACTTTCTCCTTCCCGGCACCTACCGTGTTTTCTATTTATCCTGATTTCTATGCAATTAAATTTAAAAACACCAAACACTTATTAAAGTTGTCCTCCACCCACAACTATCCGAGTAAATCGTAGAAAATTGAAAAGGGATCAAGCTCACCGTTTCCATTCGAGGCAAATATTCCATACACTTTTTATCTGAATGCTCTTGCATAATATACTCCATCCAAAACACAGAAACACTAAATATTTATTCCGATTTCATGTATTTTAAACTGCAAAACACTCGCGTTCTCGTTTGACTACATTGTGTAAACTTACAACTCAAAATGAATGACGTAGATGGTGTGACGTAATTTAACTCTTTAAAAACTAATATAATCTGGTTTAAAACAAAAACAAATTAACTATTTCATTTTCGTGTCGTACTGACATCAGCAAATAAGATTTATTAATATTTTACTTTTGCTTTTTGAAAAAGGTGATTAAGAAATAGAGAACTATTTTTTCCGGGTAGTACGCATTCATGCAAGCGAGTTATTAGGTCGTGGCCCGTCTAGAATGTTTTTAAATTTAAAACTTTAATTAGTGTTTGGTGTTTTTAAATTTAATTGAATAGAAATCAGGATAAATAGAATACACGGTAGGTGCCGGGAAGGAGAAAGTTTATCCGGTTCGGCCCGAAAACAAAAATAGGGCTCGCTAAAGCTCGCCCTATTTTCATTTTCTAAGCCTCACCGGATAAACTTTATCCATCCCGGCACCAACCATGTATTCTCTATTTATCATACCACTATGCTGATATCGGCCTGATACAAAGGTGTCTGATATATTTTTTATATCAGGTCAGTAGCGTTTATATCAGTCAATGTTTGGAGGTACGTGATATTACTCGAAATCCACTTCCTAAGTCAACATTTTCAGTAAAAATGAATCAGATTTAACAAAACAAACAATTTGATACCAATAACGTATATAGTTTATTATTTGTAATCGTCATAAATCACAAAACGTTATTTTTTTTAATATTCACATAAACCCGCACTTTGGTAGTGGTATGACGTCATAAATGGAAAAATAAATCATCCATACACAGTTATTTCAATAGATTTTAAATAAATGAACTAAAAGACACTACACAGAATCAGTTTATGTTGAGTCTCAAACATGTTTTGACCAAAAATTGAACACGCTATAGTCATTATTGAAACGATCTTCAAAATGTCAATTTCAATACACAACTCCAAAATCATGAAAATGGCGTCTCAAAACAATTCGTCGATGCGTGTTCTCCGATGAAATTGACCGTTGCAATCCAATTCAGTTTGCGTTTCCATATTATATGAATGGACCTGTGTGTAATATATGTATTCGTAGTGAAAACAGCTCATTTATCTTTACGAAATGTTAATAATAAGGTATTATCCAGTCAACTTTTAGAAATCCATAACTACATGTACGTGAACGTGTAAAAGCCGGCTCAGTAAAAACAGCGCGGCTCTTAGTTTTTAATTTATGTACAAAAAATCAGCTTGTTTGGTGTAATTTTAAGAAAAGCGTGGTATGATAAATAGAAAAACAGGTTACTGCCTGGTCTTGTGTAATAGATCAGGTTCGGCACGATTTAAATAACGGCTCGGCAAGCCTCGCCGTTATATTATTCTACGCCTCACCTGATATATTACACAAGAGACCAGGCAGTAACCTGTTATTCTCTATATATCACTCACAGTAATCGACTACTTTTTTAATTTTATTTGATTTGAACAATATTTAATTGTAGGTGTTGTCACCATTTATCATACATAATTAACAAAAAAGAAAAGTAGTGAAGATTAATAAAACCAAATGTTAAGAATACCTCTCTGATATTGAAGTATCTTTCCTCTTATCAACCTCCGCACAGATATTTGACTGGATCTGAGCATAGCTCTAATCAAATCCCTGTCGTCACAATAAACAACGTGATGATGATCGATTAAAATCTTCAAGATATTATTTCTGGTTTTAATTAGTTATTTTCTTTTTCTGTTTTCTTAATTTTTTTTTTACTGCAAACGATATACAAAAAGTCCAATTATGTAGAAAATTGCACTGATTTGCATTAAATAAGTAAAAGTAAAAGTTACAAACACGTAATACTTCCAGATTTGGAAGGATTGTACTTGTGATGGCAGTGGTTACATTTAAAACGATACGAGGAGTTTGTCCTCTTATTTTCTCTTGGATTTTCCTCAGCCAAGGAGACCAGAGGAGACGATGCCTTGCGGGTACAAGTTTTACCCACAAGGCATTGGAGCTCGTCATCTTGGTCCAAATTTAATTGTAGCATCCAAAGTATTTATTTTATCGTTTGCACTTTATTCATCCCAGCATATTACACTTGCACTTGCTGTTTACTGTTGCTATGAACAGTAGTCTCCCTTTGTTCACATAATTGTTGTATTGCCCGTTCTCCAAATCCAAAATATAACAAGAATCCAGTATACCCTTAAGTAATAACTTGTGTTCATTAAGCACATAATTATATTGTTTTGTGTGTATTAAGTTTTTATATCCAGTAACCACTCTTAAGTATTTAAGTATCCAATGTGTGTTGTAAGTAGTGTTCAGCGTTGAATTCTCCGCCATCTTGTTTTCTTCAAATATAGATAACACTTTATAAGTATAAGTAGTCAATTTCAGAACACTCCTAACAGTACATCTTTTTTTGTTTGACATTTTAACGCGCATCTACGAGTTTAATCAGCTTAAAGTGCTTGCGAAAACACATGTACGTGTGAATGTCGTGACTGAGTTAACTATTTACAAAATAACACCTAATGCACGCGCTATTTTTAGAAAAACTGAATTTCGGAGAACTGAACGCACTTTCACTTTCAATATGTAATTTTATTTAAAGCTAGCAGTGTGTGTTAACTTCTTGATTTAAAAGCTGACCATTATTCAACGACTATATCCAATTGTATTTAAACTTAAATAAATTTAGAAACACGGATTCTGCGTTGTCTATAAATATACTGTGTAGCATAGTAGACTGTCGTACTGTAAACACGCTGCCATGATAATGCATTGAGTCCAACAAAATTGCGATTTAAGTTGCTTAACTAGATCTAATCCACGGCACATTTGATCGTAATCCAAGATGACGCTGGAATGTTTATTACTAATCCTGATTACTACGCATTATAGAGAAAATAGTGCGGACGTAATATTGTAAATATCGTGTTGAAAATCCCCTAAATAAAACTCAAACGCAAAGAATACAAATAGCCTTTATATAAAAAGAAATGTGTTTGTTTTCGGTGTGATAACGCGTGATATCGTCACCGGAAAGGGAGACAATATACATATTTTAATTACAAAATATTAATTGTCTCCCTTACCGGTGACGATATCACGCGTTATCCGAACGAAAACAAACAAAGATCCTCTAGACAAGTGACCGCTGACACCAGTCAGTTTAATACTTTTAAGTCAGACACATGACATCAACCTCCGCGCAGAGATTTGACCGGTTCCGATCATAGCTCAAATCAAATCTCATCCATAACAAATGTAATTATGATAAATTAACATTTTCTAGTTAATATTTATGGTTTAAATTAGTGTGTTTTTTCATTTTTGACTGTAATATATATAAAAAATAAAGCTATGCAGAAACTTGCACTGAGTTGAATTAAATAAGTAAACGTTATTGAATAAGTAAACGTTACAAAAACCTAAAACTTACATATCTATAAAGATTTTACCTGCGACGGAAGTGGTTACTGATAACCGAAATAGGAAGTACCGTAACCGCTGCTTGGGGTTTGACATGACATGGAACCATTCTATTAAAAACACGGTATAACTTGTGGTACCGCTAATAATTGGTGAAATACTGTTTCTTTCATGATAGAATTTTTTTTTATATGACCATGTTTTTTTAAAGTAACCATTTGTATAAACATACACATAGTGAATCCATTTACATTTAAGTCAAATACTCCTTCCCGCTATGTTAAAACTCGGATTCGTTTAAAACCCGGGCGCGGATGTCAAAAATAGTAAATATTTTTTTTTGGCATTAAATCAAATTCGTAGCGGGCCATAAAAACAACGTTGCGGCGCTGCCAGAGAAAAAATTCATTATTGTTGTTTTTATCCTAATATACACCCATGTTTCAACTAGATTTTAATGTGCCTGCTAAACAGATAATATATAAGAGCTTGAATATTTTTATATATGGCTGAAAAAATCCCCACTTTTCTGAAACTAAAGGCGCGCGCGCTTAACTCCTCGGCCGAGGATATTTGCGAACATTTAACGAACATTATCCGGCACGGTTTTTAAAGTCGTGCTTAACGTCCATGTTTTCTTGTGACAAACACGTTTGCTTGTTGAACGCAACTGTCTGTTTGCACAGAGCACGCGGTAGACTGCGGGGATTGGTCCGTATTGGATGTTGACGTTTAATCTGTTAGATGACGAA
The DNA here is from genome assembly GCA_027627225.1 of Congeria kusceri. Taxonomy (NCBI): domain Eukaryota; kingdom Metazoa; phylum Mollusca; class Bivalvia; order Myida; family Dreissenidae; genus Congeria; species Congeria kusceri. The sequence continues at coordinate 79,514,544 of CM051025.1, read as the reverse complement.
GTTTGATCTAGACACACGGTGGTTGAAGAATTACAATATTAATTAAATAAAATCCCATTTCAATGTTTGTCTTTCTGTTAAGTCGAAGCTAATAATGGCATTTAGGCAATGTGAGACTGTTTGTTCAGTTATCGATACATTCACCACTCGGACTGAGACTCTTGTGTTTCTTGTTACCAACCGAGATCGGTAGAGAGACACCGATAGACAAGTGCCGAAAAAATACTTGGTACAACACATTGATGCCCGTTTGACTTTTTTGATATACAAATAGTATCAGCAGTGTCCCTGAATCAATGTAGACAATATAACTATGAAACTTCTTAAAAAAAAAAATTCTAATTAGTTGTAGAACAGTCAGCTGTGTAGATTATTCGTCATGTAAATCGACCGGCGTTTTCCTGTTTAGGAAAATGAGACTGAAACGCGTAAAGTCGTGTATTAATTACGGCGTATATGCCTCATGTCTATTGGTGAAACTAAGAAGGAAATGAATTGACAAATAAACACAAGATAAACTGCGCTATATTGCTGTTATTATTTTATTAACGCTTTACTCGTAACAGCGTAACCAAAACGGAGTACGCGAATACAACCTCTCGGAAATTACTGGCGTCACGCGAGGCGCACTAACTAGGGGAGGCCGGAGGGACGGGTTTTCGTCTTTAAGAAATTAGCTGTCATTTTCAACCAATAACACAGATCAACGGATGACGTCCCCGGAGAGAAGTCGAATATCGGCAGTCACGCAAGCCAGGAATATCTTCTGTGTAGCTTGTTTTCTGTGAAACTGTCTTTAAACTATGAATTCCTCACCATAACTACTACTACTATAACTACTACTACTACTACTACTACTAATAATAATAATAATATTAATCATATTAATCATATTAATCATATTAATAATACTATCACTACTACTACTACTACTACTACTACTACTACTACTACTACTACAACTACTACTACTAGTACTACTACTACTACTACTACTACTGCTGCTACTACTACAACTACTACTGCTACTACCACTACTACTACTACTACTACTACTACTACTACTACTACTACTACTACTACTACCACTACCACTACCACTACTACTACTACTACTACTACTACCACTACCACTACCACTACCACTACTACAATAATAATAATAATAATAACAATTATAATAGATAATACATAATTTTGCATGTTTTTTAAGTTCATTGTGTACATTTAAACTTTCTTGTCGAACACCTTCCCCGCCATTGAAACTTAAGTGAGATAAGATGATCGTTAATATGAAATTAATTCCCGTTTATGAAGCGCTTATGTGGATCAATCGGTCACGTGCAGATACTCTGGGGGAATGGTCCCGACCCGTATATTTAGAAATCCGAAACTAACACCGGAAGCACGCGACGTTGCTGGCTCCGCTCTGCAAACATGTAAAGCTACTTCCGCTAAAACGCAAACATTGATTCCCGGGGCACGTCGTAAATAGCGGAATTGTGGCAAATGTTAATATTTTCATTATAAAGGCATGAAAACCAAATCGACCACGCTTCATTCTTCCATGGCAATAATCTGCATGTTAATTCATATTGTCCCCCGAGTACCGTTAGCTCTCACCTCTGTCAAAATGGACCTAACCCGTCTGGAGCCAGTGGAAAATCGAGCTTGAGAGAACTCTCGCGGAATATATTTCCTTCATCGTTTAGGTACTGTGGTAATAAACTCAACTGTCTCTAGTTAAATAATACTGAACATCTATGGTTTCACATTTGTAAAATGTTTAAAACGAATCATTTGCTTTCTTCTATTACATATAAATTGTTTCCATATAACGTTCAAAAATATTAAAAGTTCTGTTAGGTCTCATTACTGGTCAATCTTCATATAACGAAATCATTGTAATATATACACAACGGTGCCATTTGATATATGGCGTTAATGTTTTTCTTATTTAGGTACTGCAGACGGGTTTATAAAAGGTATTAAAGGTATACTAAATACTATCAATTACAGGAAATGAAAGAAACACCCTTTAATTAGAATTATAGCTATGAAACAGTCAGTCGCGTTATATTAATTTAAATTTCAGGATACAATTTATTTTCGCAAACAATTATATTTTGTTTTTATTTGTAGTAAATTAATGCAGATTCTTTCTCTCTTTTTCAGAGAGCATCTACAGTCGGTTTACTGTTTAATTCTGTTATTTTGAATAAAATAAGCAATTTATAAAGAGCGTTGTTACAATATTCTGTAATACATGTATGTTGTGACGAATAGGAAATTGGCGACGTGAAACGAAAATGCTTACTTCTGTCCAGATAGGTTGTTGACTTTTCGAAAATTTTGCACGCAAAATATTGGATTACTTTATAAACTATTCGAGTTAATCAAATAGAGAAACAAATAACATTCAAAATAGAACATTTGCAGCAATATTTGTCTTTTTCGTGTGACATTTCATATCGGCGGCTAATTCATTCATGGTGGCCACATCAAAGGCGGCCGAAGCACAATGGCGTGTAAAGGGAATATCAATACTAATAGATGATTAAACAAACAGAAATGACCCAGACATCTCGGAACTTCCGGTGATTTAAGGAGCTGCACTGGCTACATTGGCCGTCGATTGTGTACGTGTTCCGTAGCTCTCTAAATGTGAAAATCAAACACGGTGTCCCATTCCCTTATTAAAGTACGCCTAACTGTAATTTATGTTGATAGGCAGTGACTACGTCTTACATGTTGGCATCATTGACAACGTTACCGTAACGTCGGCAACACGCTGTTGCCGACGTAACATATGACTCTTTTTTTTTTTTTTTATCGTGCTTTAATAAAGATTAATTTTACAATTTTTATTTCAGTTACATAGCAAGGATTCGCCAATGTTCTGTATTTTCTTGCTATTATTTGCTATTATTTGCTATTATTTGGCATTTCAAAAATTAAATATTAGAAGCAAATATGGATTCAATTAAATAATAAAATATTTAAATTATACTATATAATTAAATATACAAAGTAAACATATTTATGTGAATTCTTTCTTTAAACTCAGTCCGGTAAGAACAATAAACAATGCCAGTAATTTCTTATGTGGAAGAATATAAGCCTTGGTCATTACAGAGCGAAAAAAACAACACAACATATGCAATTCAGAAACGTTTATCAACGGAGCGACACGATATACGTGATGCTTTTGGTTTCAAAGAAATTAAAGAAATAAAACAATTCAAAGAAAGTGATTCTAAATAAAATAAAAAATAAATGTATTATATTTTAATCTAGCGAATGAATGTAGACTATAAAATATTACAAGATAATATATGATATAGTTGAATATATACATGTATCTTTCCCGTACTGCTGAACAACTGGTCTGATAATAAATGTGTCTGTGTGTTTCATAATTGATCATGTCCCCTTCATTGATAATGCGATTTTAAAATGCAAAATACAAATGATGCGTATCGTAGGAAAACCGGGCTTAACACATGTGCACAGGTTAATCCTGGACGACACTTTCCGCTTTTATGGTATTTTCTGTTTCAAGGAAGTCTCTTCTAAACATAATTATAAATCCACTGTAGTCGGAAAGTGTCTTCCTGGATTAGCCTGTGCGGATTGCCCGGTTTTCTCACAACACGCCTCAAATGTTCTATTTTCACGTGCAAAACCACGAAACTTATTCACTACACATATTCTGGTCAACACACAATGCACAAGGGCTGGTTTGCACAATACTCAAAAGGACAAATCACAGTATTTGTCAAAGTACTGACATGGAATAAAACGTGGTTTATTATATTTATAATCATGTTAATACCGACGTACATTTGTAAACGAATTAAAATACAGTATGCAGGCTTAAACATTCCCCGAGACATGTTTTATAATTGTTTAACAATCATTAACGTGGTCCTTGGTTAGAGTTATAAGCAAATGGACATCATGTATTATATACAGAAACGGTCACATGACTACTGCAAATTGGAGTATTTCATTTATAAATTAAATGACCGCTAGTCCGTTAATGTAGTAAATGGTTAGAGTTTTGAGCCAGGTATTACGGTAAATGCAAATCATGTAAGACTAAGTACTGCACCCGAATCCCGGACATAAAGCCCTGCCCCAATCCCGGACAAAATCCCTCCTGCTCATTTTGCATCCCCAAACAGGATCCCTCCCACTCCATTTTGTGTACCCTGACTAAATAAACTCCCAGTGAAACACACACAGATTTTTAGTAGTTTAATATATTTTTATATAAATTATATACTGGATTTAAAATAAATCAGCAGACGTATATATGTATGATTTTTCTTTATTTTGATTCTTAATAAGGCATATTTTTTATTTGCATCTGTTATTTTGGCATATAGTACAAACACGTTTTTAAAATATTGATGGGGGATATGTCAGGGTTGTAAAAATAAAGGATGGGATTTTGTCCCGGTACCTAAAATGTAACGGGGGGACTTTGTCCGGGGACTTTGTAACCCACCTGCACCCTAGACTCCGTGAGTCCGATCCTTAGTGCCAGCTCCTCGCGCATGAAGATGTCCGGGTAGTGCGTCTTTGCGAACGAGCGCTCCAGTTCGTTGAGCTGCGCCGGGGTGAAGCGCGTCCGGTGACGCTTCTGCTGGACACAGGAAGTACAAAAATAATGAGTGATGCTGAGAATGATGATGATGATAGTAATAATAATAATAATAATAATAATAATAATAATATAATAATAATAATAATAATAATAATAATAATAATCATAATAATAATAATAACAATAATAATAATAATAGGTGTTTTATTATATAACAACACATATATTATTTTAGTATTTTATTTATGCCTAGTTAATGTCATTGGCCGCTAGCTGTCTGCAACTTTATAATAGTGACACACGATTTTCTTCGGAAGTGAGACCCGTAACATATTGCAATATCCATTAAATGAAACTCACAGTTTCGGCTCATACATTCACATATACTCGCGTAATACGCACATTATAAGTGTATTACATACTAATATATTCGTGGATATTGAACACTGCCTACCTGTTTGGATGGCTTGTCATCTCCGAGGTCGCTGGGCGACCCCTGGTCGTTGTATACCCCGAGACCCGTGTCGTCGGACTTGCTGCTGGGGCTCAATGGGTCAACCTCGGACTTCAAACCTGCAGCGAAAAATATTATTCTAAATTGCTGATCCATGATTTTTGTCTTCGACATTTTCTCCTAAATTGGTTATATGAAACACAAAATAAAGAAAACCGTTAAGGGAATAAAGAAAGCAATGAAGATTTCAGATATCTAATATTATGCACCCATGTTTGTAAAAGCGAGTGTGTACTTGAAACTTCAAGAAAAAATAACAATCAGAACAAAATAATTAATTAATGAATAATCTTTAGAAAACAACTAATAAGTCGCTCTTGTATGAACCGAATCGTTTAAAATATTGCGTAAAACATTCCCAACAAAAGAAAGTAGTAGACAAATTAGTTTAAATAATATTTTCAATACCGTGTCACAAAAGTCAAATAAGATACCCAGATACCCTTTTTGGTCTGTGCAAATTAACGGCAAAATACAGTTACGTAATTCATACTTTATTATTGCTACAGGATAAACGTACATAGTGGCATTCGAAAAGAAAATAATAAAAATCTATGCGAAGTTCCGTTCCATGTATGTATACACATGTCAATTATTCTGCATTGAACATTTGTGACCATTCGGTTTCGCTGTATAAAGGAACATTGCACTAACAAAATTCAATGAATTTCAAGATTTTACTAGAAATGATACTTTTGGTAATTCAATAATCCATTTAATGTTAACCTAAGCATTTCGACTTTAATCTCTGAACGAAAATTTTATGATATATTTTTATCCGATTCATATATTAGGTCTTAAATTAACACTTCTTTGCCAATTGACGAATGCGATGCCTATTTCCGTTGTACTGTTAAAAAGGAAGAAGAATCTTCAGTTTCCATTCACAAGTTACTTCTTCCCTCATGGTAAAAATATTGTTTCTGCATAAATAAAGAGATTATTGATTACATGTAAATTGTTTCTGCATCAAGTAGCTCCTGTCTTGTTTTCCGATCAAATCTTTAAAAACGAAATGAAAGAAAATGATTTATAAATATAATTATCTAAGAACGTATGTGTTTTTTTTAAATCTTAATTTATTTGAATACACAAGGATATCAGTAAAACTGATGGATGCTCCCCAATGCGCTTTGCCAAGCAATTTAAATGCATGAAAAGGGCAATATATTAAAATGATTAAAAATCAATAGAAATACGTACTATATACTAAATTTCAGAAATTTTCAAAGTCCCAAACCCTAAGAAAATTCATTGAAGTGGAACATCCTGCTAATATTCAAACCTCCTATTGGCAATGAAGCTTCCAATGAAATGTCATTGAAATCTGGCCAGTATTTGCTGACAAATAGCCCGGACAAGAATTGTGCACTATATACTATATGTCAGAAATTTTCAATGTCCCATAACTCCAAGAAAAATCATTGAAGCTGAACATCCTGCTAATATGCACACCTCCTTCTGGCAATGAAGCTTCCCATAAAAGTATATTGAAATCAGGCCAGTAGTTGCTGAGAAATCGCCCGGACAAGGATTTATGCAGTATATACTTATATCAGAAAATTTAAAAGTCCCATAACTCTAAGTAAAATCAATTAAGTGGAACATCCTGGTAGTATGCACAGATTTTTGGTAATGAAGCTTAACATAAAGTTTTGTTGAATTCCAGCATGCAGTTGCTGAGAAATAGCACGGACAAGAAAGTCCAGAATAATGCACTATATACTGATTTCATAAATCTTCAAAGTCCCATAACTCTGAGAAAAATCATTGAAGTAGAACGTCCTGGTAGTATGTACACCTCCTCTTTGTAATGAAGCGTCCTATAAAGTTTTGTTGAATTCCAGAATGTAGTTGCTGAGAAATAGCCTGGACAAGAAAGTGAAGAATTGTGCATTATATACTGATTTCAAAAATCTTCAAAGTCCCATAACTCTAAGAAAAGTCATTGAAGAGGAACGCCCTGGTAGTATGCACACCTCCTCTTGGTAATGAAGCTCCCTATGAAGTTTTGTTGAATTCCGGCCAGAAGTTGCTGAGAAATACTCCGGACAAGAAAGTCAAGACTACTACTGCTATATACTAATTTCAGAAATATTCAAAGTCCCATAACTCTAAGAAAAATCACTGAAGCGGAATGTCCTGGTAATATACACACCTCCTCTTGGTAATGAAGCTTCCCATGAAGTTTCGTTGAATTCTGGCCAGTGGTTGCTGAGAAATACTCCGGACAAGAAAGTGTGACGGACACGGACGGACGGAAGAACGGACGGACAAAGCGGCGACTATATGCTCCCCCGAAAATTTTCGGGGAGCATAATAAAACCACAGTTTTCTTCCCAAAAAATCGACAGTGTACCTGCTACAGATTGAAACGGAAAAAATATTTTACGAGTATATGCAAACAAAAATGAAACGAAATAAAATTTGGCATTTCAATGTCATTATACAAATGTCACGTTGATGGGATCTGGTTTTATGTTGTATGTTTATTAATGATTTAACCATAATTAAGGGGACCTTTTCACAGATTGGCGATTTGACAATTTCCAAAATTGTGTGACATATTCTAAAAAAGAATAGTGTATATCAGCAAAATAACACTCCTGACATATAAATGCATAGGAAATAACGTATCGTTCATGAGTAATTATCACATAAAATTGATACAATTATATCTCGTTCGTAACGCGAAACGATTGAATAATTTGAAGTACTTCCATTGTTTTAGTTCAAATAGTTGAAAACTCGGGAATCAAATACCGTAAAAAGTATACTGGCTTAAATGTAAATCTGACTGGCCGAATGGTTAGTGCGATATATTTTTGATCCAGATGTCATATATATACACAGGCTGATCCAGGACGGCACTTTCTGCCTAAAGTGGATTTATGGTTAGAAGAGACTTCCTTGAAACAGAAAATACCATTAAAGCGGAAAGTGCCGTCCTGGATTAGCCTGTGCGGACTGCACAGGCTAATCCGGGACGACACTTTACGCACATGCATTAAGACGGGTTTTCCCACGACGCGCCTCATATATAGGTTCGAGTCCTGAAGAAGGCACATTTCTTTCTCCTTTAAAGCTGTTATTGTTGTTGTACTTGAGCTCTTTAGTTAAGATGCTTTTGTTTCTCCAGTTAAGACGTTTGATGGCATATTTAAAACTTAAAAAAGTATCTTTAAACCCAATACACCTTTTTTATCAATTGCAAAATAAAAACAATAATTAACAGACTGTTTGTAAATATAGCAATTTGTATGGCAGCTATACATGTACATCAAATATATATTATACAATAAATATTTAGTGAAACTCGTTAATTCATTATATATAATATTATGGAACATAATGTTCATTCAAATATCATAACCGTATAAAATCGGTCAAATCTATGTGAGAATCGAATATGTCTATGTAAAAAATCTCTACGAAGAAACATACATTTAAGTTTTTGCAAATCAAAGTGCTCTTGTTTGCTTATGTGACACATATATACTGGATAAACATGTTAAATAATATGTGACTACACATCAATAATTTCATGTTCAGCTTCTAGTCCAATATCCATATATTATCTTACCATTCGGGTAAAAAGGCATTTTCAAATATGTTATTACATATATGTTAACGACAAACACACATTAGCGGGTCTCGAAATTAAAAGAAATTGACTGACGAATTCAAGACGTGCACCTGCATCTGTCACAGGTCTGAGCAACAATCTTGACTGGCTATCAAGACCTTTTGACTTGCCAAATATGGTGTGAACAGTTTATTCTCATATCGTTGTGTGCAATTTAATTATTTATCCTTAATTCTGTGCACGGAATTAAATCAAGTTTTTCTAATTTTGTCTAAATTCATTTATATGCGTATATAGTTCGAACTTTATTCTAAAAATAACAATAATGTTATTTTGTATCCCATCTATTTTAAAGCGAAAGTACACACGAGGCACACACAAACTAAATGCACATTAAGCAAATTGTCTTAAAATGACTGATCCAAAAGGAACTATATTTTGGCAATATTTTCTTACTGTATTATTTTCGTACAATTGTTCATTTACCAAAACATAATAGCACTGACAACGGTCTCACTTCTCACTCCATAAATTTATCTTTATGACAATCTGAAGAAAAAAAACATTTTTTTCTATCGCAAATAACAATAGATTAATGACAAATCTGCCACTATTTTCGCGTCTCCGAGAATTTATAAGATGCGTAAATGAAACGTATCAAATTGACGTTTGTGCTCATTTACTTCCGCGCCCCATTTGTGTTCTTAATAAATATAATTATCACCATGGCGTATCAAACCCGGCGCTCTAATAAGTAAATAAATAAAGCTAATAATAAGTTATACCTGTCTGCATTCCGCCATGGCTTACATGGTCCGTCAAATTCACCGCCCCTGAGACACCGTGCATGAGCGACATTGAGTTTAAAATATAATAGTCCGCTTCTTTATTAATTTGTTTAGCACTTTTTGTAGATAGAAACGTTTGCAAAGAATAAGATATCGGTACTGCTCGGTGCCGAGATATATTTACAGAAATTACTGAACTTCAACGAACATGTCAGATTTAATAAGGAGGATTCCACGAGGAGGCTGGCTCGATTTGTTCCACGAACGCTATTGGCTAATCGATTAGCGGATTCTGTTGAATATGTATCGGACTTCGCTAGTGGACTATGGAACTGAGGCGAGGACGAGTTTATAGCGCGACCGCCCCTTTCCTCGCTGTGTTGACATGCGCGCATTGTTCAGCGTAATTGATCTTTTGTCGATCGTGTCAATACCACCATTCCAATTTCACAAGTTAACCGCTTTATATCTGCACCCTCAGTAAACAGTGCGACTACCGTTTAGGAGAGACCGTCTCTGCACGAACAAACAGACCTGCAGCCCGTCCATGCAGTGTTGTGGCCTTTTAAAATCATCCACATTTTATGTTTGGACATTACTCATGAAATGAATTAACGCTTTTTCACAAAAGCTATTGAAACCAGAAATGTCTTTAAAAAAGACAATCGGCGTTGAAATTAATATTAAGATGTCATTTTTTTACCCGAAACATAATACAAGAGGGACAAGATGATCGTTTACGTGACTTCTCGGACCCCAGCTTGTTTGGTCCCCACTAAGGAGACTTCTTTCGGACACTATAAGAAACCTTATCGGACCCAAAATTTATTGGAGATAAACTCAAACATTATTTAGATGTTTACCGTGAATAAATCGATCATGCCTTCCATGATTTCACCGGTGATAAATGAATAACCTAAATGGTAGTAATTTACGTTATTATAATTGTTACATGAATGTGTCAGGCAAATTTAACATATTAGCATTGTCAGAAAATAATAGCGGAAATGAATGAAAACTATTATATATCAGACGAGTGTACATAGTTATGTTAAATAATATACTATATACGTATCATACGTTTAGCAAATATTGTATTCATGCTATGCAAATGAAGTAAAAGTAACATCTCTACGTATAGCGAGACTTCTTTCACCACATTTTATTTATAGAAAGATGTTAATATTTTTTTTGAAATTGAATAACATCTACTGGAGAAGTTAATAAAAAGGTGCAAATATAAATTATTCTTAATAAAACGCAACCGCAATTCAAATATAAATTAACATGCACAGTAAGTTTATAAATATAAATTTCCCATTTATTGAAATTCTCGGGTGAATGATTCTCCGGGCGCTAATTGATGAATGTATATTAGCATGGCTCTACCACGCGCTATTTTTATAAGGATGCACCCTTTATCTGGTGTGGGTTGAATACGCTGTAATAGACCATTTCATACCGATCTTCGCCTAAAATCTACGTGTGGTTCCGACAGGTTTCAGAGCGCAATAATTCTCACAAAATTGGATCATTGTAATTGCTATTTATAGAGCGTGCAGCTGATGTAGGCTAAACAAAATAATGATTTCATTATGTGAAAAATATTACATTAAGATAACGACATACAATGAGTAAAATTGTTCATAATTTTGTTCAGTTCTAGAGTGTATGTCGAAGATATGTTTATATTTGTATTTTAACCGCTTATGCAAACAATTAAGTAAATTTTAATCCCCCAAAATATGCAACAGTTATTGGTGAACATCAAACCATTGTTGTAAGTTAGCATTCCCCGAAATTAGAAAAGTTGCCCAATTCTATTGGCATTCAATTTTCCCGCTGCAAAAAATTATCGCAAGAAATCTAGGTCAAAAGTGATCTTAGACAGCTACGCCGAAAAAATGTATAGTGAACTGGTTATTTAAAAATTCGTTTGTAATTTAGTCAACACGAACATTAAATGCGATAATGTGTCATATAAAAACAATATTCAATTAACACTGAATTATTCTTTATTCTGGAAATTAGGGAATTAATACGCTCTTTATATAACATTTACAATTTATTATATAGTTGAAAATCAAATATAACACAAACTTTAAAATGCGACGGGCTACGGACAAGTGAATATTTGTTTTGTATTAGCAACAGCGTCTACATTTTTATATATATTTAGTCCACGCTTGAAATATGTATATACTTGTTCTGATCTTAGTAAACCAAATTTTAGTGATGCGATTGATAACGTGTCTTAGTTATAGTTACCATGGCAACTCTTGTAAACGTTAAATTCCACAGTTATAAAAGGGTAGAAAAACTATATAAATTATAAATGTTTATTTTGTATTTTGTATTAAATTAAGACTTGAATAACTATTATTGACATATGAAGTATTAATTCCGGAGGCGGGCTTTGTAAGGCCAAGGTACGAATGCACGCAATATATAACAGTTTCGCAACATACTCCTGTCATTTACGTCAACAGCTATAACATAAGTTATTACACAGTTTTATGGTGACATAAAATATCACATCCATAAAGGAACCAAACACGTGTTAACAATTGCTATTACATCATACTAGATCTAGTAGTTATAGATACCCATACATCCTCCATGCATAATAATTATGTAAATATTGCATATACGAGAAAGCTTCCAGAACCTAAAATTCTCAATAATGGATACACTTTATATACACATTTTTTCCGTAAATCAATAAATCTTGTTTCTAGTAGTAGTAGTAGTAGTAGTAGTAGTAGTAGTAGTAGTAGTAGTAGTAGTAGTTGTTGTTGTTGTTGTTGTTCTTGCTGCTGCTGCTGCTGTTGTTGTTGTTTTTGTTGTAGAAGAAGAAGAAGAAGTAGTGGTAGTAGTGGTAGTAGTGGTAGTAGTAGTAGTAGTAGTAGTAGTAGTAGTAGTAGTAGTAGTAGTAGTAGCAGCAGTAGTAGTAGTAGTAGTAGTAGTAGTAGTAGTAGTAGTAGTAGTAGTAGTAGTAGTAGTAGTAGTAGAAGTAGCAGCAGCAGCAGAAGAAGCAGCCGTAGTAGTAGTAGTAGTAGTAGTGCCACCATCACTACTATTAGCGGCTTAGTAGCCCCGTCCTTGTATCGGCAGATGGGTCGCTGCAATGACCTTGTAAGAACGTATGACACGGGGTGCCATCTGCACCGGCCATGGCTTGTCAATAGTGCCGTTAAAGTTGCTGGCTTTAAAGGCTTCAAGGTGCTAAGTGACATCTTCAATGTGCCATCTACGCTATAGAACTACATGTGCTGCTGCGAATTCTGAAAATCAATAAATATCATATATTCATGTTAAAAAAAATAAAAATTAAATGAAATTATAAGATTTTTGGTTTTTTGTTGTTGCGGTCGTTTATTTAAGATATGTAATAAGAAATCAGATGAAATGCAATTACGGATTATTAAACAGGCAAAAAAGTTCAGTAATGATTAAGTCAGTTTTTAAATTTATTTTACTTAAACACATGTGAGAATAAAGGGAACATGTGTCCACATATAGAAAACAATATTAAGTGTGTTGTAGAAAAACATGTAAGTATAGTGACACGAAATTTATTGTCAGTCTCAAACTAAATCAGCCGTCGATTAATCAGAGTATTTTGTATATAGCTTTGATAATTTGTTACTCAATATCTTCTCCGATTGGGTTAATTCACAGTTATTTTCTATTGTTATATTAAGTTTTATTAAGTTTTAAATAATCATTTGACCTATAAGTAGGGAGCACTTAGTACAAGAAAGCGTTTGGAGAGCACATACAGACCTCCGCCAAGCTTGAAGGCATCTCATTCTCTCATCTGCTGTGCACTAAACGATTTTGTTATCTCCCAATAGCAAACAAATATGCTGAAGTTACATGCTAACATACTAAATTTTTTGACCAGAAGTATAATATGTTTCCACAACTTCTTCTTATTTCGAACAGGATATAAATAAGGAAACAACAGCAATTGTGTATCTCAAACAGGACATAGGGAACAGACCAAGTTAACCGCTTTAGATCTGCACCCTCAGTAAACAGTGCGACTATCGTTTAGGAGAGACCGTCTCTGCACGGACAAACAGACCTGCAGCCCGTCCATGCAGTGTTGTGGCCTTTTAAAATCATCCACATTTTATGTTTGGACATTTCTCATGAAATGAATTAACGCTTTTTCACAAAAGCTATTGAAACCAGAAATGTCTTTAAAAAAAGACAATCGGCGTTGAAATTAATATTAAGATGTCATTTTTTTACCCGAAACATAATACAAGAGGGACAAGATGATCGTTTACGTGACTTCTCGGACCCCAGCTTGTTTGGTTCCCACTAAGGAGACTTCTTTCGGACACTATAAGAAACCTTATCGGACCCCAAATTTGGAGATTATTTTTATTTCGAACAGGAAATAAATCAGGAAACAACAGCAAGTGTGTATCTCAAACAGGACATAGGGAACAGACCAGGCTTGTATTCACCAACCCATTCTTATATTTAAGAATAAAGAACAGACCTAGACTCAAAAATAAAATTGTAATGATCCTGAGTCAGACGGTTATCCGGTTTACGAAAAAATCTATTCATTTTTAACATCTCAGAAAATTTAAAGACGATTTCTACATGTTTGTCCCTACCATGCAAATTTACCATTTTCACATATTTTGCAGATCGTTCAAAACCTTATACAATGAAACCATAAAAAAAAAATGGGAGTCATCGAATTAGAATTTTTGGAAACTGCATGTCAATGACCTACCCGTAACTGCATTTTATAATTTTTTGTTTGTTTTTATTTTAACAAAGAAATAGTATTGACCATTGATTGGTAAAAACAAGACGACATTCTATTGGTTGAAATGGGTTATTGTAAGAAAACCATCCGTTACATCGTGAAAAAAATATATATTTGACAAAAATGCTTTTTCATCCATTTGCAGTTTATAATCATATAAAAACTTTGTTTTTACTATAGAAAAAAATCTGTTGCCTGAATTTTCGATATTTAATACATAATTACATGCTTAACAGACTGGAAAAATAAAACAAGGGGTCACCGTGCTTGTTTTTGATAAAAAATAGATAATTTACATGTGCGTATTGGATATTTTTCTGTAAAAAAACAGGATGGAATGACAGTCATTATTTATAACAATACCCTTATAAAAGTTATTAGATCTATATAATATATAATTATTTTAGTAACAGCAGTTGATTATAACTATGTGCAAATTACAGCCAAACCACTTTCACATGTATCGCTAGAAAGTTCACAGCTATATGCGAGTTCAATATTCCGGCTGCGTGTTCCTACTTTCGTTTTCAGTGTATTAACAAAGTTTAACAAATAATCGAGTCACAACACACTCCAACTATAATCATGGCAATTATTATGCATATATTAGATTCTAGTTGATAATTACAGTGTACACAATATTAAATAAATATGATTATATGTCAAGACACTTCACATTTTGAAGATTTAAATCAACTCCACTGATGCGCGAACAGATGCGCAGAAAAAACTACCGAAATCGTCTTTAATGCAAATCCGTTTATACCTTTTTACGTCCTGTGTTGCTAACGGACAAACAGAGTGAGACAAACAACCCAACAAGCCGGCATACACTTCTTGGCGGTGGTAAACATAGTGACGAATATACGCAAACAAATGTTTGAACTATCTTCGTAATTCTGTATGGAGAATGCTTAAACCATACTAGTATCTATATAAGGTTCTTGCATAATACAACTGAATACCTCATTCAATGAAAATCAAAGCGTACAAAGACTTTTGACGAGAAACAAAACTAAAAGCAAATGAATTATGAGAGTATTTTTATAATAAGGAACATTTATTGAAGTAAGTCACCCGTCTGTTATATAATTTCTACAAAACAAATATCGAAACTCATAACTCTAGTAGAGCAGTGCTCCAAATAAGCTTTTGTACTGGGGTTAAATATACGCGTTCTTCTGAAAATATGGGGTAAATGTACAGTCTGTATAGGATATGTATTGGTTAATTTACACCCATGAAACTTAGACTTTGTGGAAAAAAACATATATAACTATCGGAATAATGTATAGCAAAACTATTTGAAGCCAATAATGTTACAAGTAAGGCTTTTGAACAGTTTAAAACGTTGATTGCAAGTCTAACTACTGAACCTCGTGTACATTCAATTAGACAGACATGTGCAAACTCACATCTTCTGTCTTCCAGACACTAAAAGGTGACGCTATGTACGCGAACACGAGAAATATCGTGCGTAAATTTACACCCACATTTTAATTTCTCAGCGTATATGTACACCCAAATGTTATTTTTCTCTGCGTATCTTCCGAATGTTTGTGCGTAATTTACGCGTGCACGCGCTTTATCTGTACCTCTGAGTAGAATACTTCAATAAATTGGTATAAGCTGGTATTTGACCTAATTGAAGATGCAGATCCAGGCCACTGTCCTTTGCAAATTAACACTTATATAGCGCGCGTATAATTCAATGCTATTTATCTACGACATTCTCATCATTATTTTTTTGTAATTCGTGGGAGGCCAATATTTTTTGTGCGAAATGTAAAAAAAGCAAACTGACTTATATGCATACAAGTCAGTCTACAACGGGTTAAATAGTCGATGAACCGTATAAGTTCGAATCAATCTTCAGTGCTTTTTATCACAAGCGCTTTGCTCGGTTAATACCGATTTAATAAAAGAATAAGTTAAATCAGTAAAATACATTCAAAGCTCTCTTTAAAAGTAGAATGTGTTTCCACAAATCTGCATACTTCAAAAACAATAGCAATCGTCAATCGAGTGGTTAAAATTGCTCCGCTATATGTACTGTATAATACACTGTTGTTAAACTTACGCAATATGATGTAATACATGTAATGTAATACATGCATGCAGTTAACCAGTGAACAACACAAACAGATACGCTATCATGCCTATGTGAATAAACATAACATGAAT
This sequence comes from Congeria kusceri, assembly GCA_027627225.1. Classification (NCBI taxonomy): domain Eukaryota; kingdom Metazoa; phylum Mollusca; class Bivalvia; order Myida; family Dreissenidae; genus Congeria; species Congeria kusceri. The sequence continues at coordinate 79,498,065 of CM051025.1, read as the reverse complement.
TCACTTATATATGTGGACTACCTGGATTAATGTTATTGTTTATTAGTGTTTAAGTCGGATCTATTTCTTGCCATCTATTCATGAATAGAAAGTAGCATCGATAACAGAAATCCTCACTGCTCAGCGAGCGAAGCGCGGTAATTTATCGATTTACTGACTCGTAGCCTGCAGAGTAAAGAAGTAGTTCCCTTAAGACCGATTTCCGATTACAACTACTAAATCCTGTTGGCTTGCGCCAACGGTCTAAAAATCAGTCAAGCAATCAAAATTTTCGTTGATTAATAATTAGATATAAAAAATGGTTAAGTCGTTATAATCCACTACCTAAATAATCAATACATCCTTTGATAATATTATCAGACGCACACTTTACATGTATATACAGGTTATTTTCTTACATGCAACTATATAGCATAATGAACCCAATAGATGAATACCATTTATCAAGTAGAATGGCGAAAGATATACACTTGCGTGCTTAATTTATTTAGGCAATTATTTAACATAACAGAACACGACAGAAATTAGCGACTTATACAAAGTACATTATCGAAAACATACTCAATACAAAAATAGTATCTAGATGATTTTTTTTCAATATATTGATAATTACCGTTCTAATTGGTATGACCTTTCAGATTAATGACAGGTCATTTGCCCTTTGCATTGACATTGTTTTTGATGATGTAGGCCTACTTTGTACAAGTCGCTAATAACATTTGTGAGCTGTTATTCAATTTAACTCATAAAGTTAACCATATAATGTAAATTAAATCTATAATTTATTACTACACGTAAATCTTTTTTTAAAGAACGCATTTAAATATTCAATACAAACAGTTTTATGAATAAATTCTCTATGTGTGTACATGTACAAGAGTCGGAAATGAAGCTGAAAATTAAAAACTAAAATTTTAAAGTATTTTAAAGAAGTGCAGGTATGTAACAACGCACACGTTCGGCTTAGCACAATTCATTTCAACATTCATTGTTCATAGCACACTTGAAAATAAATCCGCAATTATTACAATATTATCTTTCTTAGACAATTCATCTAATTGTTAACGGGCAAACAGTGTGTAAAACACAAGCAAATACATCAGCCCTTTCTCCAATTTCGATTCCGTCTTGCCCGCTTCGTATTCTCATATTGCCAGCTCCCCGGCGTGGCGAAATACGCTGAATGAAAGTCTCTTCAATATTTAATTTCGTTTAATTATTTGATTCTACCGGTGCGGGGTATGTTTGCGACCACGACATTAATTTCCGTTCTCGGTTGGACATTCTCTTTGACGCATCCATTATAAATTTCTTCTGTGTATATGGGCAAAGAACGGGGAAGAATTTATTTAGGAAATTTCCTGCAGAAAAAGCCTGTGCTCAGAAAGGTCTTGCTGTGATCAAAATCACCAGTCAGTGTAATTTACATCTATTATTTAGGGAAACAATTCCAGTGTTGTTTGATATTTTTCTATGATTTATGAGATCACAAGACATTAGAATATAGGACGACAATGTTGGCGAAAACGTTTTCCAGAAAGGGAAAGATTATAAAGATATAATTCATCACTGCTTTTTATGAAACGGTTTAGGAGTAAGCCTTTAATGTCTGCTAACAGGGATATTACCAGCAAATAATTACCATAATAATTGCATTTTTTTCATTTATCAACATTCATGCAAATTGCTTATTTCATCAAAACGATTTTCCAAATTTACCGTTTATAAGAATATTGAGAAATGAATCCTTGGCCTAACAGAAGAGGGTATCTATTTGTTTGCATCTTTGTTAGCTTTACCCAATATTTAATGCATATACACATATATGACACAAATAAAGGTAGACGACCACATTCACTTAGTGCAAAATTGTTTGTTACATTCTGATTTAGGCACGTGATCCTTTTGCAAAATTGTACCTGGACACTTTCAATAGTGTTACAGGTCTGGTACCCCCAGAGCTCAGACGAATAGAGAATTATAGGTTTCACAATTGAATCGAATAATTTAAAATCTTCGCTATGATTAAAGAAACCAAAATGTTTCTGGTAACGAAATATTGAACCCATCGCTTTCTTCGCTTGGTTGACTAATGTTTGTTTAGTTTTCGTCCAGCATAACTTCGGGGTAAAGAACGAGCCCAAATACCTATAAAAGGAAACTATTTGCACGGGTGTGTTATTAAAAATCCAGTGTTCATATCGTCTTAGTGGACCACCGTTGCGGAATACCACAATTTTTGATTTCTCAAGTTTGAGCCTCATTCCCGTAAAATAGCAGAATTCGCTTATCCTGTCAATTTGACTTTGTAGCTTACCAGCCGTTTCAGCTACGGCTGCAATGTCATCAGCGAACAAGAGAGCCTGGATTTCATCGACTTCATTAGAAATAAAAATTCCACTACCACAATGTTGTTTCAAGTACGAGACAAGATCGTTTATAAACAGCGCGAAAATAATCGTCGAACTTACACACCCCTGCTTGGTACCTATGTGGCACGAGAAGAAGTCCGTAAGACCGTTCTTCAGTTTCACACATGAGCGTAATTGGCTGTACATGGACTTGAATACTGACAACAGTCGGCTGTTTCTATCAACACCTTTGCGTATCAGACTATTCCATAACTGATGGTGCTTGCAACCGTCGAAAGCCTTAAAAAAGTCAATGAAAAAAACGTACAAACGTCCCCCTCGCTTAGATATATATTTCTGCACTATTGCGCTAATGTTAAAAATATTGTCGGTAGTACAATAGCCAGCTCGGAATCCTGCCTGTGATTCACTGATTGCTCCGTATTCATCAGACCAACGAGTAAGTCTCATACTTAATATTTTCATAAAAAGTTTGCCTAGACTATTTGCGACAGAAACAGCTCTATAGTTATTCGGGTCCGTAGTGCTTCCTTTTTTGTGGATAGGGGTTATTATGCTATCGCACCATTCCTTAGGAAAAGTCTCGGATGACAGCAAATGATTAAACAACTCACTTATGTAAGGTAGGGTGATATGTATTGTGTGTTTATACATTTCCATGCACGTGCCATCTGTACCAACCGCACATCCATTTCGCAATTCTTTAAGACTGTTCAAAATTTCATTTGCACTAATTTCTCCGTCTAAAATATCGTTATTTCTAGTTTCGTTCATGAAGTCAAAAATGTTTGCATTATCTGTCTCCGGCGACATGTCAGAAAACAAAGTTTCAAAATATTCCCGCCAGTCGTCTGCAGATATTTCATTAGAATCATCATTACGTGCGTTCTGGGCCTGTTTAATGCTTTTCCAGAATGCTTTTGGATTCGTTCTGTTGTCCACAAGAGCATCACGCCTTGACCTTTGCAGTGATAAAAATTTTGCACGACATAGGTTTTTGAAGGTATTTTTACTCTTAATAAATTCCTCTAAATCATGTTTGGAATTGGTTAGTCGATAACGTCTTAATTTGTAGTACTTCTGGTATTTAGCTTGATTACAATCATCATCCCACCATTCTGGTTGCTCGTTATGACGATTTTGCTTTGAAACTTTTAACGGGGGATATGTGCGTTTCATGCAAATTCCAGCTTTCTGAAACAATGACACGAACTCATTATAACTGTGACTTATATCATTTTCAATAGAGCTCAGGAATGTGTTAAATAATGCTTCAAACGTGTTTACGAATTCCTCTTTTGAAGATTCTCGCCACTTATAGGTGTCAAATGAGTTTAAGTGTTCGTCATTTCTTATTGGTTGTTCTTCGTCCACTGTCGCGGCCAAGCTTAATGTCAAATTGCAAACAATAGGGAAGTGATCTGAGGCAACAAAATTATCGACGTAAAAATCGGTTATCGACGGAAAGAGGTCCGTCGATGCCAAAAAATAGTCTACCACACTACTGCCACTATTAGTAGTGCACGTTATATTTCCATTAATATCGCTATTTCTACCATTCAACATGTGGACACTTTTAATGCAACATAACTCTATTAGTGAAAGGCCGAATGAGTTATATTTATCGTCCCTATTGGCACGAGGCATACGAAAATCGTCTCCTGGGTAGGGAACATCGTCATTATAAATATAGTACAGGTTATCTTCTTCAATAAAGTCATCGATATCCTTCACCCTCGCATTTAGATCACCACCAATCAGAAACAGAATGTCGCCTATATCAGATTCTATATGAGATAACTTTTCTTGCAAGAGTTTGATTCCGTTACTATTTTCAGGGTCATATATGGGTGATTTTTCAGGTGCAACATATGTGAAATATAGAACCAAATTTCTGTTAAATCCGGTGAATAATCTATCAATGAATAGCACAATAGCTTCTTCAAGTTGTTCGTATATACGCTTTACTACACCCTTCTCTATTAACCTGTTCTTAATAAAAACAGTTACACCACCGTAACCTCTACGACCTCGAGTAATATTTCTAGGACTATCGAAGTTTTTATATCCTGGAACTAGTGTGCTGAAATCGTCCTCACCCGTTTGCCAAGTTTCACAAAGCCCTATCACATCAAATTGTTTGCAATATTGTTTGAATGAATAATTATCATGGTATTTTCGTAACCCTTGAACGTTTAATGAACACAGCTTGATTTGTAAAAGCTGCACAGTATATGGTCCTTGGCCACCTTCCTGTTTGTCATCATCAGTAACTGCCACTGGCGTTTTACTAACATCGTCATAAACATATTTAGTCCCATCGACTACTAGATAATCGTTTCGGAAGAACACGTCCTTCCGGTTTTCAAGGCACTCTTTGAAGAATGGATACAGTTTTGAGCGGGCCAAATATTTTGACATATACATGTATAACTTGCGGTTGGTAGGGTGATGATATGTTTGTTTCCTGTTTAACAAGGTGGGAACAATTTGGTAGCGCAACTATTACAGCCAACAAATAGCAACCAGAGCCCTGTTTTCTTCTCTTACTTGAACTGTGCATATTGTTCTGACAATAACCGAGACGTTATCTGTAGTATACAATTATATACAAGGCGTTCAGTTATTCTTCACAAGCTTGGTTAAACTGCACTTATCAAAAGAAAATATATAACTTTGTATGACACTACATCCTACTCTCTCGAATGACGTCAAACTGTGTGTACAATTCTTTCGTATTGTGTTCTTAGGAATGTATACACAACCAAAAAAAAAGACAAAATAAACAACAAAGACTGCATGCACGTGCGCTTGATGTCTCTGTTCGTTAGCTGATGACAAGCTGGGGTGTCAGTCATTTGTTATCAGCATTGAAAGACGTTCTATAATTTTACAGTCATGTTATAACGGATGGGCATGCGTGTGAAAGGCAATGATCGGGAGGCATCGTTTACGGGGTGTCATTTCTCTCCACACACATGGGACTGGAATGGAATGTCGCCGAAAGGCACATGCATGCACAAATTACAGGGTGCGACAATATGGCAAAACATGTATTGTAATATACTGTCGAAAGGAAAACTCATATTGACATGTATTGTACAACTGTAATAATTTTGTTATATTGAAGAACATAAATGATGACAATGTCCATGACCATGCTAATTTTTACTGTAACAACTGCTAAAAGTAAGTTGGTATACCTTTCTTAACCTGATGGATATTTATAATATTTGGCATAGAGAAAATTTACCAGTAATTGTATTGATATCTATATTGATATCTATACTGTGGCAATACATTGCCATGACACAAATCGTAATATTGCGATATAGCATACAATGTCGAAAATACATATAACCATACAGACTAATGGTATATCGTTGCAGCTCATGCACAAACGTGACAACAGCCCAAATACACTACCAGTGTGCGTATTTATAATGCATATAACTTAAATAATGGCGAAATGTAAAACTATTTTCCTTGGAATATCGTATGTATGGTTTACAGACCTACAAACAATGATGAAGGCAATTTGTGATCGAAGAACGAGTAGTTAGCATGACAGAGGAGTGACGTGATGTTATAGTCATAACTGATATTTACAGGACACTTACTTGTATATCTTAACTTTTGTATGACATAAATGACTTTCTTGTATGATTGTAGTGTGATTACATGTCTATACTTTATTTGTGTTTATAATTATATATGCACGAAGCCATATGAAAATAAGATATGCTTTGTCATGACAATTATATGTCACTTTCGTTAAATAAATAAATAAAATAAAATAATTGTTATTGTATCTTTATATCTTTATAAAGATAACAGAAATAGCCGTTTATTTGAACTTTACCCACAATTATATCTTTTTCTAAAACACGCATGCAGATAGTCTGTGTTTTCCACAAACTCTATGTGGTGGAACATGTGTTCTCTAACAACAGTCAGTACCCGAACCGCCTACGCATTTCTTTATAACAATTAAAACACAGTACTAAAGCGCTCATGCTATACCATCATTTATTTTCATTAAGTGTAAGATTAGTTATTGATTTTGTTTTCTATTATAACCTTTTTCTTTAATCTTACTGGTCTATGCATTATTGAATTTCTTTTAATATACTTTTTTTTGTAAACTACTGATCAAGCATATGTGTTGTGTGACATGTACTCTATCCATTATTAAACTCAAGGTCTACAACTATTTTAATGTGGACGTCATTGGTGTAATGTTGTCGGAGGCAAAACAGATATATCTGCGAAAATTTTTTACTGTTTATATTATACATATTTATAAAAAATAATTGTGGTTAACTTATTCAAAGGTGAACCAATTTTTTTCCCACTGTTCACAATGTTATCAAAATTTATAAACATTTCACTTGGTTTAGGACAAAGGGCGATACTGTCCCTTATATTTTGTTGTAATCTTTTGAAGCTAGTTAAAAAAACAACAGTTTTGCATTTCAATATAAGGACATAATTTTTATTTGATGAAAGCATGGCCAATGAAAGGAAAACACACTAGTTATAACAAACACACGCGGATATAACTTCTTCCATAGTAGTGCTTTGATGGACACTGTACGTGAGCGCATTGAAAATACATACAACAATAATGGAACTTGATAAAGAGGTGGACCTTTTGTATGTTGGATCAAACATGGCCAAATCACTGATGTAGACAATTGTTTAGTTGCACTACTAACGGTCTACCAAATGTAAAGCCAGTAAGGAAATCAACTTTGATATTGTGTAAATGAAAGAAATAATATCTCAGTCCAAAACTCTGTGCCAGCTTTCTGGTTCATTTCTCACGACACTATTGGCGTAGGCATGCAAAACATGAGCATTAGGGAAAGATCCAGAGCGAAATTGCATGATGCTGCACCCTGCTCCTGTTTGGTTCCTTCCTGCTGCACCTCTGGGCTTGTTTACACAAAATGTTCTATATCTTTTGAAATTCAATATATTTTTGCAAATAATCATTGGCAAACTAATAGAACATGTTTGAACACCTTAATAAGAATCATTTATTTGATAATAACCTTTGATTTACCAATTTTTAGAAAATCTTAAAGAACTGGTCCTGCTTTCCACCCCGCCTCTTTTTAACAGCACCGTATGTCTATTTTATCCTAGATCTGTCCCTATGAACATAAACAATTATAATTCAAAAGGAGTTGTAAAACGTAATGTAAAGTTTTGTCCTTGAATGACGGTTCAAGCAAATATAAGCAACATATATGTATTTGTTGTAAATTGCACGCTAACCTTTAAATGTGCTATATTTAAGTTTCAAAACATCCCAGTTCTGAATTAAAATTGGTATTTGGGCTAAACTTACAAATATATACTTATTAACATTAATAAGTCTCTTAAATTACTGCATATTGTATTTATATAGTTAATTTCTAACTTTGTGTTTTAGCATTACATGTACATGATGATGTAAAGGTATTTATAAAAGTTCCAATTTTATATGCAGATGGACACTTAAAAATCGTACTAGTGCTGTCATGTGTACTTATATACTAGGCAAATCTCTCAACGCACATTTAAAATGGACCATATCAACTTTATTCATACACATATATAAAATGAAATTTTCAGACATTACTATCAAATATCAAATCTTTTCAGCTGAATAATTATTGGAAAAAAAATGATCGGGCCGCTAAGGTCATTTTTACCCATTTGTTGTTTCCGATTCAACGTAACATATTGACCGTATTTCTATGTGCGTTAGGAGTATATATGGAGGTATAAATATTACTACTGAAAGGTATTCATGGTCAGGACGTGTCTCCTTGTTTTCATTTGTGCCATCCTTATTTTGCCAGTTTCCTCTGCCAGTGGGCACATATGTTTTAGTGTGAATTGCACCTCCAAAAATACTCTCCTGCAAGCAATGTTTATATACGATCAAAGCAGTCGTATGGTAGGTATGGTAGATATTTGTTTATTAACATACATTTGTATAATTTTCATAATATATATTCAAGATAGAGATTCTAGGGACCTATATGTCACCTAACCACAGAACCTAGTAAACGTTTTATAAAGTACGCAATATAAATAATAAGTTGTTGCACAAGATTATGCTGTACATACCACATGGTATGATCCGATAGGAACACAATCAATGCAAGTTAGTATGAATACATCATACGAAAAATAATGTACAATTAGGAAGGCATGGGTTATGAAAGTAATAGTGACCTCCTATGCATAAATACCTTAAACAGAAATTTCTGACAATTCTTGTCTTATGCTACATAATGTGTATAGGTTTTGCATCGTCCGCTGTCTACGGGTAAATGATTGTCACATAGATTATATAGTTATCGTCTATGGTGATCAAATACATGTATGTTTAGAAAGTGTACGTTTATACAAACTAGTTCTAAATTAAGCATCTTATTCCTTTTAACAGACCCGGATACGATCACGGACACGGACTCATGGAAACGTACCTAAAGTATCTGTTTGTATGTGTGGTGTATAGTATAATATAAAATGTCATATCTTATAGAAACGCAGGCACATATTTCCTAAGTCAAAAAGAAAGCGTTAACTCACGAGTCCAGGTTTAAAAATAAGTCCAATGAGAACACTAAGTGCGGACATAATCTGTAAATTGTGGCTTCACTGTGCCATGGGTTTAATTAACTGGATATTTCACGAATGATTGCCGCCGTTCAAAGCCAACAACCGTTTCCTTTCAGCGAGCTATAATTCCGTCAAAGAGATGTGCTTCGGTGTTTCTCACCCTGAAAAGGAATACAAAACACCGCGAACGCGAACATTAATCGCCGGGGAAGGTGGGTTCTAGCGAAAAACCACGGGCGCACGTGCACTGTTAGACGATTATTAAAAGCCATGAAGCTGGTATTAAGTTCCTAGGAAAAATTTTAATTGAAAACGGAGCCGTATAAAACACGGTGATTCCGAGCTTTTGGCTTTCGTTTTCCGTTCTGTTATGATTCCTCACGAGCGAAGAACAATTAATAAATTTTATTGAGCCCCTGTTTTCCGGTTTCCAGTTCGCGATAATGCGCTCTAATGCACCTCGTAGAGAAACCGGCAGAGACTTTGCCGTATGATGGAGAGCTTTTTTCATTAGCTGCTAAATGTAGTCTTCATCAGACTTTATTGATAGCGTTTAAAGCAATTTACACGATACTATAGTAACATTAGCGACGGTGAATTCTCATTAGCGACGGATCGCAACTTTCTATTTACCGTCAACACGGCTTATGGATAACATTTAATGCTTTAACAAATTGACATTCATCATTCGAATTCCCTCGCAAATGGAATAATGAAATGCAAAGTAGATTTATATATTGAATTTGTTCCTCAGAACCCCGTTGCGCTCATCCTACCAATACACCGGCTACCACGGTTTGGTGACACCTTCGGGCGAATCGCGAGCATTATCTTTTTTTGTAACGTTTCTTTTACTTATTGTACTGTGTTTAATGCTGACAGAAACACCGGATCTTTGAAAAAAACAATATTATACGAAAATAAATTTAAACATTTAACAATGTACGAAATTGAAAAGCTAACATATTGCATTGCTTTTAAGATATGTGCTCCGCAAGAATAAAAAACAAAAACACATGATTATAGAGAAAGAGCGTCAACATTACTGCAAACATTATCAAAAGATGTATTAAGTAATAGTATGCGTTATGCATAAATTTTTAGGCTGTTCAATAAAGCTAACATATTGCATTGCTTTTCAGATATGTGCTCCGCAAGAATAAAAAACAAAAACACATGATTATACAGAAAGAGCGTCAAAATTACTGCAAACATTATCAAAAGATGTATTAAGTAATAGCATGCATTGTGCATTAATTTTTAGGCTGTTCAATAAAGCATGATACACATGTATCCTGTTCTTAAAGCCTCCAACTCCCCATTGGGCATTTAATAGTTTTCTTTGAAATAATACAATTTTACTCATTGTTACGCCAATAATACTGCAACAGATTTAACAACCTTAAATCAGAACAAAAATATTTTTAACAATGTCAGCTGTTTATCAAGACAGTGGTTTATATTCCGTATCAAGGCCATGCGCAATATCAACAATTATAATATGACTTATAAATAAACGTTATTTGATTGGCTCAGCGACACACCTTTGAAAGAAAATCATACATGATGTTGCACAGTTTTTACCTCACCCATGCATACAACAGATTATATTGCACAGTAACTAAAAAGAGTTTATTTGGAATCACAACAAAAGAGTGAATTTTGCTGAAGTTCGTTTCGTTCAATTTACGTATTGTCCCGAAGTACGAGTCGGTAATACTCGTGCAGCGAAACAGTGATCTCCCTTTAAAATTAAATCAAGGGAAAAAACGAATTGTATATGTTTATTTTGATATTATGATAAATAAATGTGTTTTTTTTTTTTTAAACGCCATCAGCTGTAATTTAGTTTATAAGTCATATAATAAAACAAGTATGACTTTTTAGCTGTGCAATATCATGAGATGGGGTGCACAGCAAAATTCATTTTGCTGTGCACCATCACATGATATAACACAGCTAAAAAGTCCATATTTGTATAATATAAATACGGATAATGTAAACTCGTACAAAAGTTATTTTATAGTACTAAAAGGCATAGGATACATTTTTGTAAATACACTTCAATTCTGAATACAAAAAGAATAATTTTTCGAAACAGTGTTAATTCAAAGAGGAGCACCATGTGCCTTTAATGTTCAAACGCTTTGTAAGAACAAGTGTAGTTAGCATTTATGTTATGCAAATCAAGAACAATAACATTTTCAGATGACAGTTTATTGCATTCCGAAGTAGATTTCTGAGGTGGTATGCCGATTTATTTTATACACATTTATTTTAGTTGTCCAGGATCAATGCATTTTTATAAAAGCAAGGTACTGTTCACTGTTTCGTAAATGTTTCTACTGACTGTGGAAAATTTAGCTGACTTTCGACAGTAAAACATCAACGTTACTGAAACTCATATCCTTTGTTTTAATATTACTAATATCTGTCATACCAACAACGCGTGTGTAGAGCGAAGTATTTCACGCACGGTTTTATTCAATTCTCTTTGTTAATATTGGCTATCTGACCAATAGCAAAGTGGTGGTAATTAACAAGTATTTATCACTTTTATTTTTTTTAACCTTCATTCTTTTTTAATCTGTGCGGACTGCACAGGCTTATCCGGGGCGACACTGTACGCACATGCATTTAAGTCCGGGTTTCCCACGACATGCCTGAAATTATTTTTATTATAAATACATGAAGCAATAAAGATGTGATCTTCAAATCAAACCGGTGCACTTGCTTTAAGGAAAGTACTATGTACACGTTTTTTTTGTAAAGCAAAGACCATGGATTATAGACTTTTTTGGCCTTTTTCATAAAATATCATCAAATATCACATGTTTTATTGTGTTTGCCAGCAAAAACAATCTCGATGAATCTCGGAGGACTAAACGCGGCTATCACCATGTTTGATATTTGGTAAATTGATGGTGATTAATGAATCCGACTTAGCTAATATCAACATAAATCTCCTGAAAGCAGAGGGAAACGACATCGCGAGTCCTCAATAGCCTCGATGTAAAATCCTATCGATTGTGAATTCTGTTTTATTCGAATGGCGAATTTGTAATTGAAAGTAATAAAGCTAATCTGTGACAATCTTTCTGTAAATTGACTTTTAAGCAATCCTCCACGGCATGACATTTACGCCGACCTCGAAATATCGTGGAGACTTCGGAGAGATCCGAACTATCGAAGGACAATGCCGACACGTTAGGGAAAACTGCAAACGCACCGATGGCAGACATTCGAGGATTGCGCATTCTTGCAGTAGGTAATTAAAGCGTTTCGCGAAACATTGCTCACAGTGTGTGTGTACGTGCTAAAAGATCGATGCCAAGACTGCACGACAGAACAACTTGTAGCTACATTGTAACTTCAGCAGGTGTATACAATGCATGTGTTCTGATTTGCTGGTTCCACCAAATTAGCACGTTATGTAACAATTTACAAATCCACAACAAGGAAACACGGATGGTCAAGGTGTATTTTAGTAAGGATGGTTAGACTTCTCAGTTGGAGAGTGGCAGGCACTTATTTCCGGTCGAAAAGTTCCAAGGCCCATTCCTTCTTTTTTTTCAAAAACAAACCCCCTGTGTGCACAAAAATGTGCAACTGCGAATACTGGGTTGGTGAAGGTGCCTTCTTGAATATTAATATCCACGACATACATGTTAAAATAGGCAAGCGTTATCATGTACCATTGGATAGTACTAGTAATTTTAACCATTATTCTAGAAAATTAATAACACTGTTTGCTAAGAACAATTATCATTTAAGGGTTAAAAACAAAGCATGCGAAGAACAAAATTTGCATCCGATGTTTAGTTATTATTTGCACGACCATGCCTAAAATAACTTCACATTTTACAATTTACCTTTCTGCTTCGAAATCTGTTTAAATGTGTTATTTTGATAACAAACAGCAAAATCGCTATCATGTTTAAATTGTTAGTATATAAAACCCACATAGATACAACGAGACGTCTGTTAATATTTCTTTTCTGGATCTTGTGTTTATTTATCGGAAGAAATAGATTTGTGTACGTTGTTGTTTGGTGCATTTGTTGTCAGTAAATTACATTAAATCACGAACTCGCAAGATGTACATTAATCCGTAATGACGTAAAAGCCATATTTTGTAATAACCAGGATTTGTATATGTGCGTGTGGCTTATGTTTTCACAAGTTGCCATTAAAGATATATTTTAATAGCTCAATAAAATATAATCTTGGGAGCAATTATAATACAATCTTCAAGAGCTGTCGTTATGATCACAGTTGCCAATGAAATGGTGCGTTATGAAAATGTTCGACTTTCTAAGGCCAGAGATTTTTTAGACTGTTGGCGGAAGTCAACGGTCTTTTGAGAGGGCAATTTCCAAAACCGGTACCGCAGAAAACTACTTCTTTTCTTTGCAGGCTACGAGTCAGTAAATCGAAACCAGAAAGAGTCCTTCGTCACAACAGCAAAAATTCACGAATGTTTTCTTACCTTTTAATTACTGAAGAAAATGAATGTCATGTGTATTTTAATGTGTATATCATGTTATTTATTACAATTACAGTTTCTAAAAAAAATTAATTTACGTCAAATTAATGACACCCCTATTTTCGCTATGTTTCTTGAATGTAACCGAAATATTCACCAGGGTGTCCTGGAATAAGACCACTAAATTAATGCGCTACATCGGTTATTATTGACTCGTTGTGAAAGTGTTATTTCTTGTAAACGACTTTATTCTGAATATTTTGACAACAAATCACTGCAATGGAACTGTATTATTTTTGAACTGTAGTATGGAAAATCAAGAGCAGGCATCGTATGACCTACTTTTGAACTTTAAAGGTGGGAAATTGAACTTCATTCAAAGCAAAAATGCACTCATAATTCACATGCTTTTAGTTTCTTACATTATAATTGTAAGTTTAAAAAGTTTAATATCTGTAAAGAATCAGAAGAAATAAATTATTTTATCAAGAAAGTATTTTCAAAACAATCGGGTCCGTGGATCCGAGAAACTAAACATCAACAGACTCTAGCCTAAACTGTTTTAAAGGAGAAACCAAACCACGGCGTCTACGTCGAGGTCGTCAAAGACTTAAGAAACAGGCACTTTAACATGATTTTTATCACTGGATTAATTGATGATAATCATAACGTATTCAAGTTAATGATAATCCTAGACATTTACCCCATTTAATTTTTAAAGGAGATTGTATCATTGTAGTACAGTTTATAGTATTAAATTGACATTGTAAACTTTAATACTTAACATGTAACATACTATATAGCATGTGCTTAGTGGATACAATATTTGAGTGTTGTTGTTGTTGTTTAAAAAAAAAGTTAGACATTAAATTTTGTACGGCTTTTCATACCAAAGTGGATATAATAATGTATGAGTAGTGTTGTACATGTATATGTATTTAAAACAAATATTATCATTCATAATAATCACGACGATTGATTTATTAGCATTTATTAAATAATGTAAACTATATGTAAGAACGATATACCATACCATGTATCGACATGTCATGGTTACAGACCATTATATTTTGGCGAAATTGCTCTAATGACAAAAACGTTTTCGTGCCAGTAGTGTATACATACAGGCTCATGGAAGGCAGTGGAAAACAAAAGCATTATCGGCACCAAATTGACTGCTTCTTCCGAGGATTTATTCTCAGGAATATCCAATATGACTCCAAGATTCTTCCCGGCGTTCCCCGTGGCGTGCAAGCTTCCCCTTTTCCCGGGCAGCCTACCAGCGAATAGAGTCATCCGTCACTCCAAAGCCGGGCTGGAGATTTTTTAATGTCGTCCCGCTTACCCATTCATCATAAAAATGTCAGGTGCGCAGTTTCTTGAAAACGTTTGAAAACTTAAATGACGCAAGACAGTGAATTGTCTCCCCGGAGAGCGGACGTTCAGTGAATTATATGTTTTCCCGGACTCAATTAGCGTGTAAATTAGCATGGGTGTCGCAGCTAAATATCGTAATGGGTCTGATAATTGTAGTGTTAAAATATTTAGGAAATTAAGAAAATGAGGGTCAATTTACATTGTAGATCACCACTGGCACTTTTTCGCTTTTGTATTACACACATTTAAGATTAGAAACTGCAACGTAAGACCGGTACTCTCATATGAAATTAACGGGGCCGCTTGGCGATTTGTTGGCGACTTATGTATATTTTCTTTGGCAATTTATTTTTTAACAAATTGTTTATGTATTTATTTTTTACATTTTGAATGAAAAAAAAACAACATAAAAAGTAATGTTCGCATTTATGACAGCTTCAGTTTTATTATTGTGATGTCTTAGTCCTTTGTTACTGTTACCTTAGTCATTTATTGTTGTCTGTCACCATAGTCATTTATTGTTGTTGTCTTTCTTTTTGTTATTATTTTTATTTCACCCCCTGTCATTTTTGCCGGAAGATAAACAAGAGATATCAGATTGGTCTCGGGCCTTTGATATAATTCTCTTCACTGGGAAATTTTATTCATAGCGGTAAATAACATAACAGTAGTTTTAGTGATTGGTGTATATTTATTTATAAATATGCTTTTTGTTGTCGTTTTTGTATAAGTTATAACGAATATTGGACGTTAATATTTTTGTTTTATGTTGGTAGGTAGCGTTATTTCTTAAGTTATTATATATTGAAATAAAAACGTCACACATTACGCAGTTGCTTATATCATTAGAAAGAAAGTTTCATTTGTTTTTGTTTTAAATCCAAGGTTGTATACTGCTAGATGCTGTTAATATCACGCCTTTGCACATTGCACCTAGATTATTTTTTCAATTTCGTTTCACTCTGTAAAAGAAAACTGCAGTTTGCAACGGTTGTTTACCAACTCGACCTTCAAATCTTACAGCTAGACAACAATTTCATAACTGATTCCGGTGAATCTGATAACAAAGTGTTGCTTTTTTCAAGTTTTTTTATTTGACGCTCCAACAAATTCTTTCCAATCTTATTGGTACGTCGAACATCGAATAACAAGAGCTGGTTGTAAAGTGCCCCCAATTGGTTAAAGGCAATCTTTAAAATATCAAGTTTGGTGAAGATCGGATGAAAACTGCTGGACAAAGAAAGCGGAAACTGCTAAAAAGGCCATTTTTAGATAAAGCTGGGGCCATAACTCTGCAGTTCCTGTGGCGGTTTGGTTGATCATCGAACTTTGGCTAAGATATAATAAGCTAAAACAGTTTCATCAAGTTTGGTGAAAATCTGATGCAAACTGTTGGAGTTCAAGAGCGGAAACGGCTAAAAAGGCCAATTTTAGATAATTGAAGTGCCAAAACTATAAAATTCCAGGAGCAATTTAGGTGACAATCGAACTTGAAAGAGATATTATGGCCGAAAACATTTTCCTGAAGTTTGGTGAAGATCGGGTGAAAATTGTTATATAGTGAGTGGAAACGAGTGGCCTACAGACCGACATTAGCAAACCAATTTACCCTGCCATTTTCGGTAGGGGGCATACTGACGAAGCTATTTTTATAACTCAATTAAAAAATAATGATAAGTTACAGATGAGTCTCGAAACAAGAGCTGTCAGAGGACATCGCGCTCTAATATTCGAAGTATTTCAGTTGGTACATATTTTGGATAGTGGAAGGGACATAAATTTGTTAAAATAGAAAACTTTTAAGTGAATCCTTCTATAGTTTATACATTTTTGGAACAAAAACTTAAGCCACAAAATCTATGTAAAAAGTGTGCATAACACTGTGAAAATAAAGAGTTAGGGTTAATGTTGCCCCTGATACTAGAGTTGATGACAAAGGTTAGGTCCAAGTTTCAGGTGAATAACTTACGTAGTTTTGAAGTTACCAAACTTTTGAATATAAACTTTAAACAGAACATCTAAGTGAAAAGGGGGCATAACTCTGTCAAAATACAAAATAGAGTTATGGGGAATGTTGACCCTGATACTGGAGTTGATGACAAAGGTTACTTCCAAGTTTCAAGTGAATAACTTATAAATGTCGTTTTGAAGTTAATGTAGTATTGAAGTTACAAAACTTATGAATATAAACTAAACAAAAAATATATGTGAAAAAGGGGCATAACTCTGTAAAAATACAAAAAGAGTTATGGGGAATGTTGCCAGTGTTACTGGAGTTGATGACAAAGGTTAGTTCCAAGTTTCAAGTGAATAACTTATGTAGTTTTGAAGTTACTAAACTTCTGAATATAAACTTTAAACAGAAAATCTAAGTGAAAAAAGGGGGCATAACTCTGTCAAAATACAAAACAGAGTTATGGGGAATGTTGCCCCTGATACTGGAGTTGATGACAAAGGTATGTTCCAAGTTTCAAGTGAATAACTTATGAATAACTGATGTAGTTTTGAAGTTACAAGACTTTTGAATAAAAACTTTAACCAATTCAGACGCCGACGCCGGGGTAGTCGATCTAAAATGACTTCCTAGTCCGGTAAGAAGTTGGTTCCTCTCATTGTAGTATGACTTACAGGGGCATAGTCACAACATTTTGACTTTACAGGGGCATAGTCACGAAATTCTGACTTTACAGGGGCATAGTCACGAAATTCTGACTTAACAGGGACATGGTCACGAAATTCTGACGTTACAGGGGCATAGTCACAACATTCTGACTACAGGAGCATAGTCACAACAGTCTGACTTCACAGGGGCATAGTCACGAACTTTTGACTTAACAGGGGCATAGTCACGAAATTCTGACTTTACAGGGGCATAGTCACGAAATTCTGACTTAACAGGGGCTTAGTCACGAAACTCGTTTACAGTGAGCTAATAAAGAAGCACAATTGATAAACATACAGTATTTTGGTATAATGTAAGTTCTGCACATTAACACTCGCGGGTAGCGTTGGATCAATTTGGCTCTTTTATCATTATCAGTATTCTTTTTTTTCTATTTTAAACTCTTCCGCCAACATTTTAATGCAATCTTTGAATAATAAATACATATAGAGGTTTATCGGATGTTTACTATTGTGTGCATGTCTTTATAATAAATAGGTATGCCACTTAATGCCTGAAGAGCGTAAGCTGGGAGCATCCACGTTCTACAAAGTTGAGGTAGCCATTTTATTTTGCAAGTCCTAAAGCAATTCTTCGTAAAACGAGTTATCGGTTGTTTTTCGAAGTAATATACATTCGGGATAAGCGTCACATGTAGTTCTGAATAATCCTCAATATACAAATGAGTTCTACCAGTCACGTGCCTGAACATTTTTGCACTGAAAAAAACGAATACAGATCCGAAGGTTAACATGCGCTACTAGCGAGTCATTCTCGCCACCCCCCACCGAAATAAAATTAAGCGCGTTTTCTGTTACGATGCACTACACCATATTTAGTAGCGGCATATTTTCATGACTAAATTGTTACTCTTTATTCTAATATGCATTATGTTTTCACATTTCCGCAGCTCAATCTACGACTGAGCCACAGTTCACAATGTTGGTAAAATACATGTAGTTTCATTAAGGTGACGAAATGTTTTTCATCGTTGAATGTGATCGTAAACTTTCGTACATAATGAAGAGATCTTTTATAGATCTTCGCTTAATTGCAACAAGTCAAAATACTAGCAGTTACTGTCAAGGAAATACTGGTACTCTTGCAGGCTCATTGTTTTAGTCATTTGCGTCATTTCTTCAAAAACGACCTCTTACAACTGTCTACAAGGCTATAGCAATAGTTTTTTTTTATTTCTTAGATGTACATCTACTGGTCATGGACGTAATTCCGGCCTGTACGTAAATATTCGGCCACCCTTCAAAAAGCAAAACAATAAGCAAAAGAACTTTCTATAGCAACAGACTTCTACAGATTTCTCGATTCCAGCAAGTATATCGTTATGTACTTTTGAGTTGAAACCTCAGTATCATACCAGGAAATATTGAGTCACGTGGGGAAACTGACGCCATCATACGCACGCAACGAAAATATGGTGTTGCATGATTACAGATTTAAATTTATTATTTCTTCTAACCGTTAACAAATTTTCACAAGCAAATTTGACGAAATAGGAAACACCCGCTTCTGCTTTAAAGATCACATCACTATTTTACCCAGACATGTTTTCTCTTTCAAATCAGATTTTCTTACAATTCTCGCTGAATTTAATACCAATATCATCGTTAACTCTAGTCAGCCCCCCCAAGTTTATGTTGTAGCCTTCTTCAGCGAAGGGGTTACTCAAGGTATCGAGAATATTCGGCCCCTAGATTTATCCGGTCCCAGTTCTAGTTAGCAATTCAGTAGACAAATCGGCCCACAGACTTATCGATCCGTATCAGTAGTAGTTGAGTTTATTTACCCTCGGTACCGGTTGAAAACCATATGACCGAGCAGCCAAGCACCGCCCGCTAGCTCAGCACATAGAGCGCTAGCAGTGCTCGACTAGACCGACCGACCCGAAGGCCCGCCAAATGGTCGATGATGGATCCGTATCATGAATGATACGTTTGCTGTATTTCAGAAATTTATATTCATACTAATACTATCGATATTTAATTGAATAATGTATTCTCTATTTTATTCATATCAGTTATACTGTTTACTTACTCACATAAAACGCATACACCCGCACAGGTATACACTAAGATTTTCAGATTGAATTATCTCCCTTGTATTAGAATTAAAGGAAGTCGAGTTTATTTATAGTTCACGTCACCCTTGGCTTCAAATTTTAAAAACTTGTTTACCTTATATTTGACATAAAACTGACATTTAAACAAAACAAACACAATATAAACAAGCAAAAGAAAGAAACAAAACCATTTGCAGTTCACCATTGCCAATATTGGTTTAAATTATACAGAATTTAAGGGGAGGGGTACCGGTGAAAGAAAGTCGTTTAGGAAGGATATTTTAGTCAAAATTTTAATTTTTGTAAACCTTGATTGTTACTCTTCAGATAAGGATAGTTACTAAAAAAAACTATTTTGTTATAAACATTGCCGAAGATACTAAAAGTGGCCGATTTTTGACATACATTTTCGCTAGGAAAATGGACATTTTATACGTTCTTTATTTCCGTTTATTTAGTTACCTTACACTCGTCTATTTTGATTTAAACTTACACGTTATAGGAGTTTCGAACCCAGGATTATTGATGTGAAGTTAAATTTTGATCAGTTGTGTACGTGAGATTTAAAAAAAAACAACCACCAAAGTGGCCGGAATTACGTTCATGACCAGTACTAGCATTATGCAAGTATATTATTTCTATCGTTTCGAAAAACGGATAAAATTCAAATTAAATTTACTTAATTTGCCATAGATACTGTATCGAAAGTATGGTTGTATATAAAATGAAAAAGAAAAACCTTCATTACAAAATTTCGATAAAACCTTTCCAATAAATTCTCTCGTTCTTTAAAGGATGTTTTCTTTCTATGTTTCATGGCTTTTAAACCAGAGTGATCTAACTGTCAAGCCTATTATTGAAACATAGAGAACTGAAAATGAAAACGTTCAGATGGATTCACACTAAAACAAACACACGCCGATATACTTTAATCTTTGTTATTGAACAATGAATGCGAATGGAAATACATGTTACAAACAGAATGTCAGTCTGAGACTGGACTCCACATAGTGAAATGCTTCGCATTCAACATTTCATTTAAAAATATACTTAGCAATATATAAATACTATTACACAGAACAGCGCCATTATGAGAACCACAACTGGGCCAATATTTTTAAAGATTGTTAAGATATTCTTAACTTAAGTTGAAAATAAGTCAAATTTATAATTTGTGTTTGAAAAACTATGCTTTATAACATATTATTAAAAATTATATTGCAACTTCTAGGTCAAAATCTTCAAACAATACATTTTTATTTCAGAAAATTCAAATATACAATTTAAGAGGTTTGAGATTTTTCCTAATTTTTAACTTTCTTTATGAATACCAGCCCAGGTTATCCGTATGCATTCCCTACTCGACTGCATGTAAATGCAATTAAACTTCAAAATTTATTACTTTCACCAGAGATGATAGTTAGTTAAATACAGTATCTGACAAGGTAAAGACTTACAGTATGTTATACAACCATACCTAACATAGGGATAGTTAATACATGTATTTGTATAGAGAAGATTAGAGTATTCCAGAAAATTGTGTTACAAAAAGTTGTTGAAATTACAAATTGAAGATAACAAACAAACAAACACCAATCTCCATTGCAAAGTTTGCAATTTGTCCTATATGACGAGTGTTCATTTCAGAACAAGAAGTCGACGTTAACACAACCCAAATAGTATTACAAGTTTGAAGATGATTTGTGGCGCGTCGTGGGAAAACCAGACTTAATGCATGTGCATCCATTTTCCGCCTAAAGTAGATTTATGGTAAGAAGACACTTCATTGTAACAGAAAATACCATAAAAGCGGAAAGTGCTGTCCCGGATTAGCCTGTTCAGAAAGCACAGGCTAATCCGGGACGACACTTTACGCACATGCATTAAGACCGGTTTTCTAATGACGCGACACATTTTTGTTTAAACAAACCAGTGTTATATTGCGTCAAAAATCATAAGCCTGTGAACAAGTCCCTTAAAAGAATAAGTTTGTAAAATTGTGTAAAAAAATCAACACGGTGATGTATTATGATGTAATAACTTATTTATGAGTTTACTTGAAGCCCAGTTTCCACAGTAAGTACCATTACACTTCATGCACTAAATACATGTGACCAATATTGACTGCCACATTGCATTTCGGAAACATCATACATATTAGCACTATTTGCACCATTCTAACTAACACAAGGACTGTTAGCAATAATCACTGGTGTTTGTTAATATGATGCATGTCCGCAAACTTTTTAAATACCAACAATTTTGCTTGACCAAGAAACATTTTTTTAAGTTCCGAACGTAGCGTGTGATACAAAAATATGTAGTTCATTATTAGTAAACTAATTTATCCTATTACTACAGCCGAACCGATCGAATAATAACCCACCTTATAAACTTTAGCTTTATCCTATTACTATTTTTACCACACTTTTATTCGATTATTATTTTAGAACGCTACGTATTTCAATGTGATGTCATACCAACTGATGACGTTTGTAGTAAACAAACAACCAAGTGTTAAAACTGGAAAACCAACGTTATTTTTTTAATTCTGACATTTTGTAACGCTGTTTACATGATTTATGAGTTTAGCATATAGGATAACTAGAATATTAGGTGAGTGTTGGATAAAGATGAAGTTTATCATGCTTGGCACTAAACATTCGAGGGCTTGGCATGCCGCTCATCTGTTTCTAAGCCGCGCATAATAAATGTCATTTTTATCCAACACTCACCTTATATTCTCTATATATAATAAATAAATCCTGATGTTGATCTGCTTTTTTCAGTAAAATGTTTGAAAAATGTTTGAACAATGTGTGCAACAGAAACAAATAGTGTTTCGTCAACAAGCACCTAAAGCTAACAGTTTCTCCATGCATCAATTTCCTGTTAACCAATCAGCCCATTGCCACCAGTTCCATGCACACATGAGCACTATATAAAGTCTTCATCATACAAGTCGTCATTATATTCCCCGCGTCCAGCTGCCGCTATATCATTGAAGTCCGTGTCACGTTCTACAACTACTTTTTGGGACTTCTTTTTCTTCTTCTTTTCTGCTTCCTAGAAGCAAAACAATGTTTGATAGTACTAACAAGATATAAACAATATCAATTAATAAGAAAACTATTTTGCAGTAACACTCTAATTTAGGGAATTTCAAAATGTTCATTTTTTGTAATTAGAATCTTGTTGGTATTTTTGTGCACATTTGGAATCAGTTAATTGCCATATAAATATCGTGAGCAGTGTGATAAACTGCTCATTAGTACCAAATTTAATTAAAACCTGACAATGTATTCTGCAGCGAGCAAAGAGGAAGGTTAATGACATACTTTCACATATGCAGTACAAAATCAATATGTATTCCTATCAGTATTAACTTCGTGGGTGATAGAAATATGACACTTGTGAGAAAAAAAGTCATGTAAAATGAGGCTGAAGGACACTAAGATCGTGAGAAAAAAAGTCATGTAAAATGAGGCTGAAGGACACTAAGATCGTGGGTAACCGATATACAAGGACATAGATTAGACACACTACCTTTTGTTGTCTCTGTTTTTCATGGAATATTCCACTGGCTTGAGTACTAATCTTTTTTAAATCTTCCAATGGCACTGCAAACAATGGCAAACAAAACAGACATAAGACAAGGATATCAGTAAAACTGATGGATGCACTTTGTTAAGCAATATATATGCAATAAAAAGAGCAACGATATAAAATGACACCAAAACTGTTTTTTTGACATCAGGCCAGTAGTTGCTAAGAAATAGCCCAGACAATAATTGTGCACTATGAACTAATTTCAGAAAACTTCAAAGTCCAATTACTCTGAGAAAAATCATTGATCAAACATCCTGGTAATATGCAAACCTCCTCTTTGTATTGAAGCTTCCAATAAAGTTCTGTTGAATTCCAGCCAGTAGTTGCTGAGAAATAGCCTGGACAAGCAAGTCAATAATAATTGGGCACTAAATACTTATTTCAGAAATGTTTCAAGTCCCATAACTCTGAAAAAAATTATTGAAGCGGAACGTCCTGGTATTCTGCAATACTCCTTGTGGTAATGAAGCTTCCCATAAAGTTTTGTTTAATTCCAGCCAGTAGTTGCTAAGAAATAGCCCGGACAAGCAAGTCAAGAGTGTTGCACTATATGCTAATTTCAGAAATCTTCCAAGTCCCATAACTCAAGAAAAATCATCGAAGCGGAACCTCGTGGAAGTATGCACACCTCCTCTTGGTAATGAAGCTTCCCATTAAGTTTCGTTGAATTCCAGTCAGTAGTTGCTAAGAAATAGCCCGGACAAGACAGTGGGACGGAAGGACGGACAAAACAGCGACTATATGCTCCCATAAATGTTCGGGGAGAATAATAAATCACATACACAAACACAAATGTTGATAAATGAAAAACTAATGATTTCTTTGTGCAGCTATTTACAAGAACTGCATGTGTTCCAACAAAAAACAACAATTGTTAACGGTAACACTGAACAATGTATATAGCCCAAGCACCTACTTAAAATATGAGGGCCTTAAACAATACCACATTGTTATACTGCCAACTGAGAGTACACGTTATTTTCAACATAATTATATAGGATATATACATATTAAGTAAAATAAAGTTGTTATTATTATAAATAAATCATAAACAACATACATTAACACAAAACACAATCCAAAAAAATGTTGTTCCAAATATTTAGCAGCAATAACCATTTTAAAATACACAGTACAAGAAAGTCTACGTGTAGCAACTAGAGAGATGAGCAGGTTTATTATTTAAGTATGACAACCCCTTACTTACGAATTTACTGGAAAAGTTTAATAAAATATGGTATGAAATGACTACGGGAGTCAGATCTTTTTTACCACATGCTTTTTAACGAAAAAAACCCATCTAATTTTACCAAAACATGTTGATAAATCCTCAAGGTTGTGTATTGGCACGACGTCATTTCATGTTGACCACGTCATTTCACCAAAATAACGTCATGCGATTGGTCAGTCAAAGAATATGTAGCCCATGAAAATGCTCAAAATGTTATCGTACACATGTGTAAGATAGAAATATTCGTAATGGTTGTATTACACGGAAGGCAAGGTATAGCATGTGATAAATTGCATACTTACAATCCATAATGAGGTCTTGTGTGAGTTTGTCTATGAAGGAAGAATAACATTTTGAGCTCTGAAATAAAAACATCACCGTGTTTGAAATTATGTTTTGTACAGCCAAAAATGTATAGAACAATTACCGCCAATCATTCATTCTTTTATTTCCTCCAGCGTACATGTACTTACTTTTTTATTCGTATAGCTGTGACAAATTGATCGGACACTTGGGAACTCTACCAGCATAATTAAACACTTATTTTTCTTATATTAAACGTTGGAGTAGTTTGTACACCTTGACAAGGTAGTGATTTGCATAAGTCATATTTATTTTAACAGTATTTTCAGCAAAATGCATCAATTAAACACATTTCAAAAGGAAGTTTATATTCATTTCCATATATTTTTTTAAATAATGTCATGCATAAAAGAACAGTGACAGATTAATTTTTTCTAGTTGTATAGTAAATATATTCAAGGTGTGTCATGGGAAAACCGGGCTTAATGCATGTGCGTAAAGCGTCCTCGAGGACGGCACTTTCCGCTTTTATGGTATTTTCTGTTTGAAGGCAGTCTCTTCGAAACATTAATCCACTGTATGCGGAAAGTGCTGTCCAGGATTAGCCTGTGCGGACTGCACCCGCAAATCCGGGACGACACTTTACACACATGCATTAAGCCGGGTTTTCCCACGACACACCTCATTCATTTTAATGCTGATTTTGTAATGTCTAAGTAAAGCTTGTGGTTTATAAAGCTATAATTCTGTGAATTTGCCTCAGAAACATTTACAGCCTATAAGAAACTGTTTGAACATAACATGGTTTAGTATCAGGATATTAAAACTTCAAAAGACAAACTTATCCTAGCTATATAGTGAAAGACTAAATTCATGTGAATGTTTCTATAGCACGCATTTCTTCGAAAAAAAAAAAAAGAGTAGTTACAGTATAAACCACGCACTGCAAATCCTACTCCTAATTTTTGGCATAGTAACCAATCCTTACAAAACCTACTGAACATTGCCCTGTTTTCATCTACACAAAGTGACAAACTGTGGAAAATAGCAAATACATGTAACACAAACTGGTAATTCTAATATACCAAGGTACAAATTCTTGAACTGCAGTCTATAACAAGCCATGGTTCTCACAAACACAATGATACATCGGTATTATACATAACATAAGATTAAGTAATCAACAACATTCATTTACACATATGTACATTCAGATTATAGATACATTTCTTGTTCCAGGAAAACAGACAAGGCTTCTTAACTAAATGTCAACAGATTACTTACTGATGTCTGAATACTACGAGGGTCCTCAATCAGTTTTGGGGGAAGGGGCCCACCGCCCTCTGGAGGGGGAATTTTGACTGACTGGTGGAATATTTTAATATGGAAGTTTTTACAGATTAACTGGTTTGAAATCTAACTCAACCCGAACAAACTCGCGTCTAATTGTCGTTTGGTAAAAACGTCATGTAATCTTTACGGCAAATGAAACTCCTATAAATATAACTTTTATTCTTTTTAGCAAAAAAAAAAACATAGCTCAGAATCTACCGATAACGCTTAAAATTTGGACTAGGCTGCGGTATACATGTAACATTGCTACTATACACGCGTCACTTCCACGAGTTTTTCGTGATTTTGCCGGCGTTAATAAATAGTTAGTGCGTTTTTCTGTGCAGTTAACATTTCCTCTTAAACAAAAAAATACTTTTGCTATATCAATAACGTTATTGTCGTTCAGATAGGTCAGTATTGATGTATGACATACAGGTACTGTGAACACCCTCCAAGTGGACAGCGTGTAATTCGGCTGCTAATTAAAGCGACAGCAGTGAAAGGATGTTCTCATGGGTGGCACGCGCAATATAAGCTGATGACGTCAAACTGTTTCACTTTGATGCTGAACAGATCAGTTTATTGTTTATCGCACATAACATGTGTCCATGAAATATTAGCGACGTAGAGATCTGGACCAAAACGGCTATACTTATCATGCGGACAATTATTGGCATTTTAACTAGGTTTTCTGTTGTTGTTTTTTGCAGACCTCCTAGGGGGGATTTTTTCCATTTTTTACGGGCAAAACCCATACTTTTTAGGTGGGGGAGTGGGGCCAATATTCGGCGGCAAAAATCGTAGATTGAGGGCCCTGACTACCAGTACATTATTTTATTTACATTATTATTTGTGTATATAGTAATTTTATTTAATAGATCACCTTCAAAAGCATAACCTATGCAGTGAAAGAAAAGTTTCTACACACAGACTTCACTTAGCTAAGACACTTACACTGAAACTTAAGATTTTCTGTGTTAAGGCCTCTCGAAACTTGGAGAATTCTTCCTCTGTGATGGGGAACATTGCATCAATACCAGTGGAGTCCACACCTGTACACACGAAACCAAAGCTTGTTAAACACTGCAAACCTCATAAAAACAGTCTCAATGACAATCTGTCAGACCTCTGACAAAGCCAGAAAAACTGTACCCAGCTCAGGAAAAAATGACTAAATCACTGGCTCTCATGGCTGGTGAAAAATTCAGGCTTGCAAGCAAAATGCCTTTAAATGGCCAGTAATAATTCATAGATTACCAGACCTCATGGCCAGTGATGGATTTAGGACATTCAAGATAACACTTTTTGTCTTCATACCAATATGTTTGTACATAGGGACTCAAGACTTTGATCAAGCTCTGGATATGTCAGTTATTTTGATTTCTGGCCAGTTTGAGGGTACCAACGTTAAGCTTTGAAGGTAACAAGGTTAATGTTCATTCTGTCAATTATTACTCTATCTAATACAGCACATTAACCCTTACCGAAAGCCTCTCTTGCAAGCTTGAGGTCAGCCTCTTCTTGTATCATTTTTAACCTTTCTGCTTCAGCTTGTTTTTCTTCCTTTGTCAATTCTCGCTTGCCTTCTTTCTGTTAATCACAGTGTACAGATGTAACTAAAGACATATATATATATATCTTTTTCAACAGCTACAGTAAATGAATTGCACTACTGGAAAGTAATTGTAAAATTGCTAAGTAAATCTTTGTGACAGTTTTAATTTAGGATAACAGATGAGTTGCTTTCTATACAACAGAGGTAAAATATTGTTTCTGGTGAAAAAAATAATTAAGGTATGCTACCAGTGTTTACATGCTCATGGAAACAATTCCTAATTCATTAAGAGATTTTCTGTTATTTATCCACCATCCAAAGCTGTCTCAGCATGTTCGACTATTCATACCGCTTTGTCAGAGTTATGGGCCTTGGTCTGTAACCTTACATAATGACCCCGAAGACATATGTGAAGATTCAATTGAGTATCTGTAGTAGTTATAGAGATATGTACTTGAACGCAAACCTTAACCTGAATCTTCTACGTACAAAGCATAAAATCTTAACAGGCGTTTAGAAGTTATACAGGGAAAACAAAATGCCTTAAAATATGACCTAGAATTGTGACCTTGAACAACCATAGGTGTTGTCAGGGGTGTGGAAATATCAAAA
This sequence comes from Congeria kusceri, assembly GCA_027627225.1. NCBI lineage: Eukaryota > Metazoa > Mollusca > Bivalvia > Myida > Dreissenidae > Congeria > Congeria kusceri. The sequence continues at coordinate 79,469,825 of CM051025.1, read as the reverse complement.
TTATTCACTTGTCCATGGACAAGTTCATTGCAACAAGGCAGTCCAAAGGACAGCTATATCCCCCGCCGTGATCCTTCATTAGATTTCAAAGGTAACTTTGAAGTATCACACTGACCTTAATCAGTTTCATAAAAATTCCTTAAAGGGCATAGGAGATATGGAGCTGACACAAAAATGGAGGCTCAAACATTCGACCTTTAAGTGTGACCTTGACCTTGAGGTGGCAAGACTGCTCCATGCCTTCTGCACATTGCCTCAATGTGATAAACATTTAAGCCAAGTGTTATAAAAATCCTTCCAAGGGCAAAAGAGATATGGAGCAGACACAAGAATGGAGGCTCAAACATTTTAACTTCAAGTGTGACCTTGACTTTGAGGTGGCATGACTGCCTCATGCCTTCTGCACACTGCCTCAATGTGATAAACATTTGAGGAAAGTTTCATGAAAATCCTTTAAAGGGCACAGGAGATACAGAACGGACATGAAAATACAGGCTCAAATATTCAACAATCAAGTGTGACCTTGACCTTGAGTTGGCATGACTGGCTTATGCCTTCTGCACATGATCTCAATCAGCAAAACATTTGAGCCAAGTTTCATGAAAATTCTTTAAAGGGTATAGGGGATATGGAACGGACATGGAAAACGGACACGAAAATGGAAGCTCAAAATTTAACCTTCAAGTGTGACCTTGAGCTGGCGTGAAAGGCCCATGCATTCTGCACATCGTCTCAATGACCTAAACATTTTTCATGATAATCCTTCAAAAGGCATAGCAGATATGGAGCGAACACGAAATGGAGGCTCGAATATTTGACCTTCAAGTGTGACCTTGACCTTGAGCCGGCGTGACTGACTCATGCCTTCTGCACATCGTCTCAATGACCTAAACATTTGAGCCAAGTTCATGAAAATCCTTCAAATGGTATAGGAGATATGGAGCGGACACTAAATCTAGGCTCAAATATTTGACCTTCAAGTTTGACCTTGAGCCGGCGTGACTGGCTCATGCCTTCTGCACATCATCTCAATGACTTTTACATTTGAGCCAAGTTTCATGAAAATCCTTCAAAGGGTATAGGAGATATGGAGCGGGCACGAAATGGAGGCTCGAATATTTGACCTTCAAGTGTGACCTTGACCTTGAGCCGGCGTGACTGACTAATGCCTTCTGCACATTGTCTCAATGACCTTAACATTTGAGCCAATTTTCATGAAAATCCTTCAAAGGGTATAGGGGATATGGAGCGGACACGAAAATGTTACGGACAGACAGACGGACGGACAAAGGGCATTCCTATAATCCCCGTCCCGCTTTGCAGCGGGGAATTAATAATCCCCCTCCCGCTTTGCAATGGGGGATTAAAAATTACTTGTCTGCAAGCAAATGTCATATGTCCAAGTAAAAATATTCTTCTGCAACCTTCATATATATATTTTGTAATGTATAATTTATACGCTTAATACTATATTAAAGTATTGCAATCCAATATTAATAGAGTTCATTGTTATTCCATTAAGTAGTAATAATAAATTGTCAGCAGAAACTTATATCGGATTCGAGGTCCGAAAAACGAGCTTGCTGAACATTACACAGCCATAATGTTGGCCCAAACTATAGGCATGTCGGGTTTTTTCAAAATTGTGTAATTTGAACGCGGGTGACGGACCAGACAATGACGACCGAGTTGTAACGGTCCCATATATACAAACATACTCCTTTTTGATTGTTTTTAATATTAAATAAAGTGGTAATTGGCTATTATTGTGCATATATTTTTCAATGTTTTTAAATTTTATTGATTCAAATACTATCTTAGCCACAAGTCAGATATAACACAAACAAACAACAACTCATTTAAATCTATTGATTTGGCCGTTATGGTTAAGACAGACATGTAATTGAACCGTCCTGACTGGTCAAAATGCGGATACCGAACACAACTTTAGAGTGTGCAATGATTTTTTTTGCACCAAGGAAAGACATGTGCTTGTTTCTCTAGCTTTTATACAATCATGTTCTATCATTGTGTTACACCGATATTGTATTTGTCTGCGGAGAAGTTGACAGGAAAAATTGACTCGCCCTACAGTAAAATTACCCGTGTCTGACGAGTCGGGCATAGGATTTCAGCACCCCTGGTTGTAAGCACACATCGTCTGGTCCTGAGAGATAATAATCGGAAGTAATATTAAAATCCTTCCAGGTATTAAGAAGATATAGAGCGGAAACATAAATCCTTGACCTTTGACCATGAATTGTGACCTTGATCTTTGATCGATGAGCATGGAAGTTGCACGCGATACATTGTCTTTACATGGGGAATAATAATATAAAATATTATAAAAATCCTTCCAGGCGTTTAGAAATTATGGAAAGGAAATGAGAATCCTTGACCTTGGATTGTGACCTTGACCTCTGACCCAGTTATGGGCCTTTGCCAGTGACCTTATATAATGACCCTGAAGAAATGTGTGAAGTTTTAAGTGAATATCTGTAGTATATGAAGTTGTTGCACGCAAACTTTAACCTGAATTTTCTAAGTACCCAAAAGGGCGTAATTCTGCTAAATTGCAGGTCAGAGTTATGGGCCTTGGTTAGAGACTTCACATAATGACCCCAAACATGTGTCCAGTTTCAATTGAATATCTGTAGTAGTTACAGATATATGTACTTGTTACACGCAAACCTTAACCAGAGCATTACACCGACAAAAGGGCAAGTAGAATGGCTCTGACTAGTTGGTTAATAGACGAGCTAAAAAATCAACAGCTCACTAAAACGTCCTAAGAGACATTATATAATACAACCTAGTATATTTAGTTCCATTGACGATATACATTTACAGTATATAATATTTTCTAATTAATTTCATTAATTAAAACTTATGAACTTGATAAAGTGTGATCAAACTGCAAATCTGTAAGTTTATAAAGGGACTTAAATGAATATTTCTCTACAAGTCAAAAAAATATTTTAATGTAGTGTGGACCACCAGCCTATAAGTGTAAAAGGAATATAGTGTTGTGTCGATTAATTATTTTGTCGATTAATCAACGACTAATAGGTACTGATTGATTAGTCGATTAAGATTTGGATATCGTCAATTAATTGAAGATATCTATGACGATTAAGATTTGGAAATAGTCGATTAATGGAAGTTATCTATGAATTAGTTTTTTATTTTTTGAAAAAATTCCAATCCCTTTCTTCTTACTAGAACAAGTGATCCAATTCATGTATATGTTTCAGTGTCCAAATAAAATAATTAAATAACACACATGCACATATAATTAAATGCATTGATCAATAGAATAAAATGTATAAATTTCGATATTTTAATATGATTATTGAACTAATATTTGTCTAAAGTAAAGCTGTTATGTCTTAATTACAAACAAAGAAGACCATGATGGCTCCACTCAGTATTGTTAAAGATGGAGACATTACTTTTGTGAAAGGTTTGAACAAAGGTTATCAAATGTAAAAATAAAAATAATAAAATTATGGTCTTTGTATCCATAGATCTTGCTGGTTAACTGTCATATTTCTTTAGCTCACCATTTTACCCTTGCTTATAAAAAAATTAATAATTGTCATTAACCAGTAGGGACCCAGGTATATTTTCTTTCCCCTGGTATCCAAATATTCGCACTCAGATTTGGGGGAATAGTGTTAGTGCTGCAGTTCAGAAATATAATGGGGATGGCTGCGCAAAGGTGGTGAAATAGTGTTAGTGCTGCAGTTCAGAAAGATAATGGGGATGGCTGTGCAAAGGTGGGGGAATAGTGTTAGTGCTGCAGTTCAGAAAGATAATGGGGATGGCTGTGCAAAGGTGGGGGAATAGTGTTAGTGCTGCAGTTCAGAAAGATAATGGGGATGGCTGTGCAAAGGTCAAGTCATGCTTGCCGTCTTGTAATGCTTCTTTCTTAGAGTGAAGTTGTATTATCATCTTCACTTCCTATATTCAAATTTGATTAAGATCTGACGGTCATCGACAAATAGACCATGTTTGGTACCGATTGGGTGGAAAATGAAGTACTGGCACCCATCCTGCATTAAGTCCATTGTTTTCCATGTATGTTCACCCTGGCCATAACCCCCGTGTTATTGCCTGATCTGGTCGATTTTAAGACTCTGCTGTGATATTATATATGGTCCATGACAAACTGTGTAAATTTGATCAAGATTTGGTGTAAAATTAAATAAATGTCTTAGAATTTCTGCATTTTCTTTCACAGACAAGGGGTCATATCTCCGCAGCCAGCAATGATCATACGGCCACATATAAATTATGGAAGTTTTGTTTTAGATCAGATTAAAAGTCTACATTGGAAATGACAATTTGTATTTATATTTGTCCATCGAACAAAAGGTCATAAATTCGATTTTTATGATTTTTTGGCATTGGCATATGTCATACTGACACACAAACTGAAAGATTGGTCTAGATCGGGTGTAAAATGAAGTATCTCTGTTTGAATAAGGAAATTTTGGAATTGTCCGTCAAAAAAAGCAAAATAACTTTAGAGTTGCTGGCCCAAATTGGCCCATTATGGATCCATCCGAGATTTAATGACAATGGAAGACAGACGACGCATGGTAGGTCCCCTGTACGAATTGCTCACCAAGCTATTCATGCTGCAGTGAGCTAAAATAACAAAATCAATAAAAGACCAAACAAATCTAAATGTATTGCTTATTTCTTCAGACCCTTAACATTACATGCTTTATCTGCGCCATGTTCGTTGCATTTTTTAAATATAAATTTTGCATTTTTGTACCAAACACAAGATCGTGATTTTATAGTTTTAGCGCGGTTGCATAACTTTTCAGTAATTAATGTATCTGATATGTATCTTGTCAATAGTCCAGCGCTTTAGTAGGTAAATGCAGTTCACAAACTGTATTACAAAAACATGTGTTATGCCTATTTCCTTCATAATTGCTATATAAATCAGACACATAATTATTGTCAAACTAAATAAAACAATGTAAATCATTGAAACGTTGCAGTCTATGGTGTACTTCCAATACTTTCAAGAATCCTTATTAATCGGTTATTTAGTCAGAACTTGTTGCTGATTAATCGACTAAAATTTTCTACACTGGGATGGATGAAATGGAGACACAGTCAACCACAGAAGAAGTACTGGGATGGATGAAATGGAGACACAGTCAACCACAGAAGAAGTACTGGGATGGATGAAATGGAGACACAGTCAACCACAGAAGAAGTACTGGGATGGATGAAATGGAGACACAGTTAACCACAGAAGTACTGGGATGGATGAAATGGAGACACAGTTAACCACAGAAGAAGTACTGGGATGGATGAAATGGAGACACAGTTAAACACAGAAGTACTGGGATAGATGAAATGGAGACACAGTTAACCACAGAAGTACTGAGATGGACGAAATGGAGACACAGTTAACCACAGAAGTACTGGGATGGATGAAATGGAGACACAGTTAACCACAGAAGTACTGGGATGGATGAAATGGAGACACCGTTAACCACAGAATGCTGGGATGGATGAAATGGAGACACAGTTAACCACAGAAGAAGTACTGGGATGGATAAAATGGAGACACCGTTAACCACAGAAGAAGTACTGGGATGGATGAAATGCAGACACCGTTAACCACAGAAGTGCTGGGATGGATTAAATGGAGACACAGTTAACCACAGAAGAAGTACTGGGATGGATGAAATGGAGACACCGTTAACCACAGAAGAATTACTGGGATGGATGAAATGGAGACACAGTTAACCACAGAAGTACTGGGATGGATGAAATGGAGACACAGTTAACCACAGAAGTACTGGGATGGATGAAATGGAGACACAGTTAACCACAGGAGAAGTACTGGGATAGATGAAATGGAGACATAGCCACAGGCGAAGTACTGGAATGGATGAAATGGAGACATAGTTAATCACAGAAGTATTGGGATGGATGAAATGGAGACACAGTTAACCACAGGAGAAGTACTGGGATGGACGAAATGGAGACACAGTTAACCACAGAAGTATTGGGATGGATCAAATTGAGACACAGTTAACAACAGAAGTACTGGGATGGATGAAATGGAGACACAGTTAGCCACAGGAGAAGTACTGGGATGGATGAAATGGAGACACAGTTAACCATAGGAGAAGTACTGGGATGGATGAAATGGAGACACAGTTAACCACAGAAGTATTGGGATGGATCAAATGGAGACACAGTTAACCAGAGAAGTACTGGGATGGATGAAATGGAGACACAGTTAGCCACAGGAGAAGTACTGAAATGGATGAAATGGAGACACAGTTAACCACATTAGTATTGGGATGGATGAAATGGAGACATAGTTAACCACAGGAGAAGTACTGGGATGGACGAAATGGAGACACAGTTAACCACAGAAGTATAAGGATGGATCAAATGGAGACACAGTTAACCACAGAAGTACTGGGATGGATGAAATGGAGACACCGTTAACCACAGAATGCTGGGATGGATGAAATGGAGACACAGTTAACCACAGAAGAAGTACTGGGATGGATGAAATGGAGACACCGTTAACCACAGAAGAAGTACTGGGATGGATGAAATGCAGACACCGTTAACCACAGAAGTGCTGGGATGGATTAAATGGAGACACAGTTAACCACAGAAGAAGTACTGGGATGGATGAAATGGAGACACCGTTAACCACAGAAGAATTACTGGGATGGATGAAATGGAGACACAGTTAACCACAGAAGTACTGGGATGGATGAAATGGAGACACAGTTAACCACAGAAGTACTGGGATGGATGAAATGGAGACACAGTTAACCACAGGAGAAGTACTGGGATAGATGAAATGGAGACATAGCCACAGGCGAAGTACTGGAATGGATGAAATGGAGACATAGTTAATCACAGAAGTATTGGGATGGATGAAATGGAGACACAGTTAACCACAGGAGAAGTACTGGGATGGACGAAATGGAGACACAGTTAACCACAGAAGTATTGGGATGGATCAAATTGAGACACAGTTAACAACAGAAGTACTGGGATGGATGAAATGGAGACACAGTTAGCCACAGGAGAAGTACTGGGATGGATGAAATGGAGACACAGTTAACCATAGGAGAAGTACTGGGATGGATGAAATGGAGACACAGTTAACCACAGAAGTATTGGGATGGATCAAATGGAGACACAGTTAACCAGAGAAGTACTGGGATGGATGAAATGGAGACACAGTTAGCCACAGGAGAAGTACTGAAATGGATGAAATGGAGACACAGTTAACCACATTAGTATTGGGATGGATGAAATGGAGACATAGTTAACCACAGGAGAAGTACTGGGATGGACGAAATGGAGACACAGTTAACCACAGAAGTATAAGGATGGATCAAATGGAGACACAGTTAACCACAGAAGTACTGGGATGGATGAAATGGAGACACAGTTAACCACAGAAGTACTGGGATGGATGAAATGGAGACACCGTTAACCACAGAATGCTGGGATGGATGAAATGGAGACACAGTTAACCACAGAAGAAGTACTGGGATGGATGAAATGGAGACACCGTTAACCACAGAAGAAGTACTGGGATGGATGAAATGCAGACACCGTTAACCACAGAAGTGCTGGGATGGATTAAATGGAGACACAGTTAACCACAGAAGAAGTACTGGGATGGATGAAATGGAGACACCGTTAACCACAGAAGTACTGGGATGGATGAAATGGAGACACAGTTAACCACAGAAGTACTGGGATGGATGAAATGGAGACACAGTTAACCACAGGAGAAGTACTGGAATAGATGAAATGGAGACATAGCCACAGGCGAAGTACTGGAATGGATGAAATGGAGACATAGTTAATCACAGAAGTATTGGGATGGATGAAATGGAGACACAGTTAACCACAGGAGAAGTACTGGGATGGACGAAATGGAGACACAGTTAACCACAGAAGTATTGGGATGGATCAAATTGAGACACAGTTAACAACAGAAGTACTGGGATGGATGAAATGGAGACACAGTTAGCCACAGGAGAAGTACTGGGATGGATGAAATGGAGACACAGTTAACCATAGGAGAAGTACTGGGATGGATGAAATGGAGACACAGTTAACCACAGAAGTATTGGGATGGATCAAATGGAGACACAGTTAACCAGAGAAGTACTGGGATGGATGAAATGGAGACACAGTTAGCCACAGGAGAAGTACTGAAATGGATGAAATGGAGACACAGTTAACCACATTAGTATTGGGATGGATGAAATGGAGACATAGTTAACCACAGGAGAAGTACTGGGATGGACGAAATGGAGACACAGTTAACCACAGAAGTATTGGGATGGATGAAATGGAGACACAGTTAACCACAGAAGTACTGGGATGGATTAAATGGAGACACAGTTAACCACAGAAGTACTGGGATGGATGAAATGGAGACAGAGTTAACAACAGGAGAAGTACTGGGATGGATGAAATGGAGACACAGTTAACCACAGGAGAACTACTGGGATGGATGAAATGGAGACACAGTTAACCACAGAAGTACTGGGATGGATGAAATGGAGACACAGTTGAAGTACTGGGATGGATGAAATGGAGACACAGTTAACCACAGGAGAAGTACTGGGATGGATGAAATGGAGACACAGTTAACCACAGAAGTACTGGGATGGATGAAATGGAGACACAGTTAACCACAGACGTACTGGGATGGATGAAATGGAGACATAGTTAACCACAGGAGAAGTCATATACATATACTGGTGTTCTTTTTCTGATCAATCAAATATGGATTATCAGTAGCCAAAATAAGTAGCTGATAGCTTAAATTTCTGAAATTGTTTTAAAATGAGACATGTTTTCTAAGTATATCAATGAATCGTCAAATATACATTCTAAAAAAACAACAACATTTTATACATTCTAAAAAAACAACAACATTTTATCATATACTGGTGTTCTTTTTCTGATCAATCAAATATGGATTATCAGTAGCCAAAAAATAAGTAGCTGATAGCTTAAATTTCTGAAATTGTTTTAAAATGAGACATGTTCTAAGTATATCAATGAATCATCAAATATACATTCTAAAAAAACAACAACATTTTATCATAATGATAATGTTATAGGTCTCGGTATAGTTTGTTTGGCCTTTTTTTTACAAAGCAGAATAGCACAGTTGGTTAAGGCACTGTCTACAGTTATTTGTTCTTAAGGCTCCTTAGTCACAGTGTATATGGTCACTGTATACTGATGTCATAAAACTATGTTACCTTTATAATGAATGGATGGGCAACGCATACTTAACGGACAAATAAACAGAGGGCAATGCAAGAAAATGTTAATTTTTGTGGGTTTTTATCATGATGTGACAATAATTTTTGTTCTACGGAACGCAGTGGGTAACGCTGCAAAATATTCTTACAACTTAAATTCCTGAAATTCGTTGCTCGTCATAGATGAAGTGAAACAGTGTCCATGTCTTTTATTCATGAAGCGAATGTTCACATATATATTCAGATTTCTCATTTATTTGGCTATAATTTGTTAAGTTTCTGTAATCTTATCACTGTGTTTTTGTTGAAAAAATATGTTTGAAACTATAAACTTTATATTGAAAGTTAAGGTTTAAATGCGAATTATGCTTATCATTCAACACAGGCACTTGTTTTTTTTACCTAGATCTACACCATGTTAGCACTATTTTACTATAATTGAATGTTCATGTGTGGCTTAACCCATATTTTAGCGCATGGTTTTATCATATATTATATGGATTGTCGGGGCTTTCGTTAACTTTTGAAAACTGGAAGTTTGAACTTCCTGGCCTCTAATTTTGGAAGTTTTGCTCATAATATTTGAAAGTTTTGACAGTATTGCGCTACAGAAGTCCTGAGCATTTCAGAAATGGGTATATTAAGTATAAAATTCAAGGTTGTTTAAGGCCAGTTCTTTTTCATCAAGTGCTTATATGCCAATTTATTCAGTGAAAGAGGTTTACATTTAGAAAAATTTCTCAATATTTCTTCTAACTTGTTCATCCTTACATGATGGAACTTCCTTAGCTGCAATTTTGGAAGTTCTGCAACTTCCATGACTGCAAATTTTGGAAGTCCTGTGACAAAAACTGGGAGTAAATTACTCCCAAACTTCCCATAATGGAAGCCCTGGATTGTTAAATATTTGAATTTAAATATAGATATAATTTTCCTGTTCAATGACTTTTTCCAGGAAGTATAATGTGCTTTCCAGTTTTATTTCAGCAGTATGCAGTGACCATATTCACCTTGTTAGTTATAAGTGTGATGACCGCCTAGTGGTTGTCAGTTTTTATATCATTATGTTCTATATTATTTATATATCATCTGTAGTTTCTATACAAAATCAGATGCATGATAATGATGATGATGAGATGTATAATCAGGGCTCCCGCTGCCTATCGCAATTGTCGCCAAATGCGAGTTTTTGAAAACTGGCGACAAGATATTTCAATTTGCGAAAACTAGTGGCGAAAACGTATTTTTATAAATTTTTGGTAAACAAATGGCGTAAGCGACTCGACATAAATAGACCAGAAACATGTGCCTCTGTGCGCGCATCACTGACATGTTACTAGCACATGCATTCCTTAGCTGCAGTCAGTCACCGTGTAGATCCGCCCGCCAGGCGGAGTATTATCATTCAGAAAAATCTTCAATATCCAATTAAAACGCAGTGTTATTTACACTTGCCAATGATACGCATGGAAAGCATGCATGTATCGGCCACGTCCTTGTACTTAATATAAACGTATGCTCTGCGAATAAATAGAATGTAGTGAATGAACGTTTAAATCGTTTGTTCAGATTAGGTAACACTGCTTAATGGATCAGTATTGACTGTTGTAATAGATGTGAGTGTGCTTTGTGTCAACACTGTGTGATACTAGATAATTTATAAGGCGATTAACAAGTATGGCTTCAGTGGCAGATTTCACAGTTTGACATCGATGATACAAACAACGTCAGTGGTGATTAAAGTAAGTTAATTAAGCAGCAATCGAATTAATAATCGGTATTACCGAAAATGAAATTAAAAATTATTAATAATTATAATTAATTGCAATTAAAATGACCGCCAAATAAAAAGTGTAATAAATTGTTACAAATACAATTTTATCTAAGGTATAAAATGTGGTTATAAAGATAACGTGACCATTGTGGATGTATCCATAGCTAGATACAATCAATGTAAAAATGGCTTCAAAACCGCCATTAGAATCCGGATCGTCTCCAAATTCTAAAACAAAATTTGTCTTAATTCTCCAGCCAGAAATTTCAAAGACTTGGAAAATTGGCAATCATTGGCTTCGCTAGGATGCAACACTACACATGTATGTACAGCACAAGAAAGATGCCTTACTTACTGAACAGCATATGGATTAAGAGTGGCTGCAAATTGCTACAAATTGGCTCTTATTTTCTGAAAATGGCGAATATGGTGGTGAAAGATAATTTTTTTCCAGTGAAAGCCCTGATAATGATGAGAAAACTCATTCAATATGACAGAATATGTTAATAAGATTCGAATACTGAAGTATCTATTTTTGTCATAAGTATTCAAAGTTGTCTGTTCTCCATTTGTGACAAATGAAATAAGCTCATATAAGATATAAGAGAAAGTTTTTGTAATAAGTGATTTTTCGCTGCTTTGGGATTGGGTCCGGCACCTATCAAATTGGGAATTTTGCATCGTGAAATCTTGCTTAAGGGGAAATACAGTGTTCTGACGAGGTATCTCGAAAGGTGAGACATTTGTCTCACAGCTCATGAAAAATTGGGGACATTTCCAATTGTTTGGAGACACAAACAAAATACACCTACAATTTCATAACAATGATAAAATCAATAAAAATACTTATCTTGACTAGTTGTGTCTTGTATAAGTGTCAGTAGTTGGTATGAGTTTAACCAACAGCAGTTAAGATTAGAAACACATTTTTTTTTAAATTATAAGCTGTTCAACACAAATAACTGATATAACTAATAAACTTAAAATTAGTGACTTTCAATGGAAAACGTTATTCTTTTTATACTTAATAAAAAGTGAACGCGTCATAAAATTTCATTCAACATTATAGGCAAGCCAACTGTGCTTTTTAAACCAAGAATTTTGGAATTTTCGTTCAGGTGTTTACGACAAATTCGTGACACTGTCACTTTGAGTTTCTGTAAAAGAAACTTCTAGACCGTCACCGGCTTTATTGATAGGGTTGCAGGCACCTTGCGAAGCAACGGTCAGACTTGAATCGTTACCAATAAACTCTTATGTTTTGATGTTTTGCGAGGAGAAATTACTCAATATAACGTTTGAGTCTTTTTTCTCAGGTGACACAGAAAACAAACATCTTGGAAAACAAAGCGAATACTCTTCAATATGGAGATAAAGCTCAAATGCATAATGTTATCGATTGGCTACGATTGTAGCGCCATATTTAATTAAACCAATCAGTAAGCAGACCTCAATTGGATGTTTGATTCGTACTCGGTAAACTTCGAGAGATTTGATATTCGTCCCCAAATTGTTTTGCATTTTCGACGATTTGTGCCATGAAATTTTGTATGCGACAAAAATCGTTACTAGCACAATTTTATTGCGACATTTGTGAAAAATAGGCGATAAAATCGCAATTTCGCGGCCTCGCCAGAACACTGGAAATACATTTCAGAAAATAATTTAGTTATTTAATGAATCACTTAAAGCAGTGTTATGGTATTTAAAAGATGTTTATCCATAACCAAGTAATTACATGATAGTCGGATGAGTTTCACATTTCATATGTATTTATAATTGTGTCACTGCAGGTCAGGGATTTTTTAATCCAATAGGGAAAATAAACCATATTTGGCACTGGGAATGGGTCTTTTTAGAGGACCCAGTTAGATAAGGAACAAAACCACTTTCACTTGTCATCTAGAGTGGTTTTAATGCCTTAAAACAGGGACAGTAAATAAATTTTGCAGAATCAACATTTGGACATTACCTCTTCTGCTTCTTTGGCTAACCTAGCTGCCTCTTTTTCTGCTATTCTTTCAGCTAAAGGCTTCTTCTTCTTTCTCTGAATAGCCTTCACAGAGCCATCTGTGCATAGTTGATTGTTATTATTGTAATTATTGTGACAAATTAGGAAATTATTTAAACCTAAAGAAAATTGACTGGATTTTATCAAGGATTAAGATACATTTATTTTTTACTTTCCATAAATTACAGTTTAAACAATGCAAAGAATGATGACAAGTCTCTAATCCTACATCATAATGTAACGAAAGAATAGTCAAAGCAAATCAATGTCACTAATTTTTCATAAAAACTGTAGCATATAAATTATTGTAAATGTATTGCCAGAAGATTTCAATCAAAACACTTTTGTGAATATTTCAAACAAATGTTACACAGGGAATCATCTTACCATTTTCCTTTTCATCTTCCTTCTTGCTGTCTGTGTCTTCATCTGCATCCCAGCTGTCCTAACCAAGGAAGTACAAAAACAAAACATTTAACAATCCTGGGCCCAGTTGCTCAAAACTTTTACGGCCAATTAAGCTAACAGCCTGTTTACTTAATTAAGATTTAAATAAAGCAAATACTACAAGCTACTTGTTTATCAAACATTTGGTACATTATTAAGCATAACATTTTGTATAGAATACACTCGCAGTTTTAAATTGTTACGTTTCATTAACATAAATAAATAAATCCAAAATTTAACGGCTGTTAGCTTAACTTGCTGTTCAAGTTTTGAGCAACTCACCCCTGGCAACCAGGCATCTGACAGACTGTTACCAGGTGGTGTGCATGCTATGTTGGAAATGATAACATCAAGTGTTGTTCTTCTGGCAAATGTTTGTGCTGTTCAACATACCACTTTTTCAAATTATTTGGACACACATATGTGGTTTTCAAAACCTTTTTAAATTTACTTCAGACAAAAATATAGTGAGTGTCAAAGATCACCCACATTAGAAAATATAAAGTATAATATAAAAGCCAATCAGTTGGCTTTGATGTATGACATTATCAAATGATGTGTACTCAGAGGACGTTTGAAGGGCCAATTTGGATCTTTGAGTACTTTTATTTTGAAGAAAGAACTGATTTTTAATGACAGGGGCATATCAACAGTAGATATCAACACTAAAATTTGCAGATATAAAGTTCATTTTTAGATAATTAATACTGAAGCATTGTTAAATATGCTGGTCTGTGGTCAGCGGAGACACTTTAACAGGGTTCATACAAACATTTCCAAACAAAATTCAAGCACTTTTTAAGCACTTTTCAAGGTCAAAAAGTGAAATTCAAGCACTATTTCTCTTTGTCGCTTTGAAATTATAACAATTTCTTTGGGTACATTTTATGACAATTCTTATGAAGATATATTTGTACATACATAGCAACTCAATATGTGTAGCCAACATAAGACATTTTATCAACAATGCTACGGTTCATAAGATATTTATAAGACAAATGCATACACAAAATCAGTTTAAAGTATGACTAGACAAGTTTTGAGTGTTCACTTAAATAATTTGACAAATGCTACATGTAACAGTTTTCAACATAACCACGTAATCTCTGATAGGCCAAATATTGACATTAAAAGTTTTCAACATGAAAACTTATATAATAGATCAACACTTACATGAAAACAGTTTTCATCATGAACACTTACATGACTGGACAAATACTGGTATTAAAACAATATTCAACATCACAACTTTAATGAAATGTGGAATACAGAAACAGTGTTCAACATGACCTCTTAATATGATAGCACAATGCTAGTACATCTTAAACAGCTTTCAGTTTCAATTCTGTCTCATCAATTTTCTTTGCAAATTTGGTAAGAGTTTCTTTTTTTTCTTTTGCTGCCCTCCTCAATGCGTTTGCCTCTGCCACAAAGTGCATTTTTCCTGTGGTTTCAGCTTTCTCAAACAGTTTGTCTGCAGTCATCTCCAGATGTTCCACATCAATTTCAACTTGTTTTTTCTGTTTTTTAAAGGTCTCTACTTCCTCCAACACTGCTCGTCTTTTCAGCATTTGTTCAGTAATTGCTTTTTGCTGCCTCTTATTTTCCAGAGCCTGCTCATACTTCTGCCTTGCAGATGCTGCACTGACTAACAGTTCATCTGTAATGGGCACCTTCATAACACCCCCAACCCTATTAACATAGTCACAAATTAACCTATGTGCAACTAATGTTTGCTGCTGCATGTTTTCGACTTCAATTTCTTTGTTGATTGAGAATCCTCTCTCCACAGTTGCCTGGCCATGTGAAAGAAGAAGCAGGAGTCTGAGAATCTCCTTAAGAGCATTGTAGGAGTCATCCATGGTACTGATTAAGAATGTGTCCACTCTATCATTTGTTTCACCGAAAGGCACAAATCCAGTGAACCTTTGAGATCCAATAACAGCAATGTTGTCCAAATATCTTTCATACTGACACAAAACAATCTCCGCTTTATCAGGATCAATTCTTTTGAATGAAATCAGCAACTTCAACAATTTCTTGAAATGTGAGTAACATCCGGTTTTGTCCTTAACCATTTCCCTTGGGTCTAGGCATGAAAATTGTCGGACAAGCGAGTAATTCAATGGTGACTTGTCAAGTAATTTCTTCAGTACACCAAGAATGAACTTTTTGCACTCCATCCTGAATTCCATCAGCTGTTTCTCTGACCCTTGGACACACTTCAATCGTTCTTCAGTTGCCATACCAATGTTTACTCGGCTGTACACCAAATGTCCTTCCTCCAAGTTGAACCTTGCAATTTTGTCAAAAGTGTGTGCAGCATCTACCATGTCCTTTTTCATGACTCTTCGTAGAAGGGATCTCAGAATGTCTGCCAATTCTTTGGCGAGAAACGGGACCAATGGTTTGTCTGACTGGAAATGCTCCAGGAAGGGCTGTACAACAGATGCCACAGAGCAGAAAAACTCAAGTTTTGCGAGGAATAATTTGTCACCAACTGCACTTTTCACCGTTTCGTAGGACTTACAAGTGGGTTTAGGGAATTCCTTTGCATTCACTTTTTCAACATATCTAACGATGGAAGACCAAATATTCATGGCACATTTACATACAGGCACATTCTCCAGCCAACGATGTGATACATACTTTAAAGGCAGCATCCTACTAGATACAGCGCAACATGAAAGATAATCTTCTCTGCGTGCTGGACAGTCTTTGAACAAGTTGTACAATGCACATAATGTTTCACAAACTTCCCATTCTGTGTTACTTTCCCCAAACTTGAAGGCATTGTGCATGGTATGGAGCCCACAGGAACCTATGTCCACTAATAGATGTCCAAAGTCACTCTCCACTTCCTCCTTGAAAATTTTAAGAAGTTTGATATTCACCGATGGGCCATCCATACTAATCTGCAACATGTCACGTACATTCAGGTGATCTGTGACCTCAGCTTTGATGGCCTGTACTAGATCTTCTGCCTTGGCATGACCTGAAGCACAATAACAAAGAAAAAAATCAAGGCAGTGATACTGAATAATTGTTAAAAAAAACTTCCCTTTTCAGATAGTCATTACTACCTTTCAATATCAATGCTTATTTAAATAAATAAAAGCAATATAAGCTCATAAATTATCAAGGCAGTTGAGCTGGTTGAAGTGTGAAGAAACGTAATTAATATACAATATGCAGCTATACAATATATGTACATTACAACTGTTAACTACTCTATATATAACATGAATGTGTGTGTAATACACAGTCACTGTGGTGAAAATAAAATTGTGCACAACACACACAAAAAATTAATATACAAGTTGTTTTTCTTGTGTGCGCTTTTTTTAGTTAATTTGTTTTAGATTGGAGCGGTATCTTCTTCGTCTTATAATTTTTGCATTACTTGTAACACGTTCCAACACGTTTTCTATTATGCTGGATTTTATATGAAAACAATCTGTTTCAATCTTACTTATTCAATTGATAAACTGATATTTCAATTACTTAGTCTACATCAACAAGCCAGTAACAGGGAGGGATCGATCTCTAATGTTAAAACTTGAGACCCAAACCTTTTGCTTATTAAATATTCATATGTTTGTGCTGTGAAATGGTATTGTTTGTATTGATGTGGTATTAATCAAATGTGATTGATATGCAAAGCAATAACAAATTATTAAACAAAACAAAAACTAAACTAATACACCAATGTCATTAGAATGTATTAGTTTTCACAACATATTCACTCAGTCATTCAGATAAACATTCTTACAAAATTTTATCTATGTAACCTTACCCATAAACTGAGAACCAAGGTATCTGGTCACCACAGCTTCCTGGTTGGACTCCCAGTATCTAACATGGATATCCATCTGCTTTTTTGCATCTTCTTATTTAAGGATTCATCAAATAGGAGTACAAAATGGCCTTTGACCTCTGCTAATGTTTGTTTCTTAAAATATTTTGCTAAACCAAACACACACATGTAAGATGTTTTCCTTTCTCCACAGGAGAAACGTTGGGCAATCTCACTATCTGGAAACATACTTCTAAAGACATCATTTACATTCTCATTTGACTTGTAAGAACAATGAGATGTTACTGTTTTCAAAGTCCACAAAATCTCTGCTTTTAGAACCTGATTTTTTGTGACATATCTGTTCATGTTTTGGCTTGAAGAAGGGCTTGCTTGCTGCTGTGTTGGTGGTGGGGTGGGGATGGTCTTGTTGTTGTTTTCATCTGCAGTGGGGGTGTATCCTGTCTGTGCCTGTGGAGATGATGGCTGAACAGCTACACCCGGATCAGCAGGGTCATTGATAATCTTTCTGATCCCAAAAGTCTCTAGCATGAGAGAATTTGTTGGCTCTGCAAAAAGAGAAACAAGTCGTTGCATATAAGAAAAATTTCATAATCGTTAATTGTAGGAAATATATATTTAACAACACTTAAATTCATCGCATTTTATGTATGATGTCAAATAGTTGACAGTTTTGTAGGGTTGCGAAAATATATGACAATATAAATACAACATTTTACTTGCAGATTGCAACAGCTCAATCCTCCATCCAATTATATGAATTTGTTGATATAACAACTGTCTGTCCATTAGTCATGCTAAAATTTGTCATAATTGATGATAAACAGTAAGATAATGTTCATAAATATATGAAACACAGACCTCTTCCCATTCGTAACCAAAGTTCAGCCTCGTTTTGAAATTAAAGTTAACACCATTGAAAACGTGAAACATAGCAAACGCTTGTGTGTATGTAATTTTAAACATGCTTTTATTTATTTGCATGTGCATATTTTGCTGTGTAAACTATTGCATTCGTTTTAACTTACCAGAATTTCTCTTGTGTTTTTCGCTGTTTTGGTGGCTCTTGAGAGCCGATTCGCCCATGCTGGCAATTTCAATATTTTTTTGGCATTGTTTGCACCTTGCCGTGGTCTTTGAAACTTCTATCACCCAAGGATACTTATTCCCCCAAGTCTTTTGATAAACACATTTATTTGCAGGCATTTTGTGTTTTTATTGTTTGTCCTTAAAGAGTGTAGAAAGTTGTTGTTGTAGCGAGTCAGTAATTCCCGTCAAAACCAGTACCGCAAACACCATACAACACAAACATTGGGTATCTCCTTAGATAGGGGGAGCGATGAATGTGATCTAATATCATGAGAAATTAGCTAAAAGGAATCTGTTTTCAACACTTTTAATTGTGATCATTTCATTTTCAAGCACTTTTCGAGCCTAATTCAAGCACTTTCTAAGCATTTTTCAAGGCTATGGTTGAAAATAAGCACTTTTAAGCACTCCAGATCTTTTTTAAGCACTTTTCAAGGTAAACCTTTATTTTTAAGCACTTTTCAAGGTCTGTGCGAACCCTGTTTAACGGGTGCGAGAAAATTTAGAGGTCTCTCTCTGGTTTGGGGGAAGAGTACCTGTATTTATTAGTAGTAAAAATCTATATGAATGAAATGAACAAAATCAATAAATGTTGTGTAGAATAGAAAAGGCTTGTGCACAATAGTAGCTGTCATCATGCCAACTGGAAACTACTACGCTTTTCATTTAACATGTTGAATATAAGAAAGAAAATGAGTTGAAGTGAACATTTGTAAAACATTACAAAAAAACTAACATTTACACACGTATTTACATAAATCAAATATGTTATCATACTATACAAAAAAGATATAGTTCGTAGATTTTTTACGAATGACGTCATTTAAATTACTCAATTCTGGTGGTGGTGAATACCTTCACGTCACCTTCGTCTTCTCCTTCTAGTTTATCCGAAGCCCCCACAATCGGATCAGCTGGCTCAAAATCATCTGCATCTGAAATATATACATTCACAATAAATTTCACGGTCATAATACCATATTATAAGTAAAAATAAAACAAAATATGGCTAAGCATGGCTTACCCCACTCGGCATCCGACATCTTGATTGTTAATCTCTAATAAAATACGTTAATGATAAACACTCCTCCATGGAAACGCAATGTACAGATTATTCACTGTAACTGTAAAGTTTTGCATTAAGTATTAATCCATCAAATTATTATTTTACTTTTAATGATTAGACGTCAACATTAATTCTGAAATTTAGAGATTTGTTATGGGCTACATGAAACTAATTCTATTTGCACCATGGATAGGTTAGCGACCACTATACTGGCGAAGTACGTAAATCCGAAATAGTACTTTAATCCGGACACCTGAAAATAAGTGTGTTTGTATGATCAAGACCAATAATTTTATTGTATCGATTGATGCACACACCTGTCTCATCAGCATATATCAAGTTTCAACAGAATCAATTGGGTATTTTTACACTTACTTACTATTGTTTTTATTTTCCTTTTAAATGTAAAACATTTGCATTTGGGGGATTGAAACAAAACAGTATCTCCGATAAATAAGGCTTTACAAGGAAAAATTTTGACAGCAAACACCAGAAAAAGGTCATCAAAGGAAGACAAACAAAAATCTGATAAACAAGGTGTAGTTTAATGTTTATTTATATTATTTCTTTTTTTAAATTAAATATATTTTAAAAAGTGTCCGGATTAAGGTACTCTAAATCCGTATTTCGGTACATGATCCAGGCCTTTTTTTAACGCTTCATTCAGTTGTTTTTAGATAGCAGATTTCAATAATATTTTGACCAAAGCTTAAGATTAAACCCTACTAATTATATTTAACTTTTTATTTTTGTTTGGGGCAATTATCCAGAGAAATCGTCCAAAAACCAGCAAAAGTGTCCGGATTTACGTACTTCGCCAGTAGGATTTCATCCAGCGCGTTTGGATTCACCCATAGTGTGTTTCATATTGTAAAAAAGACAAAGATGGCGCTAACAAAAGCTCAGCAAGGGCGCAGGCAATGGGGCGGCAGGGATATATAGATGCACTCAAAGTGTACGATCTTTCATATCAGTTATTTTCCAATTAAGCAGATGAATTAACAATATACCGGTAACTTAAAAGCAGACAGAAAAACACACACCCGTCGAAGGAAACACAAAACTATAGACTAAATCAACAAATACGACTGTCGACTTTTGCATCGTTTATTAGTGTTGTGTAAGCTAAAACAACCGTAGATTCAATGTATATACATGTCTTGGTGTTTCCGGCTATACAGCAGAAAACTACGATGAGTTTTTAATTTAAAGAAGCAATTATGCGAACAACAATGGTTCTTATTTAATTTTCTTTCATTTTAAATAAAAATATATGATAATTAACTTTATCGGGTTGTTGTCATTTATGTCACTATGTCAGGTGTATACACTCTTACATTAACGTTTACACACACACCCTTTAACGACACGAGTCTCTATATTCTATTTCGCACGTATTGTGCACAGACTTCCCGAAAACCGTCGGTCCGACGGACATGACCGGCAAATTTTCAGTGGGTCCGACATTTATTTACCAAGAATCGGTCCGACCGTCCGACAGCTTTTTCAAGACTTATTCCTATATTTAGCTGGATAAAACACGAATATCTGAGCAAATGAATACAGCTCCGCTATATCGTGATCCACATTTTGTGAATCGGCCGTGGATCTGATCATGATTTTTTTTGCATGCTCATTAATAATTATCTTATTACCCCAACTGGCAGTCGGCCGTAAATAAATCCCATTTGGTCCGGTTTTTCGCGCCTTTATCGCTACTTTTACATTTAAACTGATATGCGACATACAATAACACGACCAAAAACAACATCAAAGTATAACAGTTTGACTTCATCCGCTGACATTGCGCAACGTCTTTTAAAATAATTACTGCAGTCGCTTTAATTAGCAGCCTAATTTTAAACATCTGTGTGTCGTGTAAAACATGCTGCACGCTGTCCAAGTGGTAGGTGTTCTCAGTCACTGTAAGTTATAGATTTTGCGCTACAAAACTTTTATACAAAAGTAAAGATTTCAGAGTTCTTTGCACTACACAATTTTTATTTCACTGTCAATACCTCCACGCTTTCCATGCGGATGACGTGACGTTGTGATTGTCAGCACAATTTTCGCGGACTTTTTGTTAGCTAACCATGGGTTTTACATGAACAATATGTGTATACTAAATGTAAATGTCTGTACTCTGAGATTGAAGGTTGTAGATCGAAGGTCATAAGTCGAAGGTTGAAGATCGAAGTTCGAACGTCAAAGTCGTAGGGGCAAGAGAATGTATCGTTGGAACATATAAAAACAAGACAAGTGACTAATAAAGAACATTTAAATGCTTTTAGAAAAACAAGGTGACTTCAATGGTGCATACATGTCTTCAAATCAAATAACAAGAGATTCGATTGAGAAAATAAATAAAGTGTTAAAATAGCAAACCCCCGCTGGACTAATATTGTGACTGTGACATCGTGGATATTTTAAGAACTGTTAATCAATGTATTAAACTTGAAGCATGCATGAGGTTTAGTTACATGTAATGCATGTGTAATCCTTGCTGATATATCTTAGATTTTTAGTAAACATTTATTTTAAATTTATATATGTGTCATTACTACAACATTTCCAGAGACAGGGACTTGAATCGAAATTGTCACTTCGTAATACTAGCTTAACATTTAAATATGATTTGAACATCTAAAATTAAAAACATAGCTTTATGGTATATGTTCTCAATTTAAATATCATTCTGTATTTAGCATTTTAAAGTATTTGTTATGATGACAACGAGATGAATTGTTTTTGCCACTTTGCCAGTTGTCAGTACAACGGTAAATTTTTATGTTGACGGACAGTACTTATGAATATATCTACCCCACCAATATCCTGTACTCAGGTGAGCGACGAGGGCCACTCTGGCCCTTTTGTTTACAAAGGAATTAGATTTACTTGTTTCTTACTACTTTTGTCTGATTTGGTTTGCAACAAATGCACGATCATTACAGGCAAACAGTAACTGCCATTTTGCTTAAAATTGTGTTGCATTGTACCCATTGTCACGCACCAGCGGAAACTCAAGAAGCTTGTATGTTTAGATTAGACAGGAACGAGCAAGTTTAAACCTGTTAATCTTACATGGAAAATGGCTTTCTTGGTAACAAGATATTATCAAAAAGGACACAAAAAGTAATACTGAAACTACCTTGGTCTATTCGTTTACCGATCTAAAATGTAAGACTGTTGTCCGTGCACATCAAAAAGAAATTAGAAATATGCATGCGACACAATGATGTAAACACAAAATTAAAACTTGTTTAAACGAGTGTATGTATACATACATGAATGAATTTACGGTTTGGCAAATTTTATTTCGGTCCGGCAAGTTTGGACAGGTTGTCGGACCGAATGTCTGACACTTTTTTTTAGCTTTCGGGAAGTCTGATTGTGCACGTGGATATCGAACTCGAAGAAGCAATTATAAACAAGTGATGATTCCGTGTGTACAAAAGTAGAGCTTTTACCCAGTGGGTCTAGACGGTCTGATCCCTCAAAGATTAAACACAACCACGAGCCACTGGTTCTCGCGTGACTAATATCACCGTCTATTTAAAGAAACAACCTCTTTCAGCTCTAAATCACATTATATAAGCGTACAGTGAGCTATACCGGAAGTTGGTTATCTGTACGGTAGTCAGTACGCCGAGAATCATATAATTAATTGCTAACAGCAGAAAACGCAGAAAGCGACACAAATTTTAATTTGATATTTTACTTCGAAGCAGTATATAAATAAATTAAGTTCTCCGAACACATATAATGACATTACGTAAATATATTCAGTCGGTTATGCCTAGTATTTGAAGAGTAGTTGTTTTAGCAGACATGATCACTTAGTGGTTCGATTTTTGAAGTAAAAATAATAAGTTTGTAGCCGTATATTTCATTGTGATGATGGTAGTTAATGTATTTTTGTGTAAAAATTAATACATATATATACATCGTTTACAATTCAAGCAGTATTCATTTAATTAAAGAGAATAGGTTTTGCGCGGTGAAATCAAATATTTTGTCCAACAACCCAACGAGACTCGATTGTACGACCAGTTGCAAAAATGTCAAAATTAGACTGTACGATTAGTTACTCATGAAAACAATCTGAACGGGTATGTTCAAAAGTAATTATGGCTTGATTTAATGTGTAAAAGTCAATTTATGTTACTTTTCTCTGTTAGCATTTTCAAGACGATAAATGTATATGTAAGAACGTAATAATTTTAAAAGCAAAATGATAAGTTAATTGAAGTTGTTTTACTGAACAAGAAAACGAAAGTGTATAAGTTAAATTTATTGTAGAAATGCATTTCAATTTGATCCTGTTGTATTACATGTACTTTGACGACGCAGCAATGGATGTGAATCAAACGATGAATTCAGCCCGACAGAAGAAACGCCGAAGACGAGGACTCTAGAACCATCACCATAAGCGAGGTCTGCGAAATGAACAGAAACAATGAAACAATGGGCGGTGAAAAGGGACATCATAAGCTTCAACAGTCATTGATTGACACTGGTGATGAGTTAGGGGAGATTGCAATAAATGGAGAGAAAGTGAAGCATTGAGACCCTGTTAGTGAAGGAATATGAGTGTGTGTATGCTTGTGTTTGTGTGTAAATATGTGTAAATATCATATAATATTGTAGAAAAATGTATGTAAATACATGTACATGTTATGTATATAAATGTATAAAAATCTATAAAGTAAAGTATGTATATGTACACGAAGATGAATGCCTGCGATTATGTTATTTAATGCACTTGTGTAAATAAAAAAAATGTACATTGTAATGTAAAATAAAATTCAATTAAGAAGTCAATAAAACTAATATGTTAAAAACTCATTTATTCTTCCTTTATTCTTAATGAACATACACAATAATATAAGTATATGCTATAGCATGATTACTAAGGTACATCACATACATACATATTCAACCAACGACCAGCTGCCTTTGCAAGTCACACTGCTTTAAGAGACCACATGTGTTAAGAGACCACTTTTAAGAATCACCACGGTTGGTCTCTTAAGACAGCTTAGACTGTACTTTGCAAGTGAAATGAGTTACTGCATATAAATATGCATTGTTTCTGTGAGATATATTGGTTCAATCTAAAGAACTCGTTTAGTATTTTTTTGTCCGAGTATGTTTTGTAACACCTAAATGTTTGTTGTTATAACTTCATGTAAAACAGGTGTTCAGCGAACATTGTCCATTCACATATTTTTTAATGAAATAAAATAACGAGAAAAGTAGTTCCATTTAAGCCAGACTGAATTGAGCAATTGTCTGCAGTTCACACGACTCAGAGTTATCATCCATATTTTCCACTCGATCACCGAAAAGCCTGAAATAAATTTAAAAAAAAAAAAATTGTTGACTTTGCTGTAATATCTCCGTGTTGATTTTTATGGAAAGCTTAGTTGCTCGCGGACTGCATAAGTAGATCTGCAATTTTAAATCAGCGCGAATGAAATATAATACTTGTTTAACTTGAGATTTAAACATTTTCTTTTCAGTTGATGAAAAAAAGCATCGGATGTACTACACCGCGGAGAGCCTTAAAAGGTCCGCCCTGCGCTGAAACCTCATAATCGTGTTTCATCTGAAGTCGTTATTATTTATAAAAAAAATCTGTAAAATGTCGATCAGCTTTCTCTATGAATGAAACACAATGCCATATTATATGCCTTATGATATCATCGTAGTTTCACGGTCATTGTATTGAAGTTTATGTTATGTCAGAGTACAGCTTTTTTTATAAATAAACCGATGTAGCAGCGAAGTCCGTTCACGAGTGTCATTTCGATACATTGCAAAAATAAAATCACGACGCGAGAAAGCAAACTCGTAACAAACAAAAATATCATTTCAGCATCATGTAACGCGATAAAAACACTTTTATTACATATTTTATTTAATTAAAGACAAGTTTAAAAAAAACGTTGATGTTTTGTTAATATGCAGTATGCGCATTCTTACGAACGTACACGCATTCGAACGTACGGACAAACACGCGCGATTCATATAAGCAAAAAAAATGTATATATAATAAATATCGTTATGTCACCATGAATTGACAATGTCGAATGAAATTATTTTTTATTACGCATAAATAATACATGTGCATTAAACTAAATAATATTTACGTACAATTATATAATAATTATCAAGGAAGATGAAACATTTCTTAAATTTGTGTCGATCACTTATCGCAACTAAGCGAACAGAATTTTATTTTAATCACGCAACGAATGATTGCGTATAGTCGCAACTAGGCGTTCAGTTACTAAAGAACAGTGACTGAATAAAACGGTATAATCCGTTATCATTGAATGTCTATACTTTAATTAGTGTTTATAGGTTTTAAGCAACACACAGGTTAACACATTTACCCGAAATCCAAAGAATTACATGGAAATCGATTCAAAATATTTCGATCGTTTCAACATATTTGCAGTGATCAACTACCGATTTATCAACGAAAACACAATTTCCACACAAATCACAAAGCATATGTGTGACAAATAGGACAATAATTACATAAAAGTTTAAACTGTGTTACATTCAGCCCTAAAGAAAAAGATAATATCAAAAATTGTGTCACTTACTGCGTTTTCTGTTGTTTGCAACAAACTGATCATCGGCGTACATCACCAACTTCCGGTTTAGCTCACTGTACGCTTATACACTGTGTAAATGTATACGTTTTCACTGGTCTTTAACTTAACATTTCTGAAC
This sequence comes from Congeria kusceri, assembly GCA_027627225.1. Classification (NCBI taxonomy): domain Eukaryota; kingdom Metazoa; phylum Mollusca; class Bivalvia; order Myida; family Dreissenidae; genus Congeria; species Congeria kusceri. Next base: position 79,443,575 of record CM051025.1, on the reverse strand, counting down.
ATTTGTCCTTAAACTTGCAAAATTATATGTGTTCTTACAATAATAATAAGTGTAGAAAGTTTTATGGAATAAAATATGTATATACAAGTTACATTAAACAAATTAAACAAGTATGTAAAACGTCTAATTTATACACGTGTATCAGTAAAGGTAAAGGAAAGGTAAAGGATAGGTTTATAGTCTGATATTGATTTACATCTTCAGCCGACTTTCACATTTACCCCCGATCACTGGGTATTAAGTCGTCCGTTAACACTCGGCGCATAATGCAGCCAGGGCACATTGGCTTATTTCCCTCACAGGTACCCATTTATACACCTGGGCGGAGAGGAGCAAACGTGGGATAAATTTTTTGCCCAGAAAAATTCCAGTGGTCTGGGAGTGATTCAAACCTAGGGACCTCACGATCTCAAAGCCAGCGTCCTACCACTAGACCACTGCTCCCACTACTGCTCAGTAAAGAATATATACGACAGATTTATTTTGAGAATATGAACATTACTCTAAATCAAGTTTTCACTACAAATAACTCGATTGATTCACAGTTAAAACATTTATCGATTAATATATACATTACTTAATACCACTCATTTCCGCATTGGAGTAATAGAAAAACGATAAACAACCGTTGGTTGATAATAAATATAATAAGTCAGACGCAAGAAATAAACCGTATATAGTAGGAATTATGAGTTTTAAAATTAATGTGAGTATACACTGTAATGTGTATTAGTGTGTTTGATATAAGTATAAAAAGATAAAAAAGAAATTGTTTAAATGTGTGAAATCAAATGACAGACAATTAAATAAATTTAAATAATTTACCTATTCTAAAAAAATTCTATATACATGTATAGGTAATTTTAAAATGAATGTTATTATACAATGTATCATTTATTCGTGTGTTATGATACTTATCTAAAAATATTTGTTTAATATTGTGTGAAATTGAATGGTGAACAATTAAATGATTTTAAATTATGTATGTATTATGAAATGTTTTTATATAGTATACGATGTACACATGCTTTATGTTCGTGATGCTAAATACATGTGAGCCATCGAAATACCCTGTGGTAACTTCATCTCGTTTTCTGGAACCCTTAATACTTCAGCAAGAAGACGTGTTTCTCTTTGTGTTGTTAAAGGTGGTGACGGTATGCTCATTCGCTCTTCTGAACGTCACAGTCAATGGGTGGATGTTCGGGCTAATAAAGAAGCGAACCGAAGACCCGCCGGCAACCACCCGTCCTCCGGGTCCGACCATTGACTACAGAGGCGCATACAACCAGATGGTCAGTAAGTAATATCAGAATTACGCACAGCTCTTCCTTTAACTATGATTAGATATCAGTAAATTCAAATGGTCTTGCCGGTACTCCTAAGTATGAACAGAACATGTATCCATCCATGCATATCTGTTTCTTCTATTAATTTTGTCCGGAGCAAAACTTTCCAGCCTGAATGGATTTTTAAATAACCTAGCAGATGTGATAAGCATACTGAGACGGAGTGTCGCGCGGAAAGAACCAGGTCCCTAGGTCCAAGGTCAAGGTCACAATTTAAGATCAAAGGTCAAATATAGGAATTCAATCCTTAACACTTTGTCCGGAGCATAACTTTGTCCAGCATGGATGGATTTCCAAATAACCTGGCAAAAGTTACAAGCATAGTGAGACGGAGTGTCGCGCTTAATAACCAGGTCCCTAGGTCCAAGGTCAAGGTCACAATTTAAGGTCAAAGGTCAAATATAGGAATTCAATCCTTGACACTTTTTCCGGAGCATAACTTTGTCCAGCATGGATGGATTTTCAAATAACGTGGCAGAAGTGATAAGCATGATGAGACGGAGTGTCGCGCGCAAGAACCAGGTCCCCAGGTACAAGGTCATGGTCACAATTTAAGGTCAAAGGACAAATATAAAAAATAAAGCCTTACCGCATTGTCCGGAGCATGTCTTTGTCAAGCATTGATGGATTTTCAAATAACTCAGCAGAAGTGAAAATCACGATGAGCTGTAGTATCGCGCGCAATAACCAGGTCCCTAGGTCAAGGTCACAATTCAAGGTCAAACGCGTAGTGGCAGCGTCAACTTTTTGTTTCCGCTCTCTAACTCGAGAACGAATTGTGCTGTTGTAATGAAACTTAAGTCATAGATACCTTATTGCAAGACCTCGCTTTGGGTGGCATGTGCGGTAAGTGGGGTAAAGGTCAAGGTCACTGTTATTTAAAATAGAAAAACGGTTTGTGCTAAATAACTTGAGAACGCATTGAGATATTTTAATAAAACTTAATACATAGATACATTGTATTTAGACCTCGCTTGTGATTGCATATCGGGTGGGTTGGGTCAAGGTCAAGATCACTGTTACTAAAAATAGCAAAACGTTTTCCGCTCAATAAGTTAAGAACGCATTGAGATATTTTAGGCTAAAAAAAAATAATGAATTGTTTCTCGGGCACTTTTTCCAAAAAATCAGGAGGGAGGGCGGATTTTTCTTTTATTGATATATATAGATATTTTATTCTCAAACTCTTTTCTATGTAATGATTTATTAAAACAAGCACATATTTACAGATTGAAGAAGTTAGTAATTGTCCCTAATGCACCAACTTCTAATCCATTAGGACACGTTCCTGTCAATTTAAGCATACTGTTATCTGCATTTTGAGCCATATTTCCTAGCTTTAATGACTGCTCAATGTTTGATGACATCAACCTCCGCGCAGAGATTTGACCGCTTCCGAGCATAGCTAAAATCAAATCTCTGCCATAACAAATGTATTTATGATTAATTAACATTCTCTATTTAATATTTATGGTTTAAAAAAGTAGTGTGTTTTTTTTGCATTTTTGACTTTAAATTATATATAAAAATAAAAATTTGTAGAAAATTGCACTGAGTTGATTTAAATAAGTAAACTCTATCGAATAAGTAAACGTTACAAAACTATAAAACTTTTGTGACTTGCATATCGATAAAGATTTTACCTGCGACGGAAGTGGTTACTGATAACCGAAATATGAAGTACCGTGTATGCCTGTAGGCGTGGCCAGTGCACGCTACACCACATACCGTAATCGCTGCTAGGAGTTTGACATGACATGGGACGTAGCAGACCATAAAAAATCGTTGCTTCGCTGCCTGGGAAACAATTCATTAATTTTTTGAGCCTTAATGAAACTTACTACATAGATACCTTATACTGAGACCTCGCGTGAGATTGAATATGGGGTGGGTGGGGGTCAAGGTCAAGGTGAAGGTCAAGGTCACTTTACTAAAAACAGAAAAACAGTTTATGTTAAATAACTTGAGCATGCATTTAGATATTTTAATGAAACTTAATACATAGATACTTTATATTGAGAAATCGCTTGGGATTGCGTTTGGGTTAGTGGGGTCAAGGTCACTTGAAATAGAAAAATGGTTTCCTCTCAAAAACTTGAGAACGAATTGAGATATTTCAATGAAACTTTATACATAGATATCTTATGTCAAGACCTCTCTTTGAATTGCGTATGGGGTGGGTTTGGTCAATGTCACTATTACTAAAAATAGAAAACGGTTTCCGCTCAATAACTTGAGAACACATGGAGGTATTTTAAGAAAACTTCATACATATTTACCGTATATTGAGACCTTGCTTGGGATTGCGTATAGGTTGGGTGGGGTCAATGTCAAGGTCACTGTTCATAAAAAAATAGGGGGTTTCCGCTCAATAGCTTGATAACACATTGAGATATTTTAATGATACTTCATACATATATATCTTATATCTTGACCTTGCTTGGGATTGCATATGGGGTGGATGTGGTCAAGGTCACCGTTATTAAAAATAGACAAACAAGTTTCCGCTGAATAGCTATAGAAGACATTGAGATACTTTAACGAAACTTTATATGTAGATACCTTATATGTAGACCTCACTTGGGATTACATATCGGGTGGATGGGGTCAAGGTCAAGGTCACCATTTCCAAAAATTTATTATTGTGCTGATTTTAATGCATTTCATTAAAAACAAATTTGTGTTTGGGGAATTTCTATGTTTTTTGTTTATTTTAGCATCTTGATTATAGATTTAAATGGAATAGTTTTGATACCTCAACTCACCACACAGAGATACGCTTTGGAGATGAATTAGATGCACAAATACTATGACTCTACCTTATTAGTTTTTGAATTGTTTCTCTTTAGTCATTGAATCTTAACTCCAAAAAAGCTTCTTTGACGGGTGTATCTTTGTGACAATGGCACTCTTGTTTATATATACTGTTAGCAACACGAAAAACCATTTTTGTTCATATGAATTAACTTTTTGTTCTCATAATTATGAAATGTAGGTTTGAAATGATGTACTAGTTATTCGATTTACCCGATAGTTGTTGTCTGACAGTACATCATATTAAGCAAAACCGTTGAAGTGTCTGTATCCATAAGCAGTTTTGAAATGTTACACTATTAAAAAGTCATCATACATAACAAAATTACGCTAGTCCCTGTTAAGCTCAAGTGTTTACGTATGCAATAATATACGGTATACTAGAATTAGGTATCATAATATACAACTGTTGTATGTATGTAAACCATGTGTAAAAATAGTCAAAACGAATAACGTCATTCCCATTGCAGGAACGTGTGCGCGCGGTGCGAACTACGCATGCCACGTGGACCCACGTGACCCGAGGTTCCAGTTCCTGCAGTGCATACCAATGTCTCAGCACTGTGACGGTACCAGGCAGTGTCCGATGGGGGATGATGAAGACAACTGTGGTAGGCACAAACTAAATTAACTTTACAAGCCTTCCAACTCATCACAGTGGTCTCCCCTGATATGCTGCTTTGAACCATCACTCAGTTGGTAGAACGTTGGATTGTCAATCCGGGGTTCGTGAGTTCAAGCCCCAGGCCAGCCACATAACTTGTGTGAGGATTGGTCATGAAATAAGGTCTACAGCGCTTCTCCCCCTACCTCTGATTCAAGTAGGACAGTTGTCGATTACTTGCATAAGTATGTGCAATTGGTACTGGCAAACCGCTTAGTTTGGCTAAGCTTGCCCAGAAAAAGTATGAGTTGGTGAACTGACCGCCGTTTTATGACTGAAATACTGTTAAATACGGCGATAAATCCAAACAAACAAACAAAACATATCCTCACAGTGATATCCCCTAGCATGCATCGAAGCAGGGAATACCTCTGTGAGGCTTCTCGCGGCAGGGAATACCTCTGTGAGGCTTCTCGCTTAATCGTAAATACTCCGCCAATCCAGAAAGGGTTTGTTAGATGTGATCTTAGTGAAGTGTTTGTGCTACAGTCCATATAGATCACGTCTACATGATAGTCCTATATATTTAGTGTTAGCTCTATATACCTGTTGTATAGGGCTTCTATCGTCAGGCAAACATTGTCCATATAAAAAGTATTTCAATTAATGCCCAGGGCCCAAATGCTTCCCCACAGGGGAGATAAGTCGCATGCTTTACAGTGACGCGAAAGTAACATCACTAACATACGTGGACTGAAAATTGTATTGCTAAATTATTTGTTCAACATTATGATTCATGAAACTTTATAAATTGTGATGTAGAAAAGTTCTGCCAACAATAGTTTTATTTGTGGTTTGCCATCAAACGTATGAAATGAAACTATTTATCATATACAATATGTACAGATCCAAAGTGCGACAACAATCAAGTGCGGTGCCCTGAAGGCAAGTGTGCCACAGTGTGTGACGGCAGACCCGAGTGTTCCAAGCTGCAGGACGAGCTGGCGTGTGGTAGGCAGTCTGTTCATAAGCATTCAGTATCGAAGGACTGGGAATATTAAGTACCCAAGGACTTGGAATTCCGTCATTAAGTACTCGATAAGATAATGTAATACGAAAACGTGTACAAGTTTTTCCATATTGGTCATCGCCTGTCTTAAAATAACGAGGGATCTATACACAGTTCGTACATTGGCAGTACTACGTGCCTGTATTTAGAACGTAACATTTTTTTCTCAAGTAGTTATCACTCGTTTCCAATCTTAATGTGTACCGGGGTAAACTACAGGCAGCTCTGGGTGACATTGTCATACATGCAAGTACTATGTCTTTCTCAGCCCCGGTGTGCAAGGCTGGCCAGGTGCGGTGCTCGGACGGCAACTGTGCGGTGGTGTGCGACGGTAACCCGGAATGCAAGGAATCGGAAGACGAGAAAACCTGCAAAAATGGTTACGTACATCCAGTGTCAGTCTGTTTTGTTTATTATCAAATCTCCGATCAGCGATCTATAAATGTAACTATATACGTCAACAGACCTTTCCGATGTTTGCTACTAGTAAATCATGTTTCTTTTATGTTAACCAGGTTAACCGTTAATCAGTTAATATCCAGCTACATGACAAGATAAATCACTGACATTCGTTGAAATATGATTTACGTTATGGAATGTATTAGTCATGGCATGCTTATAGAGCATTGTACAACGCGTTTCAACTGTTAAAATGTCTTGAATGTATATAGCTAAAAATGACATGGAAATATTTTTGGGGGCAACATATCACGTATTATGTGACTGGTTACACTGTTCAGCGGCCGTTTGCCAAGCAGGCGAGGTGATGTGTGCAGACGGTTCCGGTTGTGCTCGGGTCTGCAACGGCATTCCGGAGTGTCCGGGGAGCGCAGACGAAGTCAACTGTCGTATGTTACACATTCAAAGCTTGTTTTCTGTAATAACTCTTTAACTTATGGATCATGAATTATCGTACATGGTAATTAGCTCTGCGATTGTTATGTTTGGAAAATTGCACTTGTAATGTTGATCGTACATATAGATTTTCTGCGTCGTGCTTTGCATATGCCGTATACAATACATTATTATTCTTTGATTAGTGTGTGCTAAACATATGATAATACTTTGTTAAACAACATAACATTAATCACATGTATTGTGTATCCGATTGTAGTGAAAATGTACGGTAATCATTAATGCCACAATAAAGAAATCGTGACTGGCAAATATTCGGTCGTTTCTATACTGAATAGCTAGTCAAGAGACTGTTAAAGATACCATGGACCGTGGCATTAGACTCATCAGTTTAAACTATCAAACCGGTTAATCTAATCCCACTGACACGAATATTCACTGAAATACTATTTACCTAGTTTAATTCTTACATGTTGTCGATAACCAGTAAATGTTGGACATCTCACAGATCTGTACCTGTAAGTGTATTTAGTAAATAACGGTTATAAACAAGTTTCAACGCAAATATAATAGTATGTCGCTGTTGCTTAATATCTTTTTAATGTGACATTTTCCTTCAAGATCATCATATATTTATGAAATAGACATATACTTATAAGCATGTATAATTATGTATATAGTATATAATTCAAAATTATATAACTTATATAACTTAAAAAAGTATAATTTATAAATAATTGAAACACACTTTAATAAGTAGGATCTCCGTTTAAATTGTTGTTTATATTGTGTATACAACTATTGCCAGTTGTTTTAACTGCAAAAAGGTTGTGGCTAGGTACTACTTTGACATACACGACCATAGTACTTTAAGCAGTATACATTGCGTTTATTTGGTAATTTATATACATTTATTGTATGATTTTTATAATGATTTAGAAAGGGAATGTCACTCTAAACCCTAAATACGAGTATGAAGATGTCTCAGTGGTCTTGTGTTCACACACTAGGTCAAGACATACGAGTCTTCTTCATTTTGTGATTTACTTTTGAAATAAATGTATTTCAATCAAGTATATCAGCATCAATAGATCTATATGTTACATTCACAGTTATATCAGCATCAATAGATCTATATGTTACATTTACAGTTATATCAGCATCAATAGATCTATATGTTACAGTCACAGTTATATCAGCATCAATAGATCTATATGTTACATTCACAGTTATATCAGCATCAATAGATCTATATGTTACATTCACAGTTATATCAGCATCAATAGATCTATATGTTACATTCACAGTTATATCAGCATCAATAGATCTATATGTTACATTCACAGTTATATCAGCATCAATAGATCTATATGTTACATTCACAGTTATATCAGCATCAATAGATATATATGTTACATTCACAGTTATATCAGCATCAATAGATCTATATGTTACAGTCACAGTTATATCAGCATCAATAGATCTATATGTTACATTCACAGTTATATCAGCATCAATAGATCTATATGTTACATTCACAGTTATATCAGCATCAATAGATCTATATGTTACATTCACAGTTATATCAGCATCAATAGATCTATATGTTACATTCACAGTTATATCAGCATCAATAGATCTATATGTTACATTCACAGTTATATCAGCATCAATAGATCTATATGTTACATTCACAGTTATATCAGCATCAATAGATCTATATGTTACATTCACAGTTATATCAGCATCAATAGATCTATATGTTACATTCACATCAGCATCAATAGATCTATATGTTACAGTCACAGTTATATCAGCATCAAAAGATCTATATGTTGCATTCACAGTTATATCAGCATCAATAGATCTATATGTTACATTTACAGTTATATTAGTCTGTACTTAGGAAACATAATTAATGTTTTACCGTGTAGTTGCTCTGACAGTGTTATATTTCTAAAGTCTTCATTCTAGTTATTTGTGGGGGATTTAATAAATGAAAATCTTTGCTCTGTATATCCTCGATATCCTCACATCATTATTATTTAGTTTGTCTGTTTAATCCACCATCAGCAGTACAGTAAACGAGTAGGCAAACCTTATAAGTGAATTCCGTAGATCAAGATATTGCAGCTAGGACATGCTCAATCTGAAAGTCTAAACCTATAGGTCTTCATAAGTCCTATAGGCCTCAAGACTTAGCGGGTTTACATTGGTCTAAACCTATAGGTCTTCACAAGTCCTACAGGCCTCAAGACTTCAGCGGGTTTACATTGGTCTAAACCTATAGGTCTTCACAAGTCCTATAGGCCTCAAGACTTAGCGGGTTTACATCGGTCTAAACCTATAGGTCTTCACAAGTCCTATAGGCCTCAAGACTTCAGAGGGTTTACATTGGTCTAAACCTATAGGTCTTCACAAGTCCTATAGGCCTCAAGACTTCAGCGGGTTTACATTGGTCTAAACCTATAGGTCTTCACAAGTCCTATAGGCCTCAAGACTTAGCGGGTTTACATTGGTCTAAACCTATAGGTCTTCACAAGTCGTATAGGCCTCAAGACTTCAGGGGGTTTACATTGTAGGTCTTGGCCGGTATTCACAAAGCGCCTAACAAAAATCTTAAATAAGGTTGTACTTAAGTGAAAATTTCAGATGAAAATTTCTATGTGAAATCCACTAATTTACGTTAGTAAAAGGGTAAAATCTGAAATATCAAAGTAATATTTACTTGTTTGAGACATTTAAATGTAAAAAGATCTCTACATGAAGTACCCACAGACTTAAGGAATTTTATAAATTTATGGAATATACTTAAGTTTTCCCTAAGGAGCTTTGTGAATACGGGCCCTTGTCTCATAGGACTAGATTTACGTGTAAAACCCCGAGTGTTCGCCGTCTGTTTCAGTGCCCCGGTGCGCGCGCAGTGACCAGGTCGTCTGCCAGACGGGCGAGTGCGCAACCGCGTGTGACGGCAAGGCGGAGTGCGTGTCCAGGACGTCTGCTGCGGCAGACGAAATGTTCTGTGGTCAAAGTCCGTGAAGACTCACGAGTATTCGTTGTGGTGCGAGTCACTGCGAACTGTGTGTTGTATTAAGCGCTACAGAACAACAAGACGCAACATCCTCCAAAAAAAAAAATCATAAATACAACACCAACTACTACTACTACTACAACACTACTGCTACAACCTCAATAGCCACTACTACTACGACGACTACTGCTGCTGCTGCTGCTGCTTATGATGATTATAATGCTAAAAGATCTAACATGTACTTATATGTGCTGCGATTTGAATTATATCAACTTCTTCACCATAAAAAATAATAATAACCATGCATGTTGTTTCTTTTCATGGTGTGTAGTTTTTCCGACTCCATTCACATGTAGTTTACCAACAAATCAACCGCATACGAAGTCATTATTTTATTCGGTTAAACAAAAACGTAGTAACAAAGCTACAACATCAAAATGTGATCATTTGATCGAAAAAATGTTTTGAAAAATCATATTCTGCCTAATGCACTCCGTTCTAGTAAATTTATACACAGTGGTTTCATTCCTGCGAAAATCAATGTTGACGTGATGCACAGCAACACGGGTGAAGTAATATGATTCAATCGACCTCTTGTGTCTGTAAGAGGAAGGAACTGCTGCACGGTCTGAGTGTCTACGAATGCACATGGCAGGCGTTCTTAATGCAATAGATATTGCGGTAGCATATTATACAACCAGCGTATACACTATACAGTCAGTGTTTAATAAGAGTTAAATAAAAATTTACAACTGTTTGTTAATAAAAAAAACTTTCAAACAATAACAACTATTCATCCATGCGAATACAACGAATGTCACTGCCCATTTTAAGGGGATCAATATATATGTAATCATAAAATATTCTAATTAATTTTTATGAGATTTTGGGTAGCAACAGATCTTTGACCGCTTAAAAGCACGTGCACTATACGTACAGTTCAGTAAGTTTCAATAGTAGCTATAATTAGGTCCACTTAATACATGCATGTTGTTAACACCATAATATTTGGACACCATATGTTATTTCAATCCCTGTAAGCACGAATGTTGTGCTAAAGCGTGGCGATAAAGTTGGTTGAATTTATGCATGTCCTAATGTTCTTAACAAAAACTTATAGTATATCGAAGTAATACAATATTTAACATGTTCGAGCACAAATTTCTACAAAATAGCACACTGACGATTGTCTGACAAGCGTCTGGCGGACTGCAAACGCAGTCTCGTTGTCAGCCGGGCTTATCAGCTCACTGCAGGGCGGTCTTCTTCTCCCGCGTGGCGTACGCTGGCGGCGCTGTAAGGATCAGCTCCCCTGGCCCTCCGCCGTACATCGGGACGGTCGTGTAGGCGGGCGGGACGTTGCCCGTGACAACCACATCACCCTCCGGAAGTGGCTCCTTCACATAGCCCAGCTCGGCGGACAGGCCGTATCTGTTGTCAAAGACGGGAGCTGAAAACCAACAAAATGTCGCAAGGTATTTGCACAAGTTGTATAGTGCGGTCCTGTATGGTTGAAGTAGAATTATAGTTATCGTATTTATATATTTAAAATACCTGGTACATGTACAATTGCACTTAAAACAAACATGTTCGTTCATTACTTTTTATCTATACTGATAACTCTTAGTGCTTATCATTCTATAGAAAAGTCAGTTACATGTGTTAATCATATGCATGGACCATAATAATAGTATTGTCATCATTAGATATTAATTTTATCTCTCTTCTTATCGATCTTGTATAGTGAAGGCTGAACCATTAATTATTGATGTGCTTAACCGTGATCAATAACAAGGTATAGTAGTTCGTTTACTAATGGTAACACATTCCTTTGTTGAAAAACACATCTTTGGTACAATTTTACAACTGGCATTAATTCGAATAAAGCATTTTTGTACGAATCTATTATGGCTTGGTTTGTTTGGTTACAAAGCGTATTTGTCAAAATATTGCTTAACTTAATCACTGCTTTATACATGTACGTAGTACTACGTATTTATGTATATTTACTGGCTTGTTTCGCTATATTCGACTTATTTGGTTTCATACCGCCCTTTACCTAGCTTACTTTCAAGTAAAATGATAAAACCATACACCACAAGTCACGTTCCTCTCGCATACATTAGAAAACAACCGTATTCATTCTCCACAAACTAAATGTGAATAGAAAGAATATGTTATGGGAGTAAATATGAACGAGGAAATGTATGTTATGACTTGTATCTGTAGGAATGATGCGATTTAGTTTCGGCTGGAGCCTGTTGGCCATTTGTGCCCGGTTTTCCCACGACAAGTCTCCTAGTTAGGGTATACCAACCTGCCACTGAAATCAAGAGCAGTTGGTACCTACTGGTTTTCAACTCTTGATATGGAAACTTCACTGTAGTCACAAAAGTCAATTGATTTTCCAAATCTATAGCTATAACCTATTTACACTTTTCGGGGATTTAAGTTCTTTGCTCATAATGGTTTTCATGGTGTGTACGTAACAATATATAAAACAGGATTACGGCATACATTTGTATAGGTCTGGGTTTGTCCTACTCTTCTTGCACTTCTTGTGGTAGCAGCAGCAGCCGATGATGACAACAGCAATGACGACAACGGCCCCGGCAATGGGGGCGGCGATGATGATAATCTTGTGCTTCTTCTGCCTGCAAAGAGAGAAAGAATCCAGCGGTAAGGTTGGCTCGACAAACATTATAGACGTTATTCAACAAATTATACGCAAAACGTTAACATATTCTAACACAATGCGGATGCCTGTAGCATTTTGGGTGGCATGGAACAGAGGATTGCGCTACCATTTAACTTGTTTTATATGTACACCGGAAGAAGAGATAAAGTTCGATAAAGTTAACGCTAACAGACCTTGGCAATTGGCCCTTATAGACTTCTGAATCTGTTCACTCTGTAGAACCGATATTGTGTGTTGTAGAAAAAGATCGCAAGGATAATCATGAGAACCCATGATACTTTATTATGGAAAATGGAATTCGAATTTCTTAAAATTACACTAGACTTATTCTAATATAACATTTTTGAATTTCGTCGTATTCTTGTAGCTCGATATTTGCCCCGGTACTCAAATACTTAAACGTTTGGACAGCATGTTTATCAGTACCTTAGCAGTGTTGAAAACTCACACAAGTCGTTCAGTTATGCAAACAGTTTATCAGAATGGTTAAAATCTTAAACAAAGTATCAGGTATTCAAATTACAGATTAATGGTGGTTATAAATGGAGAAATTTTAATTTATCAGCGAACGTTTTGTTTTTATTCTAACAACGAATACACTAACGCTCGTTTCGTCGAAAAAATGCAATTCATTTTCATTTCAACTACTTGTAATGCGGTGTCAGATAACCTCTTACGGCCAGTGAAAATAGTCATAGATCTATACCGATGAACCAAATGCTTCGTAATTTATATGCGTCTTATCGCAAGACCTTATCATAAGCATATATTTTCTTTACCCCTATAGTTTAATCTTTGTTTTGAAGATGTTATTTGTGACCAATAATGCCCTCTGGATGGGTATGTACCAGTGGCAGAACATTTTCAACTCCACACCAATATTGTTAAGCCAAAAGTATGAACATTTAATTTCAAAAGCACTACTTCGAAATAATGTACATAATTTTTTCTTAAACGAGCATGAACACAATGACAAACTATACAATATAATGTGTTTTTGTTATTAATGATGACATTCTTAATAACAAAACCATCGATGTTTATCACTATAATTAAGTGTTCACCTGTATCATATACCAGACATGTAGTTATACGTTAACAATATAACAATGAACATGATTTTCTAAGAATGTATGTCAACAAGTTAAACCATGGAATACATTCATACCTGTTAAGTTCTTTTAAGACCGTATCAAAATGTAAACAATGCAGCATTTTAATGTATCACTGTCTTCATTTGTTGCAATAATGTACTAGTAATGTATGTCATCGTCACGCGCATATGTAGGGGCAGATCATGTGAGTCCCTATATGAATCACGTTAGTGCACAAAAGTGGCATCACGTTTTACGTTAGGTCGGTGAAGCGTTTCATTATCACGAGGCCGACAGTTTCATTGTTAATCCGTTATAACGTAACTTTGGAAACGTGCGATGCATGCGATTACTACGAAGTCAAAAGTTCATATGCGCTACTCGTATAATCAGGATCATCATCATCACCATCATCATCATCATCACTAGTATCACTATTAGCCTAGTCAGGGACATGTTTTAAGGTCTATCATCATTATTTTAATAAACTCTAATGGTTCTCCTTGGAAAAACTGGCTAGCTTTTTTATACCCCCACCCCCATATTGCGAGGTTTCTAGTACAGCATATGACATATTATTATACGGTTTCATGTATATAGCGAGCGTCTCATGTGACTGTTCTTTCAAAAGTACACTGCCATGGAAACATTGATTTTGACATTACAATTCTGAAATAAAACTATGAAATCAATATCTTTTAACAGTGTGGCTACTTATTGTGTTGCTGTTTTCTAAGACGTGTTTCATAAAACCTTTAAGAACATTATTATTGGTGGTGGATACAATTATTGTCACTGATAATGTACATATTAAAAATGTGTTACCATAGAAACCATTGTAGAACGGCAACAAAAAATGACAAAAATACATGACATAACAAGAACTGTTGTTCAAAGTTATGAACAGTAAAATCTAACATGTATATTTATATTACCTACGTACGTTCATGAACGAACATTCTAATATGATTATTAATCGGTCAGTAAGCAACTCTTTGTCGTTCTGATGCGGGGCTATTACACCATTTTAATTTCTACCCATCAGAACTCCAAAAAATGGTTGTTTATTGGCCGATAAACAATGATAAATCGAAAATTATTTATTATTCTAACATGATACTGGCTAATTTATCTATAGACAAAGAACACAATTTTCGTTGTTAAACTACCCAATAAACAACACAAAAAAGAAGTCCCGATTCTGAGCGGAGCATAGTAAAAAGTAGTTCCAATTACAATTGCAAAAATATATGTCAAATCATGTTAGAATTGAAATAATTTTCGCATTATCGTCGTTTATCGGCTAATAAACAACTATTTGTCGTTCTGATGAGTGGCTATTAAAGAACTCGTGCTAACGCCCTCGTGATTAAATTCCTACGCATCAGAACTCCAAATCGTTGCTATTTGGCCGATAAACAACAATAAATAGAAAATTAATTATCTTTCGGCAGTTCGTTTTTTTAGATACTAGGAGCTAAAGTTTATGAAATATATTCTCACAGAGAGCGCGGCCTAAGCAAATAGCACGAAAATAGCACGTTATACAGTAACTGTACAGTACAGTAACGAGTGCGCATGCGTACCAGTGTTTCCTGCAACAACGCTCGTTCTCCATGTGCTTCCGGTGGCGTTCTTCCATCATTTTCTGTTTCTCCTCCTCGGTCAGATGCTCCTCGGCTTCCGGTACTGCCATATCGTCGTGGGGAGGCGGCGGCCCATCGTGGTGACGGCACTCACATTCGCGGTCTTCCTCGCTGGAGTCCTGCCCATCGTTTTCGTGCATGTGGGCCGCGCCCAGACCTGCGTCGTACAGTTAAAATAAACTGAGCTTGAACGTGGGGTTTGACGTTTAAAATAAATGCATAATAACGAGCAGATACAGCTTAACAATATGCTTTGTTTAATAATGTCTTTATTATACATAGATAAAATCTTTTGGGTATAACCAGTAATTATATGAAAGATATACTTTTTATCGTTTGTCCAGATATTGTATATTTGTAGAATGAGTTGTTTTTATTATAACTAAGTTCTGTCTATATATACTACTATTTATAAATTTGATTAATATAAGTTAATGCGTGGCTCTCGCAGATGTTTTAATGAATTACTGGCATTAATTTTATTCAAAAGCATTAAATAAAAAAGTTAATTAATTTTCATACAATAATTCCTTTCATACTGTTGTATAGAAATCAGTTAGAAACAGTTTCATGAACAGTACATATGTATATATTTTAACTACGCGAATAGCATTTTTTCAACAAAAAAATATTAAATAATTATATTTTTGTAACATAATTTCAAACAAACAAAATATAATCGTTACACAAGAATAAACATCGAACATTATTTAGGTGTAACAAAACAAATTAAGCAAATCTGCTAACAATGTTTAAAAAATGCATAGAAGTAGTATATCTATATAATTAAAACAACAACAAAAATAAGGCAATTTCAACTTACCAATAAGTCCTAACAACAGCAATGCCAAAATGGTCCGCATGTTGTTTAATGCTGATAGTCGCGCTCACAGCAGAAGAGTGTAATCAGTGCGACTGGCTCCGCGAAAATATACGCTTCCGAAATGGACACCTGCCAAGGCCGAAACAATCCGTATATAGGTTAAACAACTATTATATCATCTACATGTATCATCTACCTGCAGTATCTAGTTTCAGTTCTCTTTGTTAAATCGTGAGCATAATGTTTCGCATGGGTAACTTACAATACATTCAAGCGCTCGCTATGTATATCGGGTACATGGAGTACGTGTTAACAGTATGTACCCAATGGCAAATCGTGATGTTTGGTAACAGTATGTACCCAATGGCAAATCGTGATCTTTGGATATATAAATAGAAGCCATGTTCTGTTTTTCTAGGTCTCATGACTGGCCTTCTAAACGGAGATCGATTTTGCTTCAATATAAGGCCAGAGTTCTTTTTTATTGGTTCTCGGACATATTTAGAAAAGTGTCTGGTTGGAGGAGGGAAAAAATAAAAATAAATAATATACACTTGCGTAGAATTTCAGAAATGGAAATAGGCAGCGATATTAAATCTTTATGAATTATTACTTACAAAAATCATATTAAACATTAACTTAACGACTGCATGATAACCATGACATTAATACCAATAATAATAACATTAAAAGGCAGCTTTTATCATATAAAAACTACTGTTAAAATATTCTCACACTTAAATACAGTAAGTCAGATATCTATGGACAGTGGCCATATAATATGTATAACAGCATGTTTAATGAAGTGAAAAATAACTTAATAATAATAAAAAATCAATATACACCAATGAACTGTGTTAATTATAATATTGATATAAAATTATAAATGTGTATTTAATACAATGATTCTAAGATCTTAATTTGTTTTTACTAAGTATTTTCTTCTGACTAAGTGTTGCATGATGTATAAAATAACAGAGGGCAGATCATATGAATCATACAGCGATATACAGTTACAATTCATGTTACATACAATTTAGTCATTTCTTCATTTCATTTTTTGCATTCCGTGTAACAGGTTAACACTCATTCACAAGGTCATTTTTCCGATATCGGTTACATTCTACATTTGTTTTTGCTTTTTGAAAAAATCGGGTCGGCGGATCCGAAAACCTAAAAATCAACAAACTCTCGCCTAAGTAAAGCAAAATCACGTCCGCAGTAAGCTGAGTTTCGGCGGTAGCAGATGATTACAAAAAACAATTCCCGACGTGGACCGGGAAGAGTTATGCAAACGTTGAGTGTACCATGGTACTTTTGATCTGCAGGCCGGCAAGCAGAAATGATGGCATGTTTTCCATACCTGGAATTTTGTCAACATCAACCAGATGAATCCAATGTCAACCAAAGGGCGTAGTGAAATCATAATCAGTTGTACATTTATTACATGACAAAAATGGATACCAGGAAACTGTGAAAGCACCTGCTCAAGAGCTTTCCCATCCACTTGAGACGCTCGCAATTTCTTGCAGTACGATAGGCTCGTACCCGGCTTAGTGATAATACTGACTATAAACAATGCAATAAAATCATAAACACCATTTTCACTATACAATACAGACACATGTTGTTCAATTAATAGGCGGCGAACACTTACTTGCAGCGACGGAGACTTATAATAGTTTTGCGTATACATAGTTCTTATACTCAACACAGTCGCCGTATTAAATCATGAAACTCAATACC
Organism: Congeria kusceri; assembly: GCA_027627225.1. Lineage (NCBI taxonomy): Eukaryota > Metazoa > Mollusca > Bivalvia > Myida > Dreissenidae > Congeria > Congeria kusceri. Next base: position 79,425,846 of record CM051025.1, on the reverse strand, counting down.
ATTTTCACCTTAGTAAAATACATGTACAGTACACATACTTTTATTCACGACGACGAAGACTTACAATATGTTTGTATACAGCCACACATACTTGTGTGCATTCTGGGGCAAGTTCTCACGATTGAGAAAGTTTTGTTGCAAATCTGCGTTTGAAACCCATCAAGAAAGTACATTCAATATACGGTAGTTAAAATTTCTAAATACGGTGCAATGAAGTACATGTATATGACTTTTAATGTTGACAAATCAAGAGCGACAAGCGAAGTGATGAAGATGCATATTTATTTGAACCAATAAAAAATATATATGAAAATTTATATTCACCATTAAATCAGTTAGAATTTAGTAGGGGTGGGGCAAGTCTTTTATTTTGCTACTCCATGTATTAACAGCCTCTGCATCTACGGTCATACAAACACGTGTATACCCTTTTCTCCGTTACACAATATACCGGTAGTCGTTACCTTTAAAACCGTCGTAAATATAGCCGATTTAAAAATAAGTATGCGAAAATGACATATACCTTAGGTGTGTCGTGGGAAACCCGGGCTTAATGCATGTACGTAAAGTGTCGTCCCGGATTAGCCTATGCAGTCCGCACAGGCTAATCCGTGACGACACTTTCCGCTTTTTATGGCATTTTCTGTTTCAATGAAGTCTCTTTTAAACATAAATCCACTGTAGGCGGAGAGTGTCGTCCTGGATTAGGCTGTGCGGACTGCACAGGGTAATCTGGGACGACACTTTTCGCACATGCATTAAGCCCGGTTTACCCACAACACGCCTCAAATGTTTACATCGACCAAGATCAATTTCGGTTCATGCTTTTTACAAGCTGTCTAAACCCCAACGTAACTGAAGAAGGGGAAACAATTTTGACTCGAACACTTCGAAGTCACTGTAAGGGTGGTTGAACTTTGGTACTAAACAACAATTATTCGTCGATTTCTTTATTTAACAAAACACGTAAGGTTTTCGACACCATGTTACAAGTACTCAGTAATCAACACAGGAGTAAAGGACATTTACTTGATTGACTGTCCCATTAATTTTTGCATTTAAACATATACTGAACCAATCATGACGCACAAATAAATCATTTGAAACGATTTCCACATTTATGCATATATGTATTTTTTTTGCCTTAAGTAAAATGTATCATTAACATTAGTTATAATATGGTTTCCGTCTTTGTATATAAATTATAAATATAAAAATATATATTTAAGTTATCATAATTATGGAGAAGTCTAGCTCACGATATTATGTTGCGGAATATGTTGAACCCATATTCGGTATGATTGTTGTAACTAGTATTTATTTTATGCTTTCCAGTGATTTATCGGTAAAGATCAGTGAAATAAAATTGGTTAGTCCCTGTTTTTAACACAGTGAAAAAGACCACTCTGGAAGTTTACTTGTTCCCGATTTAATACAGTAAATAAAACGGACCGCCAACTATGCCGGACTCAAAATTGTGAAATAACCTCATTATTTTGACGTCATGACGGAATGAGTCCCGCGAGATTTTCCAATTAAACCTAATTATATAGCATTTAAAATGTAAAAACACGCATACAATAAATCGTGATAATAGAAAATAAACACATGTATATATACTGCGCTACTCGTGAAAATATGATTTTCTATGAACACTCGTGCAATGAACAACGATCTTACACCGAAGTTAACAAATATCCTCTTTGTAATTCAAAATTGCAAGGCCTTGTACTAGTGACCTTACATTTATTGCTACCCGCGTGAGCAAGCGTAGCTTTCCAATAGACCAATAGAAACCTTTTTTGCGCTACTTTATTACACATGTACATACCCTGGTAGTTAGTGCAAGAATGTTGATGATCGATATACGGTATACAGTTTCACCTTCTTCCAAATGACCAAGGCTGGTATTAATAAAGATTCTTAGCCTTAATTTAAAGTAAACATATTGGCAGATTCGGAAGTTGATAATTGATTTTCTGACAAAGAAATTCATTATTTAAAGATTTTGATACAGAAGATGGATAATAATTATAAAGTGTTTGTCGTGAGCGTTTACAACATAATAGTGTTTAAATTTTAAATTTTGACTTTTTCTCCGGCGTTTTTGACCTAAATTTTTGTAAATTTCACCAATGAAAAGCTATAAATTTGGCGCTATAAGTTATTTATTCAGCGGTAAAATTAAATATCATAATTCTATTGGGCATTGTGCGTGGGAGAATTTTAGCGAATGCAAACGTACAACAATGGTTTTATGTCTACCAATACTCTCCCACAATGAGATTTTTGATAGACGTTAATTTTCACGGTGTATATGGTCACCGTATACTGATGTAATACAACTACGTTACTTTTATAATGATTGGATGGGCACCGCATACTTATGGACAAAAACACAGAGTGCAGTGCAAGAAAAAGTTAATTTCTCTGGGTTTTCATCATTATATGACAATAATTTGAGTTCTACGGAACACAGTGGTTATCGCTACTAAATATTCTTATAACATATTTTCCTGAAATTCGTCCCTCGTCATAGACGAAGTGAAAAAGTGTCCATGTCTTTTATTCATGAAGTGAATTTTCATATATATATTCAGATTTCTCTTCCATTTTGGCTATAATTGGTGTGATAGAAGCTCATTTAAGTTTCTGTGATCTTATCGCTGTGTTTTTGTTGAAAAAAATACGTTTGAAACTATTAACTTTATATTGAAACTTAAGGTTTACATGCGAATTATTCATATCATTCAATACAGGTACTTGTTTTTGACCGAGATCTACACCATGTTAGCACTATTTTACTAAAATTGAACGTTCATGTGTGTCTTAAATCATATTTTGTTCCGTGCAACTTGTAGTTTTATCATATATGGAGTATATGGATTGTTAAATATTTAAATTTAAATACAGGTATGAGCCTTTTCAACGACTTTTTCCACGAAGTATACTGTGCATTCCAATTTTATTTCAGCAGTATGCGGTGACCATATACACCGTGATTTTGCAATGTTAAATGGAAGAAACAGTCTGAAAGATGATATTAGACCGCAGGGGTGTTCTGTTATAGATTGATGCTTGTTGGACCACGAAACTCTTAATCTCTTCAGTAATGTTACAGTATTGTTAAGGCCTAGAGAGCTGGTCCAGACAGCAGGAATGCATGGGTTCACAGGAATCCCAGACCACTATGTCCTAACCTGGGAATACAGTTATGGTAACAGTGAGTCAATTGCCTCATCTGAAGTGCAAACTGGTACAGACAAGGTCATATTTCAGACTAGAAGTATCCCTAATGATCTACTTTCTGATTATGTTTGTAACATGCTTTTTTGAAACTGCATCTTCCTTAGAACAAGGCGCCCCCTAAGTGCAAGAAGGTGCCATATAACTTTTTTATGTTTTCGAGAAAATCACATTTTAGTGTTTCATTATGCAGAAATAAAAGCTATAATAGTAAAACTTTATATATTAGTTGAAAGAATGCAAGTAAGCTTCTGAAAGAAGTGTGTACTGAATAACTTCATTAATGAGGTATTATTGAATTTATTTAGTTTTATGGTACTTTTTAGCACTCCAGAAATTATAAAACGATCAGTGGAAAAAGGTACCATTTGACACATGGCACCTTTTCACCCTCACCATTTTTCAACAAATTATAATAATTTCAGTGGAAAAAGGTACCATATGACATATAGTACGTTTTTACCCTCACAATTCTGGTACTTTGATCAGTGCAAAAGGTACCATTAGTCATTCGGTACCTTTCTGCACAATAAAAACATTTCTTACCGATAGCAAGAATGTGCCATTTGTCAAATGGTACTTTTTTACTCTGAATAAATATTCAAAACTAGACGGTATACATTGTGTCATTTTACAACATGGCACATTTTGTCTCATTGTTTTGTATACATGGTACTGTTTATACCAGAAACAACACATATGATCGTGTACATATTTTTTATTCAACACGTCAAGATCATCCCTACACAACTAACATGACTTGCACAAGAAAATCACTTCTTAAAGTCTGTATACTTGACATTCTCATGACGTTTTATTTCAGTTTAACTTATTTAACTATTTCATGGTCGTCCTGCCAGCTCATAACTGTTTCAGAAACGGTGTGTCTGTTCTCTTAAGATCAGTAACGTTGTCTTCTGATTCCATCGGCACATTATCATTTTGCTTTGCGTGGGCTTTACATTCAGCCAGTTAAATTGGTGACCACTTGTGAAATGTTTCAGGTTAACACAATTATTTTTCATAAAATTCTTTAAGTCAATAAGGCCACAACAAATTGATCAGTTGTTCTACGGATTTTGTCCAAAAAAAATTGGAGCGAGCGAGCGAAATAAAAATAAATTATTTTTTTTCCATTTTCGATAAATCGGAGGCGAGCGAAAAATAAAAAAAAATCCTATCATGCCCAAAGTGTTTAAAAATTACTCCCAAACGCCATCATAACTTGATATCTTGTCAATAATTTCTTCTTCATCTGCTCTGTTCCATAAATTTTTGTCAAAATCAATATATATGTAATAAACTAAGCAACTAATTTCTCCATTTCTTCTTTGACCATGTCCTGCAAAGGGTTTTGTGCAAGAAGTCTTCCATAGTGATTCTGCTATTAAATTAACGACCGGCAGTAAATACTAAATAGCCATATCTTAACTATAAGAAAGTAGACCTTATACAAGGTAATTGTCATTATCAAAATATATATTTGATATACCAAGTCATTCACTACCAACAGTTTAATAACATGAATATGAAATGTCATACAATAAACACAAAACAATTTAGGAATCACTAGTATAAGATCTGTATCTTTAAATGACACGACGAAACAACTGCATGCCACCATTTTTTTAAACCGTAAACCAGGACTCACACTGGCTCTTATTTTTCTTGAGCCATTTTTTTTATCGACTCGCAACATCGTTGCGTGTTTCCATGTCAGGGAATAGTTATATCTTACTGTTTTAATTGCTATAACATTATACTTCACTGTGCTGTATTATATTAATTAATTATGGCATTAACAAAAGCATTAGTATACTTCGATTTTTATATTAACATTTTTCTTAATTGTTCATTGCAGTAAACTGGATAATTATTTTTTATTTAAACATACACTCTTAAACTATCTACGAGATTTTAACAAAATATATCCATAAATAAATTAAAATTAATAACTAACATAATGACTTGGCTTGCCGTGTTAAATGTACCTTAATATATAAAGGCTGAACAAAATGTACACCAAACAGATACGTTGAATTTATAAAATGGACATGTCAGAAACAACTTATATGTGTGGATATTAGAAGTAAGAAATCAAGGACAAACTGCTGGTCAAAACTGTCCGAAATGTAAACATACCCGATAATCAGTCCATTTGACATAATCCAGATTTCTAATTTCACACATCCTTTATCAGCAAGATAATCCTTTAATTAACTGTTAATTAACTGCTGATATTACAAGAGCTTGCTAGCAATCATCTTTAATTAGGCAATGAATGCTGACAAACAGCTCGTTGTGTTTTCACAAGTTTGATAAAACATGATAAGAAATTGCCAAATTGAAATACACATGGCAGCTGTGCCAGACTGGCTGTTGGCGATTAATGGTCTGGGTCATAAATTGTGTGCTCTGGATATTAACCAGTCGCAGCAAAGTGCCTTATTCACGTCTATATCAGTACCAATTGCTTGTTATGATTTGGGTACACCATGAAGACGGCGTTTAACGTAAAATAAGACTCATTAATGAAAACTTCATTTAAAAAAATGGGATGCGGGGCAAACTTGTAGGTGCGGGCGCAAATAAAAATAAAAATATTTTTTGTCCGATTTACGATTTTAAGGTGCGGCAAATCCGACGAACATCTGATCAATTTGTTGTGGCCTAATGTGAATTAATTTCATTGGTATGACAAAATACAGCTATTTTTCTGGCCATAGCCATGTTGAGATTTCAAAGGACCTTCGTTTGCCCTGAGTTTAATCCCATACATGAAAGCATACGTGCTTGTCTCCTAATGAGTAGATTGTAAAAATGTCGGAGCCCACCTTTCTTGAATAGAACAACAAACCAATGGATACGGAGTCATTAGCACTGCTTGTAAGTCTAATGTTGCAACTCATGCACCTTTTTCTGGTTGCGCTGGCTGCTGTGAGGGTGGAATTAGAAAAATGTCCAGTGTTTTGCGCAGAAATAGCCTCAGTAATAGCTATGTCGGCTGTGATGTCCTCTTTTGTCCCATGGTACCCTTTGTTGAGTTCTTGCGTAGGTGTGTTGATAATGTTTTTGAGACGCTGCCATGTTCTTTATTAATGGAGAGTAAGTTGGTTCCTTGTTCCTAGTTCCTGTTTCCTGATTCGAATAAGGAAACAGGAACTGGTTCCTTATTCCTTATTCAAGCTAAACATATTTGATATAAGCTTTTTATGCCCCCCCCCCCTTGAAGAAGGCGGCATATAGCAGTCGTACTGTCCGTCTGTGCGTCTGTCCGTCTATCCGAAGCATTCTTGTCTTTGCTATAACTTTGTCATTTATTGATGGATTTTGAAATAACTTGGCACAAATGTCAACCATCATAAGGCGACTTGTCGCGTGTAACACCCGTCTCCCTACCTCAAAGGTCAAGGTCACACTTAGAGGTCAAAGGTCAAAGTGGAGTTTTGAGACAAAAATTCTTGTATTTCCTATAACTTGGCCATTTATTGATGGATTTTGAAATAACTTGGCACAAATGGTAACCATCATAAGACGACGTGTCGCGTGTAACACCCATCTCCCTACCTCAAATCTAAAGGTCACACTTAGAGGTCAAAGGTCAAAGTGGAGTTTTCAGACAAAAGTGGAATGAGGGGGCATCTGTGCCCTATGGACTAGTTCCTTATTCCTTATTTAAACCGAATAAGCAACTGTTGCTTTGTAACTAAATGACCTAATAGTACCCTATTAATACGAAAGATACATCTAATTGACAAGTAGAATTTTAAAGTAACTCGAATACATTTACTTTATGTATTACGATAAATGTTCATGTTTCTTCTACGCGCTTGAATAGGATTTCTTGTTCAAACCGAACTGGCATATTCTACTTTGAATATTAACTTCACATCAACCAAACTTAAAACCTATAAAATTAAGTTTCATGTAATTAAAAAATGACATAAAAATGCATTCTAGCACATTTCTACTTAATTGTTTTTATTTATACTCCAGTTCCTTTTTCGCGGCTTAATAAGGAAAAAGGGAACCAGTTCCTTATTCCTTATTCAAGCCGAATAAGGAACTGACATTTTCTTACATAAAAATAAATTAAACTGAACCAAATATATAATGAAAACCATTGTATTTGAATGTTGGATATTAAAAATAGTTATTGCATTACATTTCTACTTAGTTTTTTTTAATGATAACCCAGTTCCTTTTTCGAGGCTGAATAAGGAAAAAGGAACCAGTTCCTGTTTCCTTATTAAAGCCGAATAAGGAACTGGCATTTTCTTACTTAAAAAATACATTAAAATGAACCAAAGAGTACTACATATCAATGAAAATCATTGCATATGTAGGTTGGATATTACAAATATTTATTGCATTACATTTTTAATTAGTTTTATTTAATGATAACCCAGTTCCTTTTTCGCGGCTGAATAAGGAAACAGGAACCAGTTCCTGTTTCCTTATTCAAGCCGAATAAGGAACTGGCATTTTCTTACATAAAAATAAATTAAAATGAACCAAAGTGTACCACATATAAATGAAAATCATTGTATATGTAGGTTGGATACTAAAAATATTTAATACATTACATTTTTAATTAGTTTTATTTAATGATAACCCAGTTCCTTTTTCGCGGCTGAATAAGGCAACAGGAACCAGTTCCTGTTTCCTTATTCAAGCCGAATAAGGAACTGGCATTTTCTTACTTAAAAAATAAATTAAAATGAACCAAAGAGTACTACATATCAAAGAAAATCATTGTATATGTAGGTTGGATATTAAAAATATTAATTGCATTACATTTCTACTTAGTTTTATTTCATGGTAACCCAGTTCCTTTTTCGCGGCTGAATAAGGAAACAGGAACCAGTTCCTGTTTCCTTATTCAAGTTGAATAAGGAACTGGCATTTTCTTACATAAAAATAAATTAAAATGAACCAAAGTGTACATCATATCAATGAAAATCATTGTATATGTAGGTTGGATATTAAAAATATTTATTACATTACATTTTTAATTAGTTTTATTTAATGATAACCCAGTTCCTTTTTCGCGGCTGAATAAGGAAACAGGAACCAGTTCCTGTTTCCTTATTCAAGCCGAATAAGGAACTGGCATTTTCTTACATAAAAATAAATTAAAATGAACCAAAGTGTACCACATATAAATGAAAATCATTGTACATGTAGGTTGGATATTAAAAATATTAATTGCATTACATTTCTACTTAGTTTTATTTCATGGTAACCCAGTTCCTTTTTCGCGGCTGAATAAGGAAACAGGAACCAGTTCCTGTTTCCTTATTCAAGTTGAATAAGGAACTGGCATTTTCTTACATAAAAATAAATTAAAATGAACCAAAGTGTACATCATATAAATGAAAATCATTGTATATGTAGGTTGGATACTAAAAATATGTATTACATTACATTTTTAATTAGTTTTATTTAATGATAACCCAGTTCCTTTTTCTCGGCTGAATAAGGAAACAGGACCAGTTCCTGTTTCCTTATTCAAGCCGACTAAGGAACTGGCATTTTCTTACATAAAAAATATATTAAAAGGTCGCCGGATGTACCGTTGGCCTGCACGAGCGAGAAAACGCGTTTTCGGACTTAGAAAATCTATGAAGAAAACGCGCAATTACAGCGCGTATGCGCATAGGTTTTTGATTTGAAAACATAATAAAATGTTGGGGCATCTCGATGAAACGGTGGTTCATAGCATGTTGCAGTTAGTGAATTATACGTCCGTATGTATGTTCTAGTTTGGGTGCATATATGTATGTAATTTGGTATTGAATATTCCAAACTGTGACGCAATTTCGGGTGCGTGTATTAGTTGATATCCCCCTCCCTCCACCCCCCCCCCCCAAAAAAAAAGGTGCACCTCAAAGTTAGTACGAACGGACACAATAATGCATTGAAGTTTTTTTTAACAACCTGATAATTAGACTGGAGTAACATTTTGACTAACGATTGAGTTTATCATGCCTAAGTATAACATACGTGGATATTTCAGACCGTAATTTGTTATTAGTTTAAACATATTTATTTCTTTTGGCAAATACAGTGTATATCAAACATGCACAATACAGTCATTGTTAGAAAAGGATTGAAACGAAAGAAATAATTCTTATATAGTTTCTCTCCTTGGAGTAATATTTACACAATAAATGGCAGTGTTTTAAAAATACGTTTTCATAGAATATGCCAGAGATAAGAACTATACATGATAAATATGGAAAGTGTTGAAAAACAAATTTAAGGATGAAGGATTGTTCATGCAAGGACTAGAACATGAGGCAGCAACAACTGTTTTATTTGTTATTAGATGCGTAGCTGAAGTAAGACCGAATGTTATTTTTTCAGGTATATCTTCGGAAACAATCTACGCATTTACGCATGCAATGTTTGCAGCTAAATGACACAATTATTATAATTAATATTATTATCGTCATCATAATACTTGTTTTCAGTGTTTCATGTTAAATAAAATATATAGTAGAAATGTGACAGAACACAGCCATATTGCATAGATAAGCTTAATAACACACACAACCTCTAAAAATTTAATATCCGAAAGTGTTGGTCCGAAATAAAGGCTACCGAATAAGGAACTGTGGCCAGTTCCTGATTCGGAGGCCTTAATTTCGGACGATTAAATTCGGATCATGGACTTCTAGCATAGCGCAGCTTTATATTCGTTATTATTGGCTATGTTCAATGTTAGTTTTTTTATGTTTTGATCTCTGATATAGTTTTAAATTGTTATCTGACCATAACTTTTGCTCAAGATTATCCGATAGCTGAATACTAGACATGTCTTAGATATCTCATTCTGTTCTTATACGTAAACAGTTACGAAGGGACATGATTTAGGATGCACTGCGATTTCAACCTGTCACCATAACGGCGATACTGCACCGGAAGCAGCGGCCGATGTGCCTCTAGTAGACTGGAAAGTTTCATCGAGATGCCCCAACATTTTATTATTTTTTCAAATCAAAAACCTATGCGCATACGCGCTGTAATTGCGCGTTTTCTTCATAGATTTTCTAAGTCCGAAAACGCGTTTTCTCGCTCGTGCAGGCCAACGGTACATCCGGCGACCTTTTAATATATTTTTTATGTAAGAAAATGCCAGTTCCTTATTCGGCTTGAATAAGGAAACAGGAACTGGTTCCTGTTTCCTTATTCAGCCGCGAAAAAGGAACTGGGTTATCATTAAATAAAACTAATTAAAAATGTAATGTAATAAATATTTTTAATATCCAACCTACATATACAATGATTTTCATTGATATGATGTACACTTTGGTTCATTTTAATTTATTTTTATGTAAGAAAATGCCAGTTCCTTATTCAACTTGAATAAGGAAACAGGAACTGGTTCCTGTTTCCTTATTCAGCCGCGAAAAAGGAACTGGGTTACCATGAAATAAAACTAAGTAGAAATGTAATGCAATTAATATTTTTAATATCCAACCTACATATACAATGATTTTCTTTGATATGTAGTACTCTTTGGTTCATTTTAATTTATTTTTTAAGTAAGAAAATGCCAGTTCCTTATTCGGCTTGAATAAGGAAACAGGAACTGGTTCCTGTTGCCTTATTCAGCCGCGAAAAAGGAACTGGGTTATCATTAAATAAAACTAATTAAAAATGCAATGTATTAAATATTTTTAGTATCCAACCTACATATACAATGATTTTCATTTATATGTGGTACACTTTGGTTCATTTTAATTTATTTTTATGTAAGAAAATGCCAGTTCCTTATTCGGCTTGAATAAGGAAACAGGAACTGGTTCCTGTTTCCTTATTCAGCCGCGAAAAAGGAACTGGGTTATCATTAAGTAAAACTAATTAAAAATGTAATGCAATAAATATTTGTAATATCCAACCTACATATGCAATGATTTTCATTGATATGTAGTACTCTTTGGTTCATTTTAATGTATTTTTTAAGTAAGAAAATGCCAGTTCCTTATTCGGCTTTAATAAGGAAACAGGAACTGGTTCCTTTTTCCTTATTCAGCCTCGAAAAAGGAACTGGGTTATCATTAAAAAAAACTAAGTAGAAATGTAATGCAATAACTATTTTTAATATCCAACATTCAAATACAATGGTTTTCATTATATATTTGGTTCAGTTTAATTTATTTTTATGTAAGAAAATGTCAGTTCCTTATTCGGCTTGAATAAGGAATAAGGAACTGGTTCCCTTTTTCCTTATTAAGCCGCGAAAAAGGAACTGGAGTATAAATAAAAACAATTAAGTAGAAATGTGCTAGAATGCATTTTTATGTCATTTTTTAATTACATGAAACTTAATTTTATAGGTTTTAAGTTTGGTTGATGTGAAGTTAATATTCAAAGTAGAATATGCCAGTTCGGTTTGAACAAGAAATCCTATTCAAGCGCGTAGAAGAAACATGAACATTTATCGTAATACATAAAGTAAATGTATTCGAGTTACTTTAAAATTCTACTTGTCAATTAGATGTATCTTTCGTATTAATAGGGTACTATTAGGTCATTTAGTTACAAAGCAACAGTTGCTTATTCGGTTTAAATAAGGAATAAGGAACTAGTCCATAGGGCACAGATGCCCCCTCATTCCACTTTTGTCTGAAAACTCCACTTTGACCTTTGACCTCTAAGTGTGACCTTTAGATTTGAGGTAGGGAGATGGGTGTTACACGCGACACGTCGTCTTATGATGGTTACCATTTGTGCCAAGTTATTGCAAAATCCATCAATAAATGGCCAAGTTATAGGAAATACAAGAATTTTTGTCTCAAAACTCCACTTTGACCTTTGACCTCTAAGTGTGACCTTGACCTTTGAGGTAGGGAGACGGGTGTTACACGCGACAAGTCGCCTTATGATGGTTGACATTTGTGCCAAGTTATTTCAAAATCCATCAATAAATGACAAAGTTATAGCAAAGACAAGAATGCTTCGGATAGACGGACAGACGCACAGACGGACAGTACGACTGCTATATGCCGCCTTCTTCGAAGGGGGGGGGGGCATAAAAAGCTTATATCAAATATGTTTAGCTTGAATAAGGAATAAGGAACCAGTTCCTGTTTCCTTATTCGAATCAGGAAACAGGAACTAGGAACAAGGAACCAACTTACTCTCCATTCTTTATTAATCCCTTTATGCATTTCATCAGCCACACAGCACGCGTTGTAGTTTCGCTCTAACTTAATTATGTGGTGGATTTGTTTTATTTGTTGTCATAATTGATTGACTCAGCCAGTTAAATCTTTTTAACAAACCATTCTATTTCCTGCAATTAAATAAATAAAGGGGAAACATTTACTTATTTGCGTAACTGTAAAATCATTATTTTATATTCATGTATATAGTTGATATTGCTTAAAATCAGTAATCGTCGAATTATGTATTAAAATTGAAATTATACCTTTATTAAAGGCCAATTAATTCAACAAACAACCATACATGTAACTGAATATTTTGTCTGCATTAATATTCACTGAAATTCACTATCAGTGTCACATTTGAATAAATGTTGCATGTCAATTTTCTCTTGAAAACAATAATTTTAATGATGCCAATAATTATTGTAAATAAGAAAAAGCAACACTTACAGCTTATTTTTTCTCCATGATTTGAAATATTCATAAAATATTAACCGACCATCACCATGTGTTTATCCTGCTAGTGAAAATACAATCCAAATCCTTAGAAAGAATTCAACGTCTCTCTGTCCTATCAATACACAAAAACACTGTGTTTATTGGCCCATTATCAACAAGGTAACAAACAATATTAGCACGCTAATCACTGAGAAACTGGACACCTTGTTATTAGTCCTTTAAGCACCTGGGATGTGTATTCACTGTCGATGATTAGTTCAAAGATACCATATAAAAAAAACATTTTCTTATATTATGATTCATTCGCATAAAAAGTGTTAATAAGAGCAAAAGGTGCCATTTGCTTCAAAGTTCTGTATCATCAGTACACAGAAAAACCAAAAACAGTGGATGCAAAATGGAGCCCTTTGTTAAATGGTACCTTTTTCCACTAAGATTATTATAGTTTATCACCTGGTACCTTTTTCCACTAAGATTATTATAGTTTATCACCTGGTACCTTTTTCCACTAAGATTATTATGGTTTATCACCTGGTACCGTTTGGTTTTGTAAAAGTTTGGTAAAAATATTCAATTTTTATTTTTGGGCAGAATAAAGATCCCATATTATTGTATCACAATAAGTAAAAAAAAAGTCAATTTTGGTAAAAATGTCAGTTGGGACCTTTTGCACTAAGGTGACGAAGGGTTTCAAAATCAGAAAATATTAATCAAGCTTATGCATCAATGTGTAGACTTATAAAGGATAGACTGTTAGCAACATTACCAAACAAGCCATCTGTTTCTTCTAGTGTTATGAATAACAAGAAAGGGGCACTTTATAAACCTTGGTGGAATAAGTATCTCACTGAACTATAGAATGATGTTTGTATGCAAAAGAATGTTGACTTACAGTAAAAAACAGAACTAGTAAATCAGCTTTTGAATCTTTGTACTGTAATAACCGTAAAATATTTGAAAATTTAGTACAAAAGAGTAAATGAAGATACTGGTATAATTTGCAATGTGAACTCTTGAGTTTGCAGAAAAAGATCCAAATACGTTTTGGAAGACGATTGGAAAAAAATGGTGGTGCAAGTAAGAAAGCATATAAAATACCAATGGAATTTGTCAATAATGATGGATCTATAGAATATGATACAGTGAAATTGTTCGATTATTGGAAATGTTACTTTAGCAACTTACTTAATAGTGAGTATATGATAAAATAATAGTTCTAATACACTTATAGATGTGCTTATAACTGAAGATTTTGAAAATAATATATGTTTATTTGGGGTTCATACAGCCATTGAAAAGGTACGACTAAAAAGTCGGCAGGGTTGGATAATATTCCATATGCAAGTTTTAAAAAATAATACGGCTGAATCGTTTTTGCACATTCTCTTTAATGTCTGCTATCAAACAGACAGATCATCTGATTGGGGTAAGGGTGTATCAGTGGGAAAATGTTTAAAGCGACTATGTCAACGAAAAATTGGCTTCCTAATACACTCTAAATGATATTATATGACAGAAATGCGCTTGACTAAGACATGTGCATTACATTTATTAAATTAATATAATACACAATGAGATATTTGATAAAAACAAAGAAGCAGAAACGTCAGAAAAAATTAAAACCCCACGCGGGTATTGAACTCATGACTTAGGAGTTATACGAAGAAATGACTCTAGACAGCGCTTTAACCAACTGCGCTTTCATGCTTGGTAAGAAGTAGTGTGCAAACTGCCGTTATACAAAATACTCATAATTCTGACGTCAAAATGTAAACATGAAAAGGGCCAAACAAACAAGACCCATATTATAAATTGATTTTTTATCTCAGAATGCGTGCGCTCCTTTTTCATTATATACACCATGTTTTAACCATTATTATATGTCAGTATTAATATCTGCATTTCAGATTTTTTTTATAGAAAATGACCTCTTTAGGCCTTTTTCGATGACTTAGTCCCGTTACGGCAATACAGGCTACTTATAAAAATGTGACTTGTTGTGTTACAGTAAATGGCACGATATCAATACATTACTAGGGTGACTTGTTGTGTTACAGTAAATGACACGATGTCAATACATTACTAGGGTGACTTGTTGTGTTACAGTAAATGGCACGATGTCAATACATTACTAGGGTGACTTGTTGTGTTACAGTAAATGGCACGATGTCAATACATTACTAGGGTGACTTGTTGTGTTACAGTAAATGGCACGATGTCAATACATTACTAGGGTGACTTGTTGTGTTACAGTAAATGGCACGATGTCAATACATTACTAGGGTGACTTGTTGTGTTACAGTAAATGGCACGATGTCAATACATTACTAGGGTGACTTGTTGTGTTACAGTAAATGGCACGATGTCAATACATTACTAGGGTGACTTGTTGTGTTACAGTAAATGACACGATGTCAATACATTACTAGGGTGACTTGTTGTGTTACAGTAAATGGCACGATGTCAATACATTACTAGGGTGACTTATTGTGTTACAGTAAATGACACGATGTCAATACATTACTAGGGTGACTTGTTGTGTTACAGTAAATGGCACGATGTCAATACATTACTAGGGTGACTTGTTGTGTTACAGTAAATGACACGATGTCAATACATTACTAGGGTGACTTGTTGTGTTACAGTAAATGACACGATGTCAATACATTACTAGGGTGACTTGTTGTGTTACAGTAAATGACACGATGTCAATACATTACTAGGGTGACTTGTTGTGTTACAGTAAATGACACGATGTCAATACATTACTATGCCTACTAAACATAGGGTAGCGTTTTCTAGCCTGCTAGGACAACATAGGGTAGCTTTTTCTAGCCTGCTAGGACGGATTTTTTTTTTCCTTACTTCCATACAAAACCTTGTCCTTTTTACAAGAACCGAACTATCTTAGAGGACGGATTTATAGCAAAATGAATTCAGAAATGAAGAGTTTGTATTAGTTTTCAATATGTGGCGTGCTTCCATGAATCATTATTATACACAATTTGTATTTGTCCCTCTATTTGTGCTACTAAGTCACCTGAAGCGTGTCACTCGGCACTGAAATTAAACTCTTAAATCCCGACAATTGTTGTTGTCATTTCCGCTTTTCCTCAACGGTACAATAGGCGCACCTGTCGATCTCATGAGTATGGTTAGGGGTCATCAAACAAGAAGGCTGATGTTTCCCCGGTTCATTGGCTATTCCCACAACGCTATCGATATTCGTTCAACCACGAACCACGAACGTTTTCAATAGCACTCATTTAAAATTCATTCCAAATTAAGCAAATGTTCAGCAAGTTTGGAGGGAAAATCTGGATGACGCTGTATTTCATCTTTATCGGAAGGCAATGTATTGTCAACGTTACGACCATTTATGGTATTAAAACATTCGTTGCCAAGGTACATAGTTACATATACAATCGAATTAAAAATACGCGCGCCCAAGTTCTTTTCGTTCTTTTCCCAGAGGAAAATATATAAGCGTTAAACTGATGATGATTTTAATGAGATTGGCGGTATATAATTATTTTTTTATATGCGACATAAAACGGATTTGAGCGTCGTTCTGATCTCATCGGATAATATAGGTTTTTTAACGTCATCAATAACTCTATCAATGGCCTATTTTAAAGCCACAGTTGATTATCATTAATTTTGATCATTGTAATAGTCATCATCATCATCGTCACCATTATCACGGTCGTCGTCGTCGACGTTGTATGCAACATTACGCACCAAAAAGACAAACAAACTGATTATATGCACGACAGATCTGCAATTTTTACGATGGATTGTTTTTACTGTGTATCAACGAAGAAATGTAAAACACGTATTGCTACTATTACATATAAGACTGAAAATTGAAACCTTATGAATTATTAACGGCAATATCTTTGCTTTAAGCAATAAACGCATTTATCTCAGTTGTCATTAGACGAAATTATCGATCGCTAATTAATTACACCTATCAGGACAACTACACTTCGGATTAATATTTAATGGAATTCATTTTGTCCGGTTGAAGTTCAGAAACCCAATTATTGGATACGAAATTCTCTGTTTCAACCTCTGGCAAGGCCACTTATTGGATACGAAATTCTCTGTTTCAACCTCTGGCAAGGCCACTTTTGGAAGGGGCATATAAGTAATAGTTTTGATTAATGTATTCAAAACGTTCACATTGCTAAATCTATTAATCACAATTTATTTCCCGATTTGCTGTACTCAGCTTCATAGTACATCAACGTAACAATTGCGTTATATCAATATTTCGGGAATTTATTGAATTCGTTAAGTAGGTGGCACAGACTGCTGATGCGACATTATCTGCCTCGTTGACTGATAATGAAAATGGTTGTTACGCGAGGCACTATCGATTTACCTTGGAATATCAAGGGACAGGCATTACGATTGACGGTTGTACACCGGTCTCAGGTGTCAAAGGAAGCGGAGATGCTGAAGCTCTCTATTGCAGTTTTAATCGATTAACACCAGTTACCGGTTTGGCGTCTAGTGGTTTTTATCTGCCTTAACATTTTCACTACACAAACAGTTGGCAAGTGTCGTGAATGGAGGCTGAACATTGCAAGCTGAAAGGATTTTGATGTATTCAAATCGGATATTGTTGCTTTGTTGTTATTTAAATTATTTACCACCATTATTACATATGTGTTTATATCTGTGGATTGCGTTGGATGCATGACAAAACATTATCGCTGAAAAGAAGACAATAAGTACCTGCGCTACTTTTGGGAAGATATTTTGCAATATTATCACCAATACACACGGAATGAAAAATTGTATCGGCGTATCTCAGTGCGTGCATTGCTGACAATATTTATCGTATTTCAAAATGAAAACTGAAATATTTTATTAAAGTTACGAAGGATAACAAACGTGTAGATATCTGTTTAGATAAATGAGCTTTAATTTGAACTGTTTGCATCATTTTGTTTGAGTGCTCATTACCCAACGTGGATGGTTATTTCGTGTATAAACTTAACATTGGGGGTGTTGCTTCAGGTTTGTAATTAGTCAACGCGGTCGCTGAGATGATAATCAACTGATTTAACGACGACCGCGATAACGACGGGAATTTGATACAACCAAGAGTGCAGTTAGATATGTCGATATACACATACATGTACATGATAAATTGCATGTGACTCGGGATTTTTACCACAGCATCCGTGGATAACCACCTAATTGGACTTAAGAGATGACGGACACCACTAACAGGTATGGGATAACTGTTTTTACCATTGTATGACACTCGTATCGCACGGTAACCACATTATCATAGTATGTAGCTCTGTTGTCTATTGTTTATGTGTACATCTCGTGCTGCATGTTTGTATTATGAATATATGTGATACTTGTAATACACGATACAGCATGATACAACGAGATATTTATTAACATGGATATTTCCTATATATCTTTGATAGTGGCATTGTTTCATTAACTTCCACCAAATTCATCTATGTATAATCGATGACTACAAAACAATAGTGACGCAGTTATGTTATGTTAATTGGGTAAGTTTCAATCGGAAATTACTAATACATTAAATGAATAGCTGCAAGCCATTATTGTATTGTTGCATGATTGTTTACTGAAAACAAAGTATAAGTTATATTAACGATCGTCATATTTCAGATATTGTATCATTAATGCCGCATGTTGGCACGTATCTTATCTTGGTTGATGGTTACAACATCAAACCATGTTGTTACTATTTGTTTGGTGGAACATCAAGAATACGATCCAAGTCTGGCAGATAGCCTGTTAATGTTCTTGAGAGTGCGACATACCACCAAGAAACAAGCGTCTAATATTCTGTTTAACTAAAATAATTTCAAAGCAGGTTAGCATATATGACATGGTTAGCAGAAATTGTCATGTACATGTATATTACAGAGTAGATAATTATGTTTATAACATCAATGAATTTTATAAATATGTATATAATATATAATAATATCCAGTGCTTCATTGTTTTGCTAAATAATCGTGTTTATTGTAATTTAAATACATGTACTGGTTATTTTCTGGCGGTCACACGCTCGTCTGTTC
Source organism: Congeria kusceri (assembly GCA_027627225.1). Classification (NCBI taxonomy): domain Eukaryota; kingdom Metazoa; phylum Mollusca; class Bivalvia; order Myida; family Dreissenidae; genus Congeria; species Congeria kusceri. The sequence continues at coordinate 79,406,884 of CM051025.1, read as the reverse complement.
ATTGACAATAGGTAACATTCCATTGATTTGTCTTACTGTTATCACCGATTGGCAATTTAGAGCATTATTAGATATTTACGTCGATATCAACGGGTCTGCTGACAGGTCATAATGTTTTCGTTGTCAAATTATCGTACACTGACCGTGTCTGCTATATTGGATCATTCATGACCAATGTGTCGGACTGAGACGTACATTTACAGCTTTAAAAGTGATAATACTCGTAATAAACGCATACATGCGGTAAATGGACCATCGCCAAATTGCGACCACGTGTTTTTCAGTAGAACACGCGTAAAGTGAAAGCGAATCTCACCAAGAATGCATTTCTGTGCGACACGACGAGGGGACATCTGAAAAACAATATCAACAAAAACAGGGGTCGTATTCATCAAACTTCTTAGGAAACTCTTATCTTAAGTCATATTTTAGTAGAAATAACAAATTTAAGTCATATTTAAGTAAAAAATCTAATAAAATTGTCTTTCTGAAAACCATTATTCATATTTATATATGATAAAATAAGAAGCCATTGTTGATTTTTTTACCAGAATAAAACCATTCAGATAAAACACTGAATCACCCACAGACGTAAGGATCGTCTTATTTTAAAACATTACTAAGAAACTTCGTAAATACGAGCCTAGTCCAATTCTTCCTTAGACAACGATGTCATAGCTAAGTAATACATATCTTTAAAAGTAATCCCATTTGATGTACATGCATTTATATACGTAGAATGCATGTGGCAAATATGCCCTGACGAAAGTACAGCGTGCATGAATGTTATCATAAAATTAAAATGTCAACTAAACGCTGAAATTAGTTTAAAACTGAAATGTTCAGCATTTGTACTTGTTCACTTCAACCCGGTTCCACTCTCATTTGTATATATGGCACAAAAAGATTATATTTATAAATACAGATTTCAGTACTAATTTAAGCCGCTAATCTTCGTTCGTAATAAAAAATATACACTGATCTGGTGACATATGGATATCGAAAAAGAAATAACTCTGACTGTGTTTGTAATGCTTTGAAAACTGTATGGTGATAACACATTCCTCAAAACTGTACGGTGATAACACATTCCTCAAAACTGTACGGTGATAACACATTCCTCAAAACTGTACGGTGATAACGCATTCCTCAAAACTGTACGGTGATAACACATTCCTCAAAAAGAGCTGAAGTGCGATTATATATTCAACTCGACAACAACCGAGATTTATGTAATCTCCATCTATTGATTAATGAATAACATTTTCATAATCGGTTAATATTTTTAAAATGTGGATGTATGTATATACCAAATTTCTGGGATTTCCAAAGCAATTAACAGCTAGAATATCAAGCGAAATGCAACGATTTTGCAGTTAATATGTTATCTATTCCTGTACATACAAGTGATACAGGAGTGTGTGTGTTATATCTTGGCCCTGATGAGTTTGATATAATATGTGGTGTTAACTGTGTATTTTCACACGAGCCAATATGAGGCGTGTCGTGGGAAAACCAGGCTTATTGCATGTGCGTTAAGTGTTGTCCCGGACTAGCCTGTGCAGTCCCCACAGGCTAATTCGGAACGGCACTTTCCGCCTACAGTGGAATTTAGTTTAGAAGAGAGTTCATTGAAATAGCAAAAAAGCGGACTGCACAGGCTAATCCGGGACGACACTTCCATTGAGCTCGGTTTTCCCACGACATGCCTCATTTGGTGTTATCTGTATATTTACAAATGAGTCAATATTTGTTCTTGCGTTTCCACTTAATCAGTTCAAGTCCTTATTAAAGATAAAAAAAAATTCAGTTTAAAAAAATTATTAAAGATAAAAATTATCAGTTTTCAAAAATAACGGAAATACACAGCAACGTCACGATGCAATACTGTTCTTAAACATTAACTGTTAATTTAGTGGCGCATACACGCATACTGTACCCCAAAACAACAACAGGCAAAATTACCGGGTAATGTGTGTTTGTACGATCTTACATCAAACATTATGTCATTAATTAAAATCACCCAATAAAGTTAATTAACATACACCTAGATAAAAAGTGGAAGAAGCGTTCAAAACAATCATTATTATAAAACACAACATTGGCTAGATTATAATCAAAAAATAGTTTAAGACTGTACAGCGGAAAACGCCAATACATGCATATCCGCTTACTCAACAGTTGTTTTAGGTTACATAACACTAAATAAACGAAGCACAAGTTGACAAACGATTAAAATTCATTCGACATTTAAGTGTTACCCTCGTTATGTTTATGTTTTTCTATGTGATTTCAAGTTATTTTATCACTTCCATATGCTTATATTCAACATAAAGATATAAAAAATCGTTCATACACACTTAAATGCCAAACAGTGAAGATACATACAATTCTAAACATGGGTCAGAATTAATGCTTCTACATGTATCAGTTTATACACATAAGACTGTAACCTATATTTTAACAACAACTTTTGTGTATAAAATAAAAGTTCATTCTGACCAAGGAATTCTTATTTAAATTTCAATCATTAAACATTTCTAACGAAAAAATTCTCATCACCACCTCGAGATCTTGCACGAATGCATTGCGTAAAACCATACGTATAGCTCGCAAACAGTAACCTGTGACGCGGACCTTCATGCATGAATACTAGTGTGTTACCGTTAATTTAAGCTACAGTCACACCAACGTCCAGAAGTGTGGCGGACAATCCCGGACTGGATCCGGGGTCTGATCCGTGTTGGGTCCTTAGTTGACCTTATTGGGTCCTTGATGGTCCTTGATGGTCTTTGATGGTGTGTTGGTCAGTGTTGGTACCGTGCAGGTCCGTAATGTTACCGTGCTTGTCCGGGGCAAACCGGCACGTTATGTCCAAAAAGTTGTGGACACGGACAGCCCAGGATCACCCCGGACACAAGACGGTGCCATAACGGACCTTCAAACACACAGCACGTTTCATGCCGGAGCTATAAATAGGTTTGTTCACGGATGCTCACGGTCCACCACGGTACCAAAACGTGTTCAACACGGATGGGCACGGATTGTCCAGGAACATCACGGATAAACACTGTCACGATATGGATTGCCCAGGATATGGCCGGATGAAGCACGTTAGACCACGGATATTCTCGGAACATCCATTAAGAATTTCAAAAAAGTACTTTTCATGTTTCAAATCATTCTGTCTGTGACTCTTCAGTCGTCAACATGTCACAAACGAGCGTCACGATAAAGAATCTTCAACTGACGCGGTTGCAACTGAAGATGATCGAACAGCAGAGCCAACACGTCCTGTTGATGGCGAAAGAAGGAACGAATATAAAAGGATCATGAAAACATTAAACTTCCGTCAAAATAAGAATCCTTTGGATATTAGCACCGGTCCGGGTCCGGGTTCCACCGTGGTCGTCCGTGCTGGTCCTGGGCAGTCCGTGCCAGTCCTGGACGGTCCGTCTATGGTCCGGCGTTGTTGTGACTGTTGCTTTACGATAAATATAGGTTTTCGTACAGGAATCGAGTTAAATCAATGTAAAAGTATCCCATTGAAAATACAGTTATGGCATCAATAAACAGGTGAAACCGATAATAAATAGAGAACACAATTATATGCTAATAGAGTTCACGAGTGTCAGGTTAATGTGTCCGAGCTATACAACCGTTGCTGTATCGTACAATTGCCGATCCATAAATCTCATCCGTTAATTTGTGCTTCCATTTGTTGATCTTATACGCAAAACACGTTTGCATCACAGCTTCGCTTTCATAATTTGATCGGTGTTGTTTTGTTCGCTGCTTACATTTGTTAATCACCGTTTAATTTGATGGTCCATGTTTTATTCATACATTATGTCGATGCGTCTTCATTCTGTCCCATGCAATCCTATTTTTTATCATATGACATTTTCGCGTTATTAGTCTTTCTGTAGAATTGACTGTGTTAGCTTAACCAGTAGCCAAATAGTGAATATGTTGTTTTTTTTTTGAAATTATTTGCCCAAATAATAACAACTACTTTTGAAAAAATCCATGCATTGGCTACTTCTTTTTATTTGAAAGTGCCAACCTGGATTGGTCCACTGTTTTCTAGTCACTCGTCTGTGTATTTCAACATTATTTAAATCGCTTTCTTAGGTAAAATATTTTTTATTGTTAGTCTCTCATACTTTTTTGGAAAAACTGTCCAGTTGGAGTCGGACATCATATGGAAGTAAAATATAAAAATGAAATAATATTATAAACACATTTTTTCGCCGTAAACATGGCAATTATAGTTCAATGCAAATGGCAATTATAGTTCAATGCAACTGTTGTTATATTTATGTTAATATGCATATTAAGTCACCATGATTTACGTTTTAATAATTATTAATAATACTACAGATTATAAAAATTAATAAAAATATATTACAATGTACATAGTTAAATACGTCACAAAGTTTGAAGTTCTGGTTGGATAATTTTGATTGTACAATGAATTATGGTGTACAATTAAAAACGCTGATATTGGCAGGATACACATCTATGTTAGTGTTCAAAATATTTTGGCAAATCGACATGAACAAATAATTTAATTGGTTACATAAACACCAGATTCAACAGAAAAACGTTTATGTCCCAAGTACACGTATATAGTTATGCGTACAAAAACGTTGATATATTTCCATAATAATGAAGAACGAACCAAGACATTAATACTGCTGAAACGAGCCTTCTCATAACATTATATGCTTACTCAAATACACCGAGACACGAAAGGCTTTGCAATTAATGTAATCAGAGAATGATTGAAAACGAGCATCATTCCTTACTATAATATGTCCAAAATATTCGGAACTTCGTAAGAAAGTATATAAAAAGGTTTTATTACACGTGGACCACAATACAAACATTTGCTAATTTGTTATGTAATAAATCAAAAACGACAATAATTAACTTATCAAAATTCATATATTATGCTAATATGTTAAGAAATCAATAACAGATGATATTTACAATTTGTTCCAATATGTATGTACGCTCTTCCGATGAAATTATTGTTGTACTTTGTACTATCCATGCCTTAACATTGGGTTATGTCGTATGTTATAATTGCTATAAACATGTTATGTTTTATGCAATAAACATATTGAATTATTTTAAATTTAATTGAATTGCTTACATTTTAAAAGTATTATTTGTGTTTAACATTTCATCCAAATGTCTTGAGCACTCACACAAATTTGCTGATGTGTTTTGCCCGTTAATACACTATTATAACGGACACTGTGTATAACGTTAGTTTATAACAGTTTGCCCGAACTTAAATACCTACAACCGATATCACGGTGTGTATCCTGATAATGCTGGCTCAGAAGATAATTCATGCTCAGACGATAATGCAGAGAGTAGGGTACGTCAGTTTATGTATACTTGTCTGTTTACCGTTACCCCATGCATTCCTTTTGCGATACATATAAATTAAGCAGTTCATTATCTACATTTGTATCTACAGGTACCCTAACTGTCGAAAATTAAGATAAACCTATAAATAGCGAAAAGATACTGACGTACCCCACTCTCTGATCCTCCGCTGCAGCCTGCATTATCTTCTGAGCATGCCATATCTTCTGAGCCAGCATTATCAGGATACAGACGGTGGATATACCAAACAAATACATCGCCAGACTTGTGGCAAGAGGATTGGTGTTCCTTTAAAGTTTTAATTACTTTCTTAAACACTAAAATACGGCATCACGTGTAAGCACCAATTCAACGGTGTAAATGGAAGAATAATATACATCAGTGTAATGTCCACTTATACGCAAAACACATGGGGAATGAAAAATATGTGGATATTTTTTTATCGTTACGTCCATTCATGAATTATTCCGCATAATTACAGTCGGCAACACATGTGAGCAACCGTACAAGATGTCGCATTACATTTCATCGCTATACATTTTTTTTGCTTCAATTTACATGTATTGAGCTGCTAGAACCTTTGAAGGAACAAAATAGTTAAACTCGGTTATACATATGTCAAAGCTAGACCCATCCAACTGACATTGATATAAAGTGATGTAAACTACCACGAAATCGTATGATTCGTGTGTAGCGACATTGACATTAAAATGTATGATACTTAATGTTATTAAAGATTTGATTTAATACAGGCACTGTTATTTGTGTTGACCAAAAAGGGTACGAGTTGACTCAAAAGTGTACGGGTTGACTCTGTAAGGTACGATTTAACCAGAAATAGGGTACGAGTTGACCTAGAAGGGCACGGGTTGACTAGGGTGCGAGTTAACTAGGGTACGAGTTGACCAGTTACCATTTGTCCGAGGTCTGCTGTATTTGCACGAGCCCGAGGGCGAATGTCAATAAAGCAGAGCTGACCGAGGACAAATAGCAGTGCATGTATGAAATCACTTATTTAATAAGTATTTATTTAATCAATTTTAAATTATTGACTAAATGTTATGTGTCTGCAAGGCGTATTTAATCATTACCCCTGAACATTTTACAAATCCGATTGTTTGTGTTTTTTTATATTTATTTCAAGATGGCGTTTTTTTGTTTCTGGAAAACTTTCATATTTCCAATTATATATAGGAAAAGTTAAACTGATCAATCAAAAGCGCTAAATCTCGTACATGCAATTTCATTCCAGCACTGGTTACGGTCAATAACATTGCTTAGACCTCATACAGGAACAGTTTATCGTTTTATTTACTCGTGCACACTGCTATAAAACGTGTAGTTTTACTGATATTATGTGTAAAAGTTGATTAATAAGATGTATACAAATGTAGATTTTGGGATTTATTGGTGATTTTCATTCAAAATAAAATAAAAACAAAAGAGGTGTTTGTGAAACAGGTACATTTGTATTACCCTTCTACGTTAAAAGCAATATATTTAAATGATCATGTCTGATCGGATGAAAACGTTTCGACCTAGATAGCGGAAACTGCTAGATGGGTCAATTTTAGATCAAATCAAGAGTCATAACTCTGCAGATCCTGTGGCGATTTGGTTGATCATCGAACTAAGACAAGGTATTATGCCCTCAAACATGTTTATTAAGTTAGGTGAAGGTCGGATGAAAACTGTTGGACTTTGAGAGCGGAAACGGCTAAAAGGGCCATTTGTAGGTAAATCAAGGGCCATAATTCCACAATTCTTTAGGCGATTTAGGTGGTATACCAACAGACCGACCAATCGTCCGACCGACAAACCAATCTAAACCGCCGTCGTAGAATATTCAGCTGTTAAATGGAAACTCTAGATAAGAAAATCACAAGAAATAGTAATTAGAAAAGTGTCAGTTTGAATTCTGCGATATTGGTTTTTCTTTCCGTTATTTTAATATCAACAACTGATATGTTTTGTCAAAGCCTGATGAATAAAAAAAAATATGCTAGTGAATGTGCGTGGGTGGAATGGAATGAGACAGAAGCGCGCGCAACATTTGTATGACGTGACCATTTTCCGGACATAAACAATGACACATTTATGGGTATCACGATAGTACGTCTTTTTAAGTGTATAAAGAAAATAGCATGATATTGTTACGTGTTTATGCTACTTCAAACATGTATGTGGCATATACCATCACTTTGTTTCGTGCATACTCTGCTTCAAAAATGTATATAGCATTACTTCGTTATGGGTATATTATACTTCTAACAATTATATAGCATAAACATTAATTGCTTATGCTCATATTCTTCTTCAAACTAATTGCTTTGTTACATGTTCTACTTCTAGCAATTAAATAGCATATAACATTAATTGATAACGGATACAGTCTCCTTCTAACATTGCACGTGGCGCTGTTTCAGATGCTCGTGCTGCCGGTGGCTGTACAGTCTGTACGGGGAGTGCCTCGTGATCACGTGTACTATGTTGCACGTGTTCATGTCCGCGGCGGAAATCCTGATACACCTACAGATCATCAAAGGTAAACGATTCTATTATTTCTACACCTTCAAATCAGCAGGGGAAAAGCATCCTTACACGCCCAAAATCATCATAGGTATATAGGTAGTACATCCTTAAAGCCTACAAATCATCAGGGGGTAAAGCATTCTTAAATACCTAAAAATCATGAAAGGTTAAATATCCATATACGCCTAAAATCATGAAAGGTAAAGCATCCTTATACGCCTACAAATCATCAGGTGTAAAGCATCCTTTAATGCCGGCAAATTATCAAAGGTAAAACATCTTTATACGCCTGCATATCATCAAAGGAAAAACAGCCTTATACTATTGCAAATTATCAAAGTTAAAACATCCTTATATGCCTGCAAATCATCAAAAGTTAAACATCCATATACGCCTGCATATCATCAGAGGTGAAACATCATGATATGCCTGCAAATCATAAAAGGTAAAACATCCTTATACGCCTTCAACTCATCAAAGGTAAAACTAAAACATCCTTACACGCCTGCAAATCATCAAAGGTTAAACATCCTTATACGCGTGTAAATAATCAAAGGTAAAACATCCTTATACGCCTGCAACTCATCAAAGGTAAAACATCCGTATACGCCTTCAAATTATCAAAGGTGAAACATCCATATACGCCTACAAATTATAAAAGGTAAAACATCCATGTACGCCTACAAATAATCAAATTGTCTAAGGTAAAACAACCATATACGCCTACAAATTATCAAAGGTTAAACATCCATATACGCCTACAAATTATCAAAGGTTAAACATCCATATACGCCTACAAATTATCAAATGTTTAACATCCATATACGCCTGCAACTCATCAAACGTATACGCCTACAAATTATAAAAGGTAAACAATCCATATACGCCTACACATTATAAAAGGTAAAACATCCATATACGCCTACAAATGATCAAAGGTTAAATATCCATATACGCCTACAAATGATCAAAGGTTAAACATCCATTTACAACTACAAATTATCGAAGGTTAAACATCCATATACGCCTACAATTATCAACGGTTAAACATCCATATACGCCTACAAATTATCGAAGGTTAAACATCCATATACGCCTACAAATTATAAAAGGTAAAATATCCATATACGCCTACACATCGTCAAAGGTAAAACATCCATATAGGTATTGTAAATCATCAAAGGTAAATAATCTTTATACGCCTGCAAATCATCAAAGGTAAAACACCCTCATACGCCTGCACCCAGTCATCAGTGGCAAAACTGCGATATTTGCCTCCATTTACTGTGCCTAAATACGTCTCATAAGGACATGTATCGTTATTTTCCTCTCTTTACTTCGTTTAATAAGTAATTACGTCATGCTGATATCGTTTATTTATTTTAAAGCTGTTATTTAAAGCATTCGGAAATATTGCCGCCAAAGCGTTAAAGACGTTATTATTTATTTACCGGGAAAACATAAATTATGTGGCAATGGTTGGAATATCATTTTTAATCATTGAAAGTAAAGTGATCACTTGATAGTTCTGTTTCCAATGTGTGTCAATGTTGCTGGCTAACGGCTTGTTTTCACCGCCCACTTTAGAGTTTTTCTCCCATATTCAAACTATATAGATATAGAGAAGCCCGGGTTTAATGCATCTGCGTGAAGAGTCGAACCGGTTCAGCCTGTGTAGTCCGCACAGACTAATCCAGGACGAGACTTTCCGCTTTTATGGTATTTTCTGTTTCAAGGAAGTCTCTTTTAAACATAAATCCACCGTACGCACGTACATTAAGCCCTGGTTTCCGTCGACACGCATGATATACACTAATTTCTAGTTATACACTATTTTGTAAACTGTATTTTACTTTCCATAGACATGCATTTAACCTGTAGTAGGCGTGTGAGTGAGCGGCCATCGCAGCTTCCTGGACCCAGATGAGAAATGTGTTTATCTTGTAATTAAGACTTAATAACTCGCAATTACGACATAATACTCGAAGTTACCAATAAGTTACTCGTTATTACGACTAAACTATCTCGAAATTACAACTTCTTAACTCGAAATAACATCTTAGTAACTTGTCGAAATTACAACTACTTTACTCTTTCTTACCACTAAGTAACCCGTAATTACGACCTAGTAACTCGTCATTACCGCTAAATTAAAATAAGTTACTCGTAGTAACCATATAAAAATATTTCCTACCTGGCACCATTAATCTTTCATAGTTTATTATCATTATGATTGTGTACCGACAGTACCAGACAAAGCACCTGTCGCTGATGGAGGAAATCCTGTAGTGACCACCCCCTTAAACTCTAGCGTCACCTTGGCGTCACCCAGTCCCAACTCCAGCCTCACCCTCGGGTCCACTAGTCCACACCCCGGGGGATGCGACCTCGAGATGCACGAGAACCTCGCGCTGGCTGTTGAAGTCATGAAATATGGCACACTCGCTCTGTCTGTATTGTTCCTTGTTGAGGTAGGTCAATTGGTCGCCATCGAAACGATATTGCGTATTGATTTTGAAGAATACATTAAGGCAATTTAAGGAAATTAATCTACTTTATAATGCTTTTTAGCTGGATTTTTCAACGAACAATCTCGGTTCATAGATTACCGAAAACAGGTCGGTTGGGTGGGCGGTTGGGCGGGCGGGCTTAGCGATGTCGTTAACAATTTGCGTTAAAGTTTCGTATTCCTGTCATATTTTCAAAAGTTCTTGGTCATTGTTCATGAAACTGTATAAAAATGTTCCTTGGATTGTCCTCTACCAAGCTTATAAAAATTGTTCCGCTACACTGCACTAGATGGCCGCCAGAGCTAAAAATAGAATTATGTCTAAACGCCATTTTCTTCTAACCCTATGGCTAGATTTTCAAATAATTTTACACAAATGTTCGTTTAGTGTTCCTCTACCAAACTTATTCAAATGGTGCCGTCTCACTGCACAAAATGGCCACTAGCGCTAAAAATAGAATTTGCGTTAAAGTTTTGTATTCCAGTCATATTTTCAAAAGTTCTTGGTCAATCTTCATGAAACTTTACAGAAATGTACATTGAATGGCCCTCTACCAAACCTGTGAAAATGGTTCCGCGTCACTGCACAAAATGGCCACTAGAGCTAAAATAGAATTTGCGTTAAAGTTTTGTATTCCTGTCATATTTTCTAAAGTTCTTGGTCAATCTTCATGAAACTTTACAGAAATGTACATTGAATGGCCCTCTACCAAACCTGTGAAAATGGTTCCGCGTCACTGCACAAAATGGCCACTAGAGCTAAAATAGAATTTGCGTTAAAGTTTTGTATTCCTGTCATATTTTCTAAAGTTCTTGGTCAATCTTCATGAAACTTTACAGAAATGTTCATTGAATAGCCCTCTACCAAACCTGTGAAAATGGTTCCGCGTCACTGCACAAAATGGCCACTAGAGCTAAAATAGAATTTGCGTTAAAGTTTTGTATTTCTGTCATGTTTTCTGAAGTTCTTGATCAATCTTGATAAAACTTTACACACTACCACTTATTCAAATGGACCGCCTCTCTGCACAAAATGGCCACTAGAGCTTAAAATAGTTAAAGTTTTGTTTTCCTATCATATTTTGAAAAGTTCTTGGTCAATCTTCATGAAACTTAACAGAAATGTTCCTTGGATGGTCCTCTACCAAACCTGTGAAAATGGTTCCACTACACTGCACAAGACGGCCGCCAGAGCTAAAAATTGAATTATGTCTAAATGCCAATTTCTTCTAGACCTATGGCTAGATTATCAAATGTTCGTTTAGTGGTCCTCTACAAAACTTATTCAAATGGGTCCGCCTCAGTGCACAAAATGGGCACTACAGCTAAAAATAGAATTTGTGTTAAAGTTGTGTATTCCTGTCATATTTTCTTAAGTTCTTGATCAATCATGATGAAACTTTACTGCATAAATTTTAGATCATCGACATGAAACTGCCATACTTCTTCACCAACATTGACTTGTACATGTATCCCCATCGGAAAAATAAAAAGTCCGGCTTTAATGCGGTTTCCTCATTTGTCTCTTGTTTTATAGCTAAAGCAGTCTGCGATGATCGATAGTTGGACAGGTCGAGAAGAGAATACATACGAAGACATTAAAACATAAAAAGTCGAAAGACTGCTTTATGACAATAAGTGAACATTAAAGAAACAATTAATTTATAAATCTTTCTGTGAGGTCATTGTAATTGGTTACGAAGTATTGCAATTATACATGTTGAAAGTAGTCTGCGACGAATGTTGAACAGCTAGTTTTTTTTTTACCTTTAAAGAGAGCACATAGGATGACATAGGATGACTGGAATACAGTAGATCTAGATGGCTATGATATGAAGTATAATCATCGACATGTATGGCAAAAATATATTCAGTTACAAAAGCTGGCCTTGATACGTTTTATTTCAATAATTTATGCTTTGAGAAGATTGTTATGTTTTCCAGTGAAACTGGTGGCATTTCGTATTTCATTAGATTGTATTTTTTCACGAATATTTATCAGAGAGATTGATTCAAGCAATATTTTTAATTTCAGATTATTTGTAGAGTGAGCTCCTCAAAGTTGACTTTCCTTAGAGATGTTTGGCAGGTTAGTCCATGTAGTTTTATAGTATACTTTAAATAACAGTTATGTCATTATATTAACAATAGTGTTATTACGTTTAAAATGTTGTTATTGATCCTCATTAAACAACTATTGTCATGACTTGGTATAGTTAATGTTATAGAAGTACGTAAATACATGTATATACACGTTTCATTGTACGTCCCGTGTCCATTCAAGGTTGGCGACCTTATTATAGTGCTGTGTAGCCTCGCGACGGAAGTGACTTTGTACGTGCTGCACGACAAGGCCGTTTGCTACCACCCTGCCACCGAGGTGGCCGCGTTTGTCGTGATACTGAGATTGTGGCGTATACCCCGCACGTGCAACAGTAAGTAATCCGTCGATGCCGGTGAATTGTAGGTTCGTGCGCGTCAGCAATTGGTGGATTTATTATCAAGCTTACCACCGGGTAAGTCAATGAATAGTCTATCTCCGACAAACACCGTCTATGGTACACAGCTGATTTTGTAATCCTCCCACAAACCATCAAGAACTTTCTTTGTAAATAGCTAAACTCATCATAAGTCGGTCGATCGGTCAGTTAGAAATTTCATTGGATGGGGTGGTGTGCACGCATAAAAATAAGCCAATGAATATGGCAGAACAAATGACTTTGCGTCGAATCTCTTCTAAAACATGGCGTCTTATATATTAAAATATATTAAAATGTTCTTCTGTCGTAGTGCTTTGTTGCCACATTGCTTGTCAGGGACATGTCAAGACATGGCCAGAAAAGAGGGTTGATCGTACGGATATATATATATATATATATATATATATATATATATATATATATATATATATATATATATATATATATATATAATATATAATTGATTGAATTTTTTTTTATATTCAATATCCATGAAACATACATTATACATGCATATACATTGTCATTTTTCGATGCTCTACGGCAAAATCGATAAAGTTTACATTGATAATTAATATGAGCAGGGAAAACCAGAATAAGTACGTACAAGGGAAAAAACAAATAATCCATGTACGTATAATGAAATGTTCTACCATATAGTTCTGTTGTTGTTGTTATCTTATAAAAATATTCTTATCCTTTTTTGTTGTTGTTAGAGAAGAGTGGTTTAAAAATATCAAGTTTGTGTATTTTACAAGAAAAAAAAAGGAAACTAATAACTGGAAGTTCATATCTGACTGTCAAGTAATATTCGATATTCTGTATTAAATCGTTCAAGTTTATCATTTTTGAGGGCTATTCGTGTTCGATATCAAGACGTGACTTTAAGAGCGAAAGGAAACTTTTGAAATCAGGATTGCGATGCCTACATTAGATACCGAATATAAAATAGTTCATTAAATAAATCATAAAAGTAATCGTCGTTACGTTTTTATTATTTTCCAACTGACCGAAACATATTAATTCGTAGTTGAAATATATTAAAATGCCTTTATCGTATAAAATAATTTGAAAGTCTGTTCCATAGATGTTGCGTAACACGGCATTTCCAAAACAAGTGTTCAATATCCTCACAGTTTTCATTGCATAAAGCACATAAGTTAGAATTTGCCAGTTTGCATCGATAGAGGTATGTATTTGTGGAAGTTAAGCGCATAATAAATTTATATTGGAAGCATCTTAGACTTGTATCTGTACATGTTTGGTGCACCAGTGCATATATTTTCGTCCAATTTAGCTCCTTATTTTGCAAGATGTCTTGCCATTATTTTCAGAATTTGTACTTGTATTTTTTATTTTGGATAATTGTAGATTGTATAAGACTTTTTTTGGTTGGTATGATGTCTTAATTATATCTAATTATGTTTTATTTCTTACTCCTGTCAAAAAACGTTCATCTACAAGTTCCAATAGATGTTTAGGTATGTTATTTATAAGACTATTGTATTTTAAGAAATCAGTGTCAGATGCATTGTACATAAATTTAAAATCTGAAAAACTATTTAAAAAAATTCTTCAGGCGGAAATCGATTAACTGATCGATAAATTTGATACCTTTATCATGCCAATCTTTCCAATAGAAAGTTTTATTTTCAACCTTTACCTCACTATTATTCCATATTATATGTTTGCTTAAGTCATTCTGATAACAATTTTTACTCGCATTCCATTCATTGAGTACACTTTCTAGAAATACATTGTTTTTACAAATACGTTTAATATCTTGTGATTGTACATTTGAATCAAATAACAATTCCCCTCCGTATTTTTGTAAAATAGTGTCGTATATGCACTTCCACATACCATTATTTTGTGTAAGTAGTCGTTTTACCCAGCAACCCTTTCTAGAATTTAAAAACATTTCAATGTCTGTTAACTTTAAACCTCCATTATTATAATTCATAATTATTTTGTTACGTTTAATTTTGTCTGGTTTACCGTCCCATAGGAAATTTAAAAACCTGCTTAGTTTTATTTTGAATAGTGTGTTTGGGAGGGTTCGGTAAGACTGTGCGCGGATATACTAATTTAGGTAACGCATATGTTTTAATTACTGTAATCTTTCCAAGTAAAGACAGTTTCCTATGTTGCCATTGTTTAAGGAATTGCTGAATGCATTTAGTTTATGTTCTAAGTTAAGGGACATGTTTTTTATTTTACAATTGTAAAAATTCAATCCAAGTGTTTTCGCAGACTCAGATGTCCAAATAAATTTGTGATTCTGAAAAAACTTGATTGTTGTATTCTTTAAAAGCCCTGCCCTTAAGATTGTTTATTTTGAAATGTTAAGGTTTAGTCCAGAGGTATGACCAAATTGTGTTATTGTCTTTATGAGATTTTTAAAGGAGTCCTGCGAACCGTTATTAAAAAAATGTAGCGTCGTCTGCAAAGAGTGACTGTTTCAATTCTACACCATTTATGTTTATGCCCGTAATTGTCTCGTCTTTTTCAATATAATTAGATAGCAATTCAATACAGATTACAAACAGAGATGATGAGAGTGGACAGCCCTGCCGAACACCATTTTGTATTTTAAAACTTTCAGACATATGACCATTGTTTATTATAACACTATTAATATCATGATTAAAAAGTTTAACCCAGCGAATTAGATCATCACCGAAATTAAAGTGTTTTAAACATTTGAACATAAATTCATGATTCAAAGTATCATAGGCCTTTACAAATCAGAAAAACAGACCGGGCATTTTTTTGTTTTCAAAGTTTTCTAATATTTCAAAATTTAATCTGACATTCTCGCGAATATATCGGCCTTTTATAAAACCAGTTTGTGATGGTGCTAATATGGAGGATACAACTTTCTTTATTATAGTTGCAATGGCTTTTGTAGCTATTTTACAGTCTACATTAAGTAGTGATATTGGTCGCCAGTTTGTTAAAATAGTAGTGTCTTTGTCTTGTTTAGGGATTAACGATATGATGCTTTGTTTTTGAAGATCAGTTAAATTACCATTTACGAACGAGTAGTTTATTGATTCCATAAATGTTTCTTTAATTACTTCCCAAAATGTTTTATAGAACTGTACTGTTAATCCATCTGAACCCGGACTCTTATCGTTGTTCATTTGCTTTAAGGCACTATGACATTCTTCTTCTGATAAAATACCTTCGCACACATTTTGTTGTTTTCATTAAGGTGATTTATCGGTGTGTGAAAAAAATCTGTTTGTACGTTATTATTTTGTTTTTGGTAAATTGATTAATAAAATTTTACTTCTTCCGTTAAAATTTCTTTTTTATTTGTAATAGATGTGTCGTTAACTTTAAGCATTTAATTATTTTCTTTTCAGCATGTTTTTTTTCTAGATGTGCGAAATATGCACTATTTTTTTCGTTACTTTCAACGTAAATAGCTTTTGACCTTAATAAAATTCCATTATTTTTTTTAATCTCGTATATTATCCAACAACATTTTCTTGCTCGATAATTCGTCTGTTTTGTCTATGTTATCACTATCTATTAATTCTTGTTCAAGAGTTTCGATTTCTTTAATTAGTGTTATTTCTTGCAGATTATCGTCTTTTTTATTTTGACTAGTAAATTGTATGGTTACATTTCGAATATTTCATTTTACTAATTCCCATTTAATATTTGGATTTGAATTTTTATTATGGTCTAAAATGTCTTTGGATGACGTTTTTATTAACGACTGATATTGTGCATTTAACAGAAGACTGTTGTTTATTTAAAAATATCCTGGTCCCCGTTTTTGTGAAATAACATCTATTTTTTAATATTACACTTGAATGGCCTGATTTATATCCTGTTTGGATTACGCAATTTTTTGTTATATTACATAATGAATTAGTGATAAGAAAGCCTGCTGAAAGTTGGTGGCTTACCATTAGAGTGCCATGTAAATTGACGTATATTAGGATTATGCATTCTCCAGATATCTATCAAATTATTTTCGTTTATGATGTTATATATGTTTTCTCTGCATTGTTTGTGTGTGTCAGCTCGACCGTTTTTCTTGTCAAGGTTAGCATTTAAAACTGTATTAAAATCGCCTCCAATTAAAGCATTATCATCAATACTTGCTAAGTATTTACCAAGAATTGTAAAAATGCGCGTGTCATCATTATTTGGTCCATACAGATTAATAAGTGTGAAAATGTTTTCATTAATTTCTAATTTTAAAGCATGTAGACGGCTTGGTATAATATCACCGTGTTTTAAAACTTTAACTGTTTTTTTTGGATTGATAAGAATTGCTACCCCTTCACTGTTTGATTTCGTACCACTAAAAAAAGCTTGACCGTTCCACTCGCGCGTCCATGATTCAACGATGCTATTGATTGAATGTGTTTCTTGCAAAAAAAATGCAAATTCTTTATTCTTAAACCATTCGAATACTTGAAGTCGCTTTTTTTGTATTACCTCAACCTTTAACATTCAATGATAATATAACTGTTTCCATGTAAATGTAGGCAATTTTAAAATGAAACAGTCAGACAACCTCCAATAAGTCGATGTTCTAAAAATACTCCTTTTGAATAGGCAAAAATAAAAACTGTAATGTATTGTTTTAATTGTACCCTTATTTAACATATTTATATATAAATGTGAGCGACCCATTTTTCAACTTTTTCAATGATTTTTACGTGGTTATGGACAAAAAAGGATGTTCGTTATAATACGTACAGAAGTGAAGTTTTACTATTATCTAGGTACTTATTTAGATTATGTATACTTGATATCTTAATAATGCGAACTTGAGCCGATAAAATAAGCTTCAAATTGTTTAAATTGTATTATTCTGAAACATAAACCTCACTATAAGAAATCTCACTATTTCAGAGAAACAAAAATCGAAAATATAATTACAAACATAATAAGGCGTATACATCATATGTTATCAGGTTATTTACCACAAAACTTGTAATAATTTTCTGTTTGCACAAGATTTGTTTGATTGAATATTTGCTAAAAACAGGATTATAGTGTAACAATACTTGCACATAAGAGCTAAACTTAAAGTTAGTTATCATACAATATAAGTACATCAGAGCGAGATTAATTGTCAAACAATACATGCATATATGTCCATAATAGATATAGATAATCTAGAATCATTTTTTAAATCTAATTTTGATGTTTACTAGGACAATTTGGTAAACCATGGTAAAAATAAGTGTCATTTCAATAATCATTTTAATCGTTACATTATGTTAACTAATTATAAATTACATTTCTTTGCAATGTTTGATAAATTGTAATGGAATTTATGTGTTGGCCTTTTTGCCTTTATATATGTTCAAACAAGTTATTGCATTTAACTCATTGATTTATCGATTTGGTGATTTATTAACAAATCTCATATTAGCGACTCGTGTGGCACTTTTATTCAGCAACAGCGTGTTCGCGATTGTTCAGTAGACGGGTTGTCTTAATAGAAGTATTGATTGTCATTTAATATCGAAGACGTTTGATTGTCAATTTAACCGACGGAGTTTGCGTCGGCTTGCACGCACCTTTTGCCATCATTTGCTGTTACCATGGATATGCGGATCCGCGCTGTAAGCATGCAAGCAGCAATACATACAGCTGGCACGCTGTTCACTATATACGGGAAAGTGAGACACTTCAGTGTACATTTAATGCAAAGCACGTCAACGTATCATCTGTAGAAGTAGGTCGCTGATCGGGACGCATTTTATACCAAAATTGAATATCATTTTAATCATGGACCGGTCATCTCAAATAGGAGGGTTGCGAAAACCATATGTTGCCTTCATTCAAACACAATACTGCATTGGGAATTGTCGACAAAATGTTTATATGCTTTGATTATTTTACGCAAAAAAGCACTTCTTAAAAGACAGCCTATACATGTATAAATGAAGGTTCTTATTCATAATGGTGTTAATTTTAGCACCATGTTCGCCCTTGCCTTATGGAGATGTTTTTCGGTCCACATTCATGCAATTGTGTTGTTACATGCACACACGTGTACACGACAAAACACCTTAAATCTAAAGGCAATAAATGGTAAAACATCCCCAACTATTTCGTTTAGTTCGGAAGCAGCAGTACCGCAACAAGATAGAGAACGAGATCAAGTACTGGCGCCAGTTCAAGACGGACTCGGAGAAGCAGGTGAAGCATATCAAGACGGACTCTGCGAAGCAGGTGAAGCAAATGGAGACGATGTACAAGAGCCAACTGATGGAGCTGCAGCAGCTGAGGAAGGTGCTGAAACAGAACAGCATCGCCGAGGAGCAAACCGGTAGGGATTGGCCAGCACTGAGATGCGTGTGTACAAGTATACAGCTGTTCCTGGTATTGTCAGTTAGGTTTAAGAAAGCTGATAGGGTTTTACACTATTTACTTGTTAGTTTAGAGTTCGTAGCAGTTGTATTTATTATTTCATTTAGTGTGCATGTATGTATTAGTTAGCCAGTTGTGTGATAGTAATTTACTGTACTTTACAGCAACATATCAAGAGCATAATATTGATAGGTTATTTGTTGCTTCATTGGAGGTGTTAATCATTCTACACGACGTTAATTCATTGTGTTTTCATTGTGCTACATCCAGCTGAAATAAAATGAAAAATACAAAATGTAGTGTTAGTGTAGCCACGCCTTCACAGAGAGCAGAACGATCTGACATCTGGTCGGAATTTTAACGCTTTCAATATATTTTGTAGTCGCCAAAAAGCATGGTTTTGTGATGTCCATATATAAAGCGTGTGGTTTATTACAGCTTCAGAAACTGTTTTGAATGAAACCACACACATCCCCAACGGCGTTGCCAAACCTCTGGTAAACGGTGACATCACGGATGGTGTCACGAAAACGCGCGTGGCGATTGTTATTTCAGATGAAACAAAATCTCCAAAAGAACCTTTATCGTCAGATTTGGAGCGTAATGACTCTGACAGTAAGAATAGTAAAACAAACGATTCGGGCATTGAGGTGAAAGACTCGTTTAATGAGGCGGACAAAGTAAAAAGTGCAATAACTAAACCACCGAGACAGAACGTGCAAGGAAAGACGCGTTCAGCGGTGGTACAAGAGGACGATGCTTTCGACAGTGACGGTTCAGACGTTCCTGTTGAGGCGACTGTCAGTGTTCAGAAAGTGGAGGTACAGATTGAGGCAACAACCAGACAAAACCGGCTGTCGTCAGAGTCTGTTACCAAGGAGATAGCTGACGCAGTGTCTGTGCGGAGCGTCGAGCTTAGAAGTAAGTAGTGGGGAAAATGAATTAACATCGTTCGTATACTCAGTATTTTTCTCTGAAATGCATGCAGTTAAAACACACTTAAAGTTCATTGTCATTAAGCGTATCTATATTAAAGGAAATTTGTTTAACAACATTGCGTTTACATGTAGAAATATGTCTACTTTACAATGCAGTGTATTTAAGCTTTTCGGTTATAATGCACGTTTTTTGTAGTGGTGTACACATAATAAATACAGTATAAGATTAACGATGTAAAATTGGCCGAATACAAACATTTATATCAAGGGCAGATTGAACAAAAATGCATGTATCTGTTATAATATACATGTACAAGTAAACTAACTCGAGTCAGTAGTCCTGGCGCCTTCAATAGAGTGTTTGGTGTGTGCATGACGGTGTGTGCATGACACTGTATCAGTTCGTTTGTGAATGTTATCTTGTCTGAATATTTCGTTATCTCTTGAGACCTCTCCGCAGTTTTCTGAAAATATGAAGGCGCACTTCTTGATTGCGATGGTAACGGCTTGTTCAATGTATAGTAACAATCTTAAATTGATGGCAGTAAAGTGTTTTTATCATTTTATAAACTTCTAATACACGTAGTTCATTATTCCTTGTCATAAACAAAGAGCATTCAGAAAAAATACGTCATTGAAAAGTTAAGGACTTTCTGGATACATTTTGTATTGTACTATATATTAGTAAATTTAACAAACGCAGCAAAGTTTGCAGCCAAATTCCCTATTCCCATTCGTTTAATATGATTGTCATAAATGTCGGTCACAACATTGCAAAAATGACTGACGTATCTTGTTCGTAGGAAAGTCTAGTTTCGAAGGCACGGTCTTTGAGAACCGCGGATATGCCACCGAGGAAGATGACGTAGCAGATTTAGACGGTACTCGGACGTATAGAAGCGCCGTAAGTAACCGAGTTACGTTTTATACGTCTATTTTTCGAAAAAGAACTTCATACAGAACATTTCATTTTTCAGCGGGTGTTTTACATACATGAATGGTAGTTTTGCATTTGTTATCCGACATGTAAAGAAGCCATTCTCTCCATCATAATTGTGTAGCATAATTACAGTGTATTCCTCTTCTTATTTTTTTCCGTTTCTCGCGTACACATCTGATATCTTCTTTCAACTGCGGCACTTTTGAATGGACAGTGAATGTATCTTCCCATGCATGTCGTTATATGTGTTTGTTTGTATTAGATCTGTTTGTATACAATTTCATTTATAGTGTCTTGATATTGTGCATTTGTGCGGTAACTTAATTAATGGTGTTCCGTTGGTCAGAACTCAGCACTAATAATAGCCACCAATGAATTGTCATTTCAGGATGGCATTCCAATGACGGATTTGTAACGAGGCTCTAGAAGAGGGTTTCCCGAAACATGTCAGACATAACTAGAGATGGAAAACGTTGCACACTAGTTTTTAGCTCACCTGAGCACGAAGTGCTCGGTGAGCTATTGGTAAAGGGGACCTCTTCGGCGTCGTCCGTCGTCCATCGTCCGTATGCCGTCAACAATTTGGACCCTTATCACGATAAAGACTACATTTTTTATTCAATCTTGACCTAACTTGCACAGTTTGTGTATGACCATGAAAACTCGGATGGGATTGTTATTGGGTCAGATTACACCAGTAACACCAGAGTTATTGCCCCTTTTTCATGCAAAAAAAGTGCAAAAATGCATTTTTCCAACGTAAAGACTTTATTTTCCAGACAATCTTAACTAAACTTTCACAGTTTGTGTATGACCATCAGATCTCAGCAGACGCCAAAAGTGGGTTAGTTCGTATTTCAAACACCAGAGTTATTGCCCTTTGTTTGTTAAAAAATATACAAAAATGGACATTATTCAGGAAAGAGACTTTATTTTTCATTCACTCTTCACCAATCTTGCACAGTTAGTCTGTTACCACGAGATTACAGTTGAAGTCGAATATAAGCAATGTCTGAGCAGAAACACCAGAGTTATTGCCCTTTGTTTGTAAAAAAAAAATGCAAACATGGATATTGTTCACGATAAAGACTTCATCCAATCTTCACCAATCTTGCACAGTTTGTATATGACCACAAGATTAAAGGTGAAGTCGAATATAAGAAAGATCGGACCAGAAACACCAGAGTTATTGCCCTTTGTTTGTGGAAAAAATATGCAAAAATGGACATTATTCAGGATAGAGACTTCATTTTTCATCCAATCGGCATTAATCGTGTACAGCTTGTCTATGAACATAAGACTACAGGTGAAGTGGAATAAAAGCATGATTGGGCCAGAAACGCCAGCGCTATTGCCCCTTGTGTTTGGAAAAAAACATCAACAAGTTATCAATGATTGGCTTGCTAACACGATTTTTATTAAATGTTGACCAAATTACACAGTATGCGCATGACCATAAAAATTGATTGATAAAATTTGATTTCCAACAGTTGCAAGACTTGCATGCAGTTATTTGTACATGCAACATTGATGTCTTCAGAGACTGCATTGACATCATTTATGATCATTGGACAGAAAATTATCAAAGAAAAACGTAAACTTTACCTTATAGCACAGTCATCGCAGTTATCGTATTGCAACTAGTTCTCCAAAACTGTTTGCGAAAAAGACATCAACATCTACTGTTTCTGCATTTTCCAGAGTTGTCAATGACTTAATGAAAAAGGGTCAGGTAAGAATATCGAGGAAAATGATTTGAGAACCATTAGCAAAACAAACGCACATTCACTACCCAACTCGTACTTTAGTTAGCCCATTGCTCTAACCAATGTTTTAAATCAAAATTGATCCTATCCCGCCCTGCGTATTGTTCAGATACCTTAATTTTCAAACCTGTCACAACAGTATAGTCTTCATCTGTACCAGTTCTCAGGTGAGCGCTTTGGACCATCATGGCCCTCTTGTTTAGTCATTACTAACACGATATTGGTAATAAGAGATTGTTTTACTGTTTAAGTATTTACGTTAATTTAATACGAAGTGCCCACCAGCAACAAAAGGGACTCGTACATAAAGGCGTAGATTTTTATTGATGCCACACGTGTTATTAATGAAAAATTGCCGTATATTACATTTAATTTCTTGAGCACAGACAATACGTAGGCGTCATGCTATGACATGATACTTCAGCGAGGTTTATGAATGCACATTGTCGCTGACTTGTGATAATACATTTTCTCAGATATCAGCTGACACATGACGCTTATGGATAAACCAAGTAGGGAGTTATCACGCGATTACCGGTAGCATGTTGAAATTGTTGAAGTTCTTGACCATAATTGGCACTAAATCTTGTGATATTGTTTCATTGGAAAGGGCGGCGTTTTAAAGAAAGGATATCCGTTACCTGAATAAATAGTTCTGGTTATTACAGAACAAAATTATTGCGCAGCTGGACTGCTTTTTTGCTTATATTTTGTATTTTTTTTTTAAATCCAAAGATGTTACATTTTGCATTTTGTACTCTACCGTGAGCATTTCATACTGAATATTGATGATAGTGGTTTATTTATTGTAATAAATGTATTTTATAATGTGACTTCATAAAAATAAATGTACTGTTTTTGTGTGGCGTCATCATTGTTGTGTAAGGGTACCTACAACTTGACATGTTTACTCGGGATTGGAAAATCAAAGCCACTTTCCCCTAAATATGTTCCTAGAAGACTCGTTCTGAATCAAGAAGCGTTACCGAGGGCAGAAAATTATTAATAATCGAGCTGTTAAATAGGTGGGCGTTTAATGTTATTATTGTTGGATTTTTCGCCGTTTTTAACAGTATTTCAGTCATATCATGGCGGTCAGTTAACCTAATCACACTTTTCCTGGGCAAGCTTAGCCGATCTAAGCGGTTTACCAGTACTAATTGCACATACTTATGCCAGTAACTGACAACTGCCCTACTTGAATCAGGGGTATGGGGGGAATTGCCGTATAAATAATTTCATGACCAATCCCCACACAAGTTATGTGGCCGGGCTGGGGTTCGAACTCACGACATCCATCCTATTCCACAATGGCCCATCTGAGCCAGAACTCAGCCCGCACAGCAAGATAGCCTCTATATGAGAAATATAAGAATTCATCGTATAAGCTGATGCGTTAAATACAAATTCAAAGGAATTAATTTTGACATCATGAGAATTTCCTAACAAATGAGAAAATATTATTAAAAGCGACTTGGTCAACGAAAAGGGCCTCAAGAAGGAAATTTCTTAAAAAACAAGGCTTGTCACAGGATATGAAGTATGTCCCCCTGAGGCATATGCTTGTCAGAGGAAGGCAACACAATGTCAGTTACATGTTGGCAAAAATTATGCTTCCTACAAAAAGAGTTATGGTTCTTGTACTCTGCACTTCCTCACAACATCCTCTATCAATATATGTTGTTTTATTTTTGAATCACTTAAATACTAATGGAGTTATGCACTGCACAAGAAAATTAACGCTTCATATAAGGAAATAAAACAAAGGGCAATAACCCCATATATGTTGAGGAAAGAGTTGTGGCCCATGTGCTCAGCACTTCCTTTCATTATCCTCTATTATAATATGAAGTTACATTTGAATCCCTTCAACACTAATGGAGTTATGCTCCTCACAAGAAACAAACAAAGGGCAATTACTCCATAAATATTGAAGAAAGAGGTATGGTCCTTGGGCTGTGCACTTCCTGTCATTGTCCTCTATCATTATTTGAAGTTTCATTTGAAT
Organism: Congeria kusceri; assembly: GCA_027627225.1. NCBI lineage: Eukaryota > Metazoa > Mollusca > Bivalvia > Myida > Dreissenidae > Congeria > Congeria kusceri. The sequence continues at coordinate 79,381,957 of CM051025.1, read as the reverse complement.
CCCTTCAATACTAATGGAGTCATGATCCGTGCAAAAAAATTAAACAATAAGCAATAACTCCGTAAATATTGAAGAAATAGTTATGGTCCTTGTGCTCTGCACTTCCACTCATTGTCCTCTATCATTATATGAAGTGTCATACGAATGCCTTCAAAATTACTGGAGTTATGCTCCGCACAAGAAACGTGACGGACGGACAAACGGACGGACGTTTTGCGATTACTATATGCCCCCGAAGTTCCCTCGGGGGAGGGGGGCATAAAATGTGTTATTATCCGGACAAAAATTAAGTATGAAAATGAACAAAGGGCAATAACTTCAAAAGTATGTGATGCAGAGTAACGCTTCTTGTGCACTGCACTTCGCCTCTAATGAGATCTATCTACCTATGCAGTTTCAAGTTGATAGCTTTCATAGTCATACGAGTTATGCTCCGGACAAAAATTAAGTCTGAAAATGGACAAAGGGCAATAACTCCAAAAGTATGAGGTGCAGAGTAACAATTCTTGTGTACTGCACTTCCCCTCAATGAGATCTATCTACCTATGAAGTTTCATGTTGATAGCTTTAATAGTCTAAGAGTTATGACCCGGACAAGCGAATGGTGACGCCGCCGCCCCCGAAACCGCCGACGCCGACAAAAGTAACACCTATATGTCGCATAGTGAGGCGACACAAAAAAATCCGTTAAAAACACAGTCATTGATAATAACACCTGTTACAAGTTAAGTGTTTGTTTATAGGGCCAGCCAGTTTTGACTTATGAGAAACCTTCACCGATGAACATCTTTACTCCCGATTCCTATCCTATATGCCGAGCGCTGGACAGGAAGGCAATCGGTACCCCTTGATTTAACTAGCTGCTGGGTAGGCCACCGGCCATATCAGAACTCGCCCTATGTAGGACTCGAACCTTCGAACTCCCGCTATGTAGGCGAACGCCCTAACCACTAGGCCATGGAGACGGTGAGACGGTGTTACAAGTGAGAAGAGTGAAAGCGCAACGTCATCAATTAGCCAGGTTTTTAAAATCTGTAAGCCGTTAGCAACAACCATAGTAACGGTGTCGGTTTGACTTCAAAAAGTCTTTGATGTAACTGATGAGCTGCGGCCATTGTCTAGCAGTTTGTAGCACTAAGCGTGTACCACGATTAACACGTGGTCAATGAAAAAAGCATCAATCAATACTATTCTACCTGAACAATGCAAGCAGTGTCGATAGGGCATTAATGAGTTAGCGTTCAAGAGGAAATGTAAAGGGCGTGAAAAAAATTAGTTGTTTTGTTCCATCGGATAAATTGTAGATTTAAATGGGAGTGACGAAATATGCATGTATTGGAATTAACATGGAGATTGTGTTACGGCATAAAACTTATTGAATAGTAACATGAATATTTGCATTCAATTTGGGTTAATATGTGTTTTGCACAAGGTTATTATTTATGCGTATCTGAATAAACATTGATTACGTTTTTATGAAAGTAAATTTAGTTCAATATTCCACAAAATAACAATAAACAAGAGGGCCATGATGGCCCTAGGTCGCTCACCCGAGTTAAAGGCATCATAATGGCTAATAACAAGAGGGAAAAATGGCACTAAACGCTTACCTGAGTAAAAAGATCTGGGCCTTGCAGTTTCAGATGTTTTTTAGTCTATATAAACCATGTGACCCACAGGGCATGGCCACCTTGTACCCCAGGGGCATAATTTGAACAATATTTGTAGAGGACCACTTTTCAATGTTACATACCCAATATGATTCCACTGGGCCTTGCGGTTTCAGAGGAGATTGTTCAAGTCATTTTGCTATTTAAATGTATACGAATCATGTGACCCCCAGGGGGTGGCCTTTTTTTTACCCCAGGGACGTCATTTGAACAATCTGTGTAGAGGACCACTCCACAATGTTTCACGCAATTTATAAAATCTCTGGGCCTTACGGTTTCAACAAGGAAGATTTTTAAGGCCCACTTGCAATATAAGTCTATATAAATCATGTTACGCCCCGTGTCATGGCCACTTTTTACCCCAGGAGCATAATTTAAACAATCTTTGTAGAGGACCACTATACAATGTTACATTGCAAATACGAAAACACTGCGGTTTCAGGAGATTTTGGCTATTTAAGTCTATATAAACAATGTGACCCCAGGGCAGGGCCAGTTTTGACCCCTGTGACATCATTTGAACAATCTTTGCAGAGGACCACTATAAAATGTCACATACCACATATGAAACCTCTAGGCCTTGCAGTTTCCGAGGAGAAGATTTTTTAAGTCATCTTGCTATTTAAGTCCATATCAACCATGTGAGCCCTGGGGTGTGGTCAGTTTTGACCTCAGGGGCATCATTTGAACAGTTTTTGTAGAGGACCACTATACAATGTTACATACCAAATATGAGACCTCTGGGCCTTGTATTTTCAGAGGAGGAGATTTTTAAAGCCATTTTGCTATTGAAGTCTATATAAACCATGACCCCTGGGGTGTGCCCAGTTTTGATCCCAGGGGCATCATTTGAACAATCTTTATAGAGGACCACTATACAATGTTTCCAACCAAATATGAAACCTCTGGGCCTTGTAGTTTCAGAGGAGAAGATTTTTAAAGTCATTTTGCTATTTACGTTTATATTAACCATATGAGCCCCAGGGTGTGGACAGTTTTGACCCCAGGGGCATCAACTGAATAATCTTTGTAGAGGACCACTATACAATGTTACATACCAAATGTGAAACCTCTGGGCCTTGCGATTTCAGAGGAGAATATTTTTAAAGTCATTTTACTATTCAAGTCAATATAAACCATGTGACCCTCGGGATGTGGCCAGTTTTGACCCCAGAGGCATAATTTGAACAATCTTTGCAGAGGACCACTATTCAATGTTACATACCCAGAAGTTGTTCTTCTGAGAAGAGGTCCTTGGGTGGAGGCTGCCAACAAAGCATTAAGAACTTTGTTGGAGAGACATGATATGTGTGTAGTTTTTTGTGTGCTGCTCACATTTAATTAAAATGTACAAATGAAAGGTTTAAAGTAGATGACTAAACTTTAGGTTCTATGCTACGTGTTTCTGTACATGCTGGTGAAACAGACTGCAGTGTCAGAGCTACAGACTCGATTGCTGCATCATTTTGTCTTACACAAAATTGTGCAGTTCCACCTAAGTTAAACTAGATATAGATCTAATGCTGTCATACTTGGCATTTCATTATTAAATTAGAAATATACACTTCGCCTGTAAACAAATTCAATGTAGTAGATCTAAAGTGAAAATGTATGATATAAGACGGTCTTATATACTAAGACTGATTGACTACATTTCGTACACATTGCCTAAACATTACATCCAGCTAATTTACATACACAACAACATGATTGACCATGCTCTTGGGTAACATTTTCTATGCATTTCAACGGTCATCTCTAACGATTCTCTAAAGCACCCTCACAACACTGTGTAACTGGCTAGCTGGTTTCATAAGATCTAAAAATAGCACACTGTATACACCTGGCTGGAATGTGGCCTGCTGTATTGATTTTTGAGTGTTAAAGGCTTATTGAAATTATAGTGCTGTATAAACAATGCGACCCCTGGGGTATAGCCAGTTTTGACCCCAGGGGCATAATTTGAACAATCTTTGTAGAGGACCACTATACAATGTTAGATACCAAATATAAAACCACTGGGCCTTGCGGTTTCAGAGAAGATTTTTAAAATCATTTTGCTATTTAAATGCATATAAACCATGTGACCCACGGGGTGTGGCCAATTTTGAACCCAGGGGCATCATTTAAACAATCTTTGTAGAGGACCATTATACAATGTTACCAACTGAATATGAATCCTCTAGGCATTACAGTTTCAGAGTAGAAGATTTTGAAAGTCATTAGGCTATTTAAGTCTGTATAACCCATGTGACCCCCGGGGTGTGGCTAGTTTTGACCCCAGGGGCATCATTTTAATATTCTTTGTAGAGAACCACTATACAATGTCACATACCAAATATGAAACCTCTGGGCCTTGCGGTTTCAGAGAAGATTTTTAAAGTCATTTTGCTATTTAAGTCTATATAAACCATGTGACCCCTGGGGTGTGGCCAGTTTTGACCCCAGGGGCATCATTTTAACAATCTTTGTAATGGACCACAGACAATGTTACATACCAAATATGAAACCTTTAGGCCTTACGGTTTCAGAGGAAACGATTTTTAAAGTCATTTTGCTATATAAGTCTATATAAACCATGTGACCCCTGGGGCGTGGCCAGTTTTGACCCCAGGGGCATCATTTGAACAATCTTTGTAGAGGACCTCTAGAGGATGTCACATATCAAATATAAAAGCTCCACGCCTTGTGGTTTCAGAGAAGAAGATTTTTTAAGTTTTCACTTTTTAAACAACTTTGAAAGAGGTTCACTCAAGGATCATTCCTGTGAAGTTTGGTGAAAATCTGCCAAGCGGTTTAGGAGATGTTGTTTGAATGAAAAGTTGACGACGCACGCACACACGCACGCACGCACGACAGACAACGGGCGATCACAAAAGCTCACCATGAGCACTTTGTGCTCAGGTGAGCTAAAAACATGGACACAATTTGGTAAAATATGTGAAATGTGCAACAGTGAATCATTATCAGGTTTATGAAACGCGATAGCCAATTAAAATCTTGTTTGGTAAAATGAATAAGAATATTTATCAACGGAAATAAATAATTGTTGGACCAAAAATATGTAGGGTCGGCAGCAAAAGTAAAGGGTCGGTCGGTCGGGAGACCATAAACGGGACTATTTTTTTGTTTGGCCTTAGTCCCTTTTAGACCAACACTTATTACACATGCGAAGTTCGAAGCAACCCAAACGGAGTACGCTCAAACCGGACGCGCGCAGAACAAAAGACTACAGAAGTTGATATCTTAGCGCTTGATAGTGAGCCTACAGACAATACAATTTAATACCAAGGACTTGGTATTATATTGTGGATGTAAATGATACTACACAACGAACCAAACCTTATTATTATGCTCCTTTTATCGACAAATATATTTACACAATATTATACAATTATACATATGATGCATACTTTTATCGCTTAGACCATTAAGGGCAATAGAGTAACACATGCGACATAATGATTGGGATGAAATCGCCAAATTTTAGCAATCTAGTGGCCTTGTTGTATAATAAATACAGACCATCCGAAGATGAAGACTCGATGTCACAAGTGTTTTGTGTCTGAGATGACAGACGTGTATCAACATGGCTTCAGAACAACTGCAAGTTTGAATGCACATTAACATACTTCAAACTGTTACCATGGTTTTTGATATTTCCTTTCAAAATATTGTGACCAGTAACCTGAAATATTTATTTTAAAAAATGGCAGACACGTCTGTCTTCAACTAAAAATCAGCATGTACACATAACATAAGACATGAAAACTAGCACTGTCAACATGTCTTTTGGATCGAGAAAGAAACTATCAACAATATTAAACCCAGTATTTCAGGAAAGTTGTCTGTGTAAGGCGATTGAATAATATCTAAGAGGATTGTCCAAATCAGCTGCACTATTTGCAGTCACTTCATCACAGACAAATGAGACAAATCAAGTACAAAAATCTCATAAAACAATCACAGAAAACGTTTATAATTAAACATGATTTCTCGTTCATATAACTATAATCAGAAAATTATGTAGCAATAAGGTCACTAAGTAGGTTGCAACTCCGTTTGCATAATGTGATGAAAACGGTAATACAACATATTACATCACACAAGTCTTATAGGCAATCATTAAACTGAAACGGAATCCATTTCTCTTATGTCTAACATATGACTCCTTTCTAGTTACATTATTGCTAAATAAATTATATTTAAAATCATCATTTTATAAGAATATCTAATTTCTTACGAGCTACATACTCGTAAATGGATCGGAATATATAACAGTTTTTTAATGTAAACCGGTTTACAGATCCATAAGAATGTTCAATGTCCTATAATTTATCACTCTTGAATAGTGAAACAACCAGGAGACCTCTACAATGTAAATATCTTGATGCTAATATAGTCATGGTAGATATCACGATGACCAAAGCATAACAAGGATTTCAATATATCACTCTCCAAAAGTCGGAAAAACTATGTCAGTAACATAATATACAAACTAAAACAGATCTACATACAAAATGATACACACCATTAATGAACATTCAACTCATAATGCTTGTATATAATATATTATGTGCTAATTAGTACTGTATTCTTAAAAGTTTCATAATGAAACAAAATCAAAACAATAATTCATGCTATAATTAACAGTAATCATTAACAACTAATAAATATGCATATTAATATTATACAAACACTTGCATAAACAATAAATAAGGTGCACTGAGTACTGTAATCAATTGATGTAATTTCGACAATTCTTCTCATTGCAAATAAAATCATGGTGTATACTTTATTTACCAAATACAAAACTACAGACTTTTATGCACTCAGTATATCAAGCAGTCCACTTAGTGTTTTTTTTACTTTTGCTCTTTAAACAAATGCACAAGATTCACCTAGCATTCAGTTTAATACTTATTTTCCCTTATTTCCTATTTCGTTTACTAGCTATTGAATATATTCTGTTGCATCCCATTACTATTTAATATGGCATATCGTAATTCGTATAGAAATCTGTAATTCGTATCTAAACTATCATCCAGATCTTGATTTATATCAAGCAAAATAAAATACAATAACGACATTCTGTGTTACTTAAAAATGTTCTCACTCTGTTACCTACATGTATATTACTAAACAAACTTATTGAACAGAAAACTGTTCTGTCAGGTAATACTAATTTCATTTTAAATTAATGTTTGTGAATATCAATACTCACTATAGAACATTTCAAAAACTAAAACAGGGTCCTCACACTAAAAGGCCACTAAAACACAATTCATCAGTACACTATAAACACATTGTATAATAGACAATTTCAAATAATGGTATTGCAAGTTACAACAAGTTGGACATGATGGAGTTCACCTGGTAAGTAGTTGTCTGGAACTTTATGTCAGCTTAAAGACGTTCGCAACAAAAAGAAAATAATTGGATTAATTTCTCCTTTTGCTTCATTTTTTCTTTATTGTATATAGGTTACAATATACTAATTTCATCTCTAATGTCCATTCAAAATAAATATTTTTAATAGTAAATGTTCATAAGGCATATATAATAATCAAAAACACACTTATGCAATGTATTTCCAAACAATTTAGCTCAGAAATGATCCATTAAATTATCTCCATTCTATTGAAAAGTTGTTTATGTATGTTAAAACGAAACAGGAAAAAATGGCTACACAGGTACGCTATATGAAATCCAATATTTCCCAAACAATTTCGGTGAGCCATTCTTTTTATTAATGTTTTGGTGTAAGTATACATTGATGCATTAAGAAAATCTGCCGTTTGGAACAAAATATGCATTTGATAAAAATGAAGTTTCAGAAAGCATTATTAGTTCCCATTTGACACAGTTAAATGTCCAGTCAAATTCATTATTTTAGCAGTAAATGTAGGTACAGCGTTTTTATTAGCAACATACACTTGTATATTGCCAAACAAAGCATGTACAAACATATCAGTTGAAAGAACCATAACCTTGTTTGAAACAAACTATCCTATATACTTAGAACATTCATCAAAATTTAAACTGAAAAAGGGGCTTCGACAGGTACCGTATTCAAAACCTTATATTTCCGAAACAAGGCCGGTGACCCATATTTTTTAAGACTGTTTTAGTTTCAGTATACAATGACGTATGTATGTGGGATCTTTTAACAAAATCTGTCGTTTGGAACAAAAGATATTCGTATATTTGATAAATTATTGGTGTTTTCACAGGCATATTTTATGCACAATTAACCTCGTTCAGTGTCCAGTACAAGTCATTTGTTTAATGATAACTGTAGATATAGCGCGTGTTATCATTAAACTGCACTTTTATATTGCTAAACGAAACATTAAAACAAGATGCATTAAAAATCTCCATCTTTGTTTAAAGATAAACGAGTTATATTATTCAACATTCTACGTAACATAAACCGGAAAAAGGCTTCGACAGGTACAGTGTTCAAAATTCAATATTTCCGGAATAAGGCCGGTGAGCCCTATTTTTTAAGACTGTTTTAGTTTTAGGATACATTGATGCATGTTTGTGCCAATTTTTAAGAAAATCTGTCGTTGGAAAGAAACTGAAGGAAATTGTTGCGAACGTCTTTAAATGCAAGCCGCACATGTGGCTTCATCTGTTCCTGAGGTAGAGCAAACCACAATTAACCCATTTTTAAGACATGCTTCCCTAAATTAATCATAGAATACAGTTTAGCCTTCAATATAACAAATTTTCTAGCAGATCTGATAAACACTGAGACATGCTGTTTGTAAGCATGTTTATATGATTTGAATAAGTGATTAAGTCTGAGATCGTTATGCTTGCAGCTATTAATATGACAAATTCCTAATATAATCTGACCTGCTGACTTAGTTTTAGATGTCACATCACCCTTTATCAAAAATGACATATTTATTCGAGGAGATCATTCATTTAATCAGATGAAAAGTGTGACTTATAATGTGCACGATTTTCACATCACCAAGTAACTGGCCAAGACACCTAGTTTTGACCATGCATGACCCATTATTATACCTGACCTAGATTTTACTAACAGTAATAGATAAACTACCGAAAGTGTAATAATCTGACTAAACAGAAATAGGGGCTCTTACAGTTTTAAGCAGAATTTTGTTTTATTTAATCTAGAGACCTCACAAGATCCATTGTCAAACTGAATGTAGATTTCTCAAGTGTGAACCACATATGCCACAGGGACCAGTGATCTTAATAATCCATCTGCCACTAGATACCAGGCGAACTAACAAGACCTGTCATTTCGAAATATTTTAGTTGGTGCATTTTTTCGAAAGTGGAAGACACATAAATCTTTCAAAATACAAAGCCGATTTATGGCAATTATTTTTAGTGGATGCAGAAGTTGATGAAAATGTTACTTTAGAAGTTACAAGACTTTTAAATATAAACGTTGTCTAAGTTCAGATGAGGACGCTGAAGCCGGGCGAGTAGGAGAGCTCACCTATTCTTCTAATAGTCCAGCTTAAAACTGGATTTCATACATAATTATAAATGCTGATAAATAAAGACTATTTCCCAGACCCATAATAATAGCACCCACAACTTTATAAATGATGCAACGTTGCCCAAGTATACAGAATAATAATAATAAAATTTAGGCATTAACAATTATCCAGAAGGCTTAATAATAAAACAATAATTGATATTTTATATTTAATATTAAAATCAAAAGACAAATAATGGTAGAGGTGGGTTTAAAAAAACGACAACATCCATTAACATTATTAAAATTGTAACTGGAATTTTTTTTTTTTGGGGGGGGGACTAGACAACCAAAGATATATGAAAGATCAACAATGCATAACAAAAACATAAATTGCATATCTGTTTGAATGAACTTCCATCTATCAAGGCATTCCTATTCAAAATCTTTTTAAACAGCAAGGTTTCATGCTTTTCAATTCGTGCACATACATTGTACATAAAGACTGAAACAAATTTTAGCAACAAGCAACAAATTCAGGAATGTCACTGTTAACCTGAAATAACTTCAAGCATTTATTAACTAATTAAACATTCTGGTGAAATAAATCTGATGGATAATATGTTAAAACCTTCACATAGTGTCTAATTGTTTTTTTCCTATTCATATTGTTTTGTCTTAACATGTTTTTTTCCATTTTTTGTTGAAAAATATTATGGAAAATAATTGTGATAAATATAGTGCCTTACAAGATAAACATTGATTTATACAACATAAACCAACTGTTCTCTGTAAATATTAACAAACGTCTCTGTATGCTACACTAGCCTAGGATTCTCGGCAAATGTGTGTACTGTTAAGACAGTGCAACTAGCCCTATAAGGAAAGCCACAATAGAGGCAAGTTCATTTGAAAATGATCCCAGACTGCCGGCATATCTGCTGCACGCAATGACTGCCACACAGCTATCTCCTCTTCCACAGCCGCCGCCAGTACACGTGGAAGGTGTGGGAGTTGGCCAGGCCTATTGCACACAGGATCACAACGTATGCAAGCACCATCAAAAGGAAGCGGTGCTCTACCAGCCAGGACTTGCGACTCTGGCCGTTGGATCTGGGGAAACATTACCATAAATAAGCTGCATTGTCAGGGTGTTTTTAAGCACGGTAGCATTGAAATGAGTAAGTAAAGAGAATATAATTGAAATATGTAAAGACTAATTGGTTCTATGTGGCATAATTATAACGGTGTGACATCGTGCGGAATTCAAAAACAGTTGAAATGCTTGTTTGCATTTTTAAAGTTTTGGTGGGGATATCAACCTTCAGGTTACAAGCTGTTTGTAAAGCAGCAATAATGGTTACTAAAAAGGGATTTACAATTGTTCATGCTTTTACTAGATTTAGAACGTAACAAAAAATACCTGTGCTAATGTATTTTTTTTAAATATGGGTCTAGTTAAAAATGGCACACAAGCTTACATATGTGATGAAGACTTCTGAGCATATACTAGGATGTATTTCACTCGTATAACTTCGTTGTTTTGTACGACATAGTATTTTTCGGGTACTTCTCCACCTTCACTGGGCCCAGCATTGGCACGCGCCTTGGCAGCTGCAACAGCACTTCCCTTCTCTGTGCTGTATGCTGGCAAAGGGCGATGTGTTTTTAACAAGGACCTTGTAAGAGCTTCTATAAGACAGTGAGCATAGGAAAAGAGGGCGTGTTTTCACTGCAAACATAGGAAACAGATACAGAAACTTCGACTTGAATTGATGTACATGGATATCAGTAACTAAACAATATTTTTTAAGTACAAAATACCGGACCTTCCTTCTAACTTTGCTGAAATTATTGTCAACTGCTTTTACTCTTACTTGCAACAAAAAATATATTGAGTATTTGTATAATTTTTATGACAGCCTTTCATACTCAAAAAGCACTTTCTCTCACTCAGAGAATTACCAAATACAAAATGTTTACAATATTAATAATACAGAAGTTTCATAGAAATCTAACCATTTGTTTGTGAAGGCAAGTGTAAGTTGTTTGTTTGTGTCCTAGAATAAAAAAAACTGAACATTTCTAAAGCCATTATCCTTAAATCGATAAGGCATAAAGCATTGGCCACATCAGTCCAAGCCATACGTTTATTCTGGCACTTGACGGCAGGGTCATCTATCATCTCACACACCGCCACGCAGCTGAGCTGGTTGCCGATGTCACTGTGGTCCCACGCGGAGCCGTTTGGACTGTAAATCAACGACAGTGACAGCTCCCCCGACAGGTATGTGCCCTCACCAAACACTGAGGTCTGAAATGAACCAAGACCAATACACACAGAGTCTTGCAGATATTCGCAATGTATACATACTATTTATACTGCAAAGTGCACTAAGTCTGCAGTATATCGGTGTGTTTGTAAGTGTTCTGAATTGGTGATACATTGATACAAACAATTGCCATATGAAAACTTTTTCTAAGTTGCGTCTTACATGTTTCAGTCCATAACTTATACAGCCGTTGTTGATTATGCTGTTATTAAAATTGTTTTACTCCTGTTTTGACTGACAAGTATACATTCATGTGAAAACTTGATTATTGGTTACATTTTATTTATTAACAGTTTGTTGTTTAATATTGATAACATATGAAGTAGTAATGGTATAGTGACAGACTTTAGTATGAAGCTAACCTTATTCATGTGTGAAGCCAGTCCATTGTGTATGATTGAATAGAAGTTCTCCAGTCGACTGCCATGATAGGCATACAAGAGGCCCCTCTCTCTCCTTAAATGTTCAAATTTCTCATCAGCCAAGGCACTCGGCTGGATCTCGAATATGAAATTGGGCTCAGGCACTTTTAAAGAATGTCCTGTTAACTTCTTTATATCTGAAAACTGAAAAATTGTTTTTAAGCACGTGGTATGTGTGTATGAATTAAGTAAAACATGTATTCATTTTATTTAGACATTAAGGTACCTCAAAGATTAAATTATATTTACAATGGTAATAGTACTTGCAGATAATAGAGCATTAAATTCATTTCAGAATACGGGTAACAAAATTAAGAAATAATTTTACATGTATCGTTGTTTATCGGCCAATAAACAACAATTTGAAGTTCTGATGCATATGAATTAAACCACGAGGCATTAGGCCAAATTGTTAAATAGCAACGCATCAGAACAACAAAGAGTTGTTTATTGGCCGATAAAAATGATAATGCAATAATTATTTCGATTCTAACATGATTTGACAAATAATTTTGCAATTGTAATTGGAACTACTTTTTACTATGCTCTGCTCAGAATAGGGAATTCTTTTGGCGTTGTTTATGGGTAGTTTAACGACGATAATTTTGTTCTTTGTCTATAGAAAAATTAGCGAGTATCATGTTAGAATAAAAGTTATTAGTTACCACAATATTACATAAACAATGTTTGATGATAGTGCATGAAATGGCAAATACCATGCACAGAACAACATTCCTGTAAATGCATAAATGTACTTACAGTGCAATTCACTATTTGTCAGTAAAATATTTAAAATCTATGGCCATACAAATGATCATGTTGTTATTCCTCAAAGCATTATAATTTTGAAATACTACCTTTGTGGTGCTGACATTAGACAGAGTGAATGGTCTGGCATCCAGAACCCATTTGATCAACTCCAGCTGCTTGTTTGGCATTTTATGGCATTCTCTTGTTAGTCGGAACAAAGATGGGATTTCAGAAACTGCAGTGTGCTGAAAATGTTCAAAAATGCTCATCAGTTAAATTAACTTGCCCATTTAGATACATGTTATAAAAGATACTTTCAATGAAATGGTTTTATGGAGAGAAATTACATAAATTTTAAAAATCTTATTGCACCATTTTACAGGAATAATATTTAATACAAAATTTTAATAATTACACTCTTATCTTTAAGAATGTACAGAATTCCTTAATTATTTAAAATATCATAAAAGGTCCTTGGATTACTCTTTTTATTCAGAAACTATTGCAGGGGTGTGGAAGTCCTATGCCCAACTTGTCCAACGCTGGTAATTTTACTGTCAGACAAGTAAACTTTACCTCTCTACTTTTACATGGTCAAGTACAATTTCAGTGTGTGACAATGATTTAAAAGTTTGAAGTTTATTGTCATATCATTCAGGGTTTGACCTAAACTTTCAGGAATCGGCGGTCCGATACTGTATGAACTGGCCCCGATAAAATTCAAAATGCTGACAGCGCAGAAAGACTGTTGGCTACAAAATAAACTATATAAAAGCATGTGAATTATGAGTGCATTTTTGCTAAACGGAAACATTTGTTTGAATTAAGTTCAATTTCCCAACATTAAACTTTATAATTTGGCTTGTTATTCAAAAGTATACAACATCATAATGAAAACTAATTTGTAAGTAACGAAAAAATATTTTGTTCTAGCTACATTGTATTTATCTTATGCAAACGGAAATATACATGCCAGTTAACAAGTCAATCTGCAAGGGCCAGAATAACCGATGAAGCGTAGTAGTTAAGCGCACCGATTGTTGGTGAATCTTAGCCAAAGATCTAAAAAGAAACATGTTTATTTATAGATCTTTGTTCGTAGCCTACTGAGTCAAAATAGATCATACGATGCAAGCTCTCCAATGGCCATAGTACAGTTTAAAATAACAAATTGCAGCAATTTGTTGTCAAAATATTCAGAATGAGAATTGGTAACAAGAAAAAACGCGTTCCCAACCAGTCAAAAATAACCGATGTAGCGCATTAATTTGGTGGTCTTATTCCAGGACACTCCGGTAAATATTTCGGTTCCATACAAGTAAATAGCAAAAGTAGAGGTGCAATTAGTTTAAAGTTATTTTTTCATAAATTGACCTTTTAACAAACTGTAATTGTAATAAATCACATGATATACACATTATAATATATATTACATACAATATCTTAAATAATTAAAATGTAAGAAAACGGGTGTGAAATTTTGCTGTTTTGAAGAAGGACCCTTTCAGATTTCGATTTACTGACTAATATGCCTGCAAAGAAAAGAAGTAGTTTTCCGCGATACCTGTTTTGGAAATTACACTCTCAAAAGACCGTTTGCTTCCGCCAACAGTCTAAAAACACATCGAACCGCATAGTGTATAGTTGAAAAAGAAATTATTCTGATAATTGAAATTGGAAAATATATTTAGCAGACATAAAAATCTATTATTCATTATCTATCAAACATATTTTAGCTAAAATGTTGTATGCACATTGTTGCTCAAATAAAGATCAAATATCAACTTCTTGAACGAACATAAATTGGGCATGTGTTATCGTGTATTGAGGAATTAAAATGAAAAAAACACACACACACACAAAAATAAGTAAACATAAATCCGTTTCTTAACATTTCGCAATCATATCCACAAATGCAGGAAACTTTGACTTGAATTGTGTTTACTTCGATTGTTCTTTTATAAAAATACAAATAAATACTGTTTGTTGTAAAACAATAATTCATTTTTGTTGTGAGAGAATGCGTTGTTCGGGTAAACTATTACTGAGACAGGAGCAGTTTTAACACTATCAAGGTACAAAGTATTTAGCCCAATTTTGGCATTTCGGCTTCTGTCAAAGAAACATGTGAACACATTGACGCTGCTAGTGTTACACATGATAATTTCAATAGAAGCTAATGTTGACTCATTATTATATTAAACTTGTGTTGTTTTGTTAAATTTGTATAATAAGAAATAAAATACATGATTTCGTATACATGTATTATTGATTTCTCTATAATAATAGATGGACAGAGCTTCTCTAAAAATTCAACGTAAATGCCTGTCTGATCTTATTTCTTCAGTCATATTGGTGTTATGTTGATTTTAGGACATATAACACGCAGTTATTACATAATGATTGGAAAGTTGAATAATTAGAAAAAGTGCGAATAATACACATGAATATACGGTAAAATGAAAACAACAACAGTATCATATCTGTTGGTTCCCTGTATTCTAGATAATAAAACATAAATGACCATATACACAGTTGGAACTCCAAAAACAACTGGTCACCGGACCTGTCATCCTTTGAAGACAACCTACCGCGTGAAAAATCGCTGGTCCCGGGCCTAGGGACATGTGTTAAGGTTGAACCCTGTTATTACCTACTTGTATATGTGAATAACAAAGTGTGTTTTATTTATTATTTAATGACAAAATATTAGGGATGGCATCGAATACCAAAATTGGTATTCGAATAGCTGACATACTGTAACTTTTTGTATAAGGTTTCAGTACCTACTCCGAGTAAAATCTTCCTTAACAAATTGCACAAATATTCAAAAACATCCATGACGCGCTATTAAGGATTAAACAAAAGAAGTAAAGGTCCCGGTTTTAATTGTTGGAGAAGTTATTAATTATCCCTAACCCAGATATTTCTAATCTATTTGGACACGTGCCTGTCAATAAGAATATTTTTAATTTGAGCAATATGTCTTAGCTATAATGACGGCTTAATGTGTGATCGCACGTTTGTAATTTTGTTACATTTTTAAAGTGTAATCTCCAATTAACCCTTGTGGTTTAACGTTGTCTGATGAAGGCGTGTCTTACTGGCAACTAGACGAGTGGCCGCTGACCCTTACCCATATATTAAATATCTCTTAATCTGACACGTGACACGGGACCATTCTATTGAAAACACGGAATAACTTTAGGTATCTATTGATAAAATCCTTTTTTATATAGAAAGAAAAATACTTTTTATGATCAGCTATTTAAAGCAATACAAATCTGCGAATATTCGAATGGCGTTTTAACTATTCAAATAGCAATCGTTCAATCGAATATTCAAATATTCGAATACTTTTGCCATCCCTACAAAATATATAAGGAAGGCTTAACAAAAAATAATTTTGACAAGCGTCTTTGATTGCAGACAAGTAGATTTGTGCAATGAACTTGTCCATAGACAAGAAAACTATTTTGGTATTTCCACATCCCTGCCTATAGTAAATGCTGCAAACAGAGTAAAATGATTCAATATAAACACTTTCAGTCCACTGGATGATGAACAGCCTAAATTGCAAAATGGCATTTATAAGTTAAACTGTGTCACTCTCAGAAACCAAACACCAGTGATGCTTCAAATTAAATTAAATGAGGCGTGTCATGGGAAAACCGGGCCTAATGCATCTGCATTAATTATCGTCCCAGATTAGCCTGTGCAGTCCGCACAGGTTAATCCAGGATGACACTTTTCATTTTTATGGTATTTTGTGTTTTAAGGAAGTCTCTTCTAAACATAAATCCACTGTAGGCAGAAAGTGTCATCCGGATTTGCCTGTGCGGATAGCACAGGCTAATCCAGGACGACACTTTACAAACATACAATAAGCCCGATTTTCCCACGACACGCCTCAAATACTAAAATCAAAACAACCTACCAAAGCGTTAAGATCTTTTTCTTCTCCATTGAGGAACATAGGAGGGAAAGGCCTCAAGACCGTGTCCACTCTGTAGTTGCGTAATGCTGCAATGAACAAACTCCACTGAAGGTCAGCAGCCAGTGGGTCCTGCCATATCTTCTCCTTGATGTACTCGGCCATCTCTGTCACCTGGGATCAGAGAATAAAATTTAACAATATAATTTACTATGGTATATTACCAGTACCCAAAATAGCCATTGCAATATGTCTTATTCTAACATAATACTTGCTAATTTTTCTATTGACAAAGAACAAAATAAACTACCCAACAAACAATGCAAAAAGTAGTCCCAATTCTGAGCTGAGTATAGTAAAATATAGTTCTCATTACAATTGCAAAAATATTTGTCAAATAATGTTAGAATCAAAATTATTTTCACATTATTGTTGTTTATTGGCCAATTAACAACTCTTTGTTGTTCTGATGCACGGCTATTAAACCACTCAGGCTAATACCGACATTGTTTAATTCCTACACATCAGAACTCAAAATCATTGTTTATTGGCCGATAAATAACGATCAATCGAAAATTATTTCTTAATAAAATTTCGTAAATTATCGGCAAATTTTCTGGAAAAAATATTAAAAGAAAAATCCAATATTTTTGCAACTAATTTTTCTTTTCATAATACGGTTTACCAATCCATTAAATGTCAAATATATTAATACAAAAAACAATTACACAATGAAATGAAAAATATAATCAAAAGGATATACTTGCCAGTTATTCGAAAGCAAATTACTTCAAACATCCTCATATTATGTAGGTGGTTCAAAAAACACCATAAATGATTTATATTAATTTTTTACATTTAATGCATTCAAGAATATGCACTTCTTCTTTATTGCAATACTTTAATGTTTATTTTTTATCATTCTGCAGTACTGCTGTTATATTGTATTACCTCCTCGCCCACTCCTTGGGCACCCAGGTCCATTGTGGCCATCATCTTGTTTTTGTTTCTATGAAACCACTATGACTGGCAATCAAATATCTGAAAGTTAATGGTATATGTGAAGCATAGATTTTTACAAAAGGTTTGTTTAACTAACCGGATAACAATACAGAGTTTTGGTGCAAATTTCCTGAGGCTGAGAAAAATATTATATCACATAGTTTCTATGATTACTTTGAATATGGAATGTCTTATGATACTGCAAATCACGTAATTCTCAATTTCACAACTAAATACTATGTCTAGTGACTAGTATATGACTATTATATATATGAGGCGCGTCGTGGGAAAACCGGACTTAATGCATGTGCGTAAAGTGTCGTCCCGGATCAGCCTGTGCAGTCCACACAGGCTGATCCAGGACATCACTTTCCGCCAAAAGTGGATTTATGGTTAGAGGACACTTCCTTGAAAAAGAAAATACCATACAAGCGAAAAGTGCCTTCCTGGATTAGCCTGTGCGGACTGCACAGGCTAATCCGGGACGACACTTTACACCCATGCATTAAGACTGGTTTTCTCACGACGCCCCTCATATGTTTGTTAACTGAAAGTAGAAATAACTAGCTAGAATGTAATAACATAATTATATCGACGATACTATTGCTATTTGAATATTGCTGGGGAAAAATGCAAGTTTATGTGAAATTAATTTGCTACAGGAATTTGATACAAACTGGTCAGATTTAGTGTGGATTCTTCCCCATACAAAAAAGAGCGAAGAGCTAGATTATGAATCTATCCCTTGTACTCGCCAGTCCGGAATGTCTTGTTGGTTCCGGACTCTGTATAAATTGTATTAAATAAACCACTATAAATGCTTAACTGCTTAAGTTATTACACTGAAATCTGTTAGAATATGTTTGTCCGTTTATTTTCGACTAAATTTAGATGTTTCACAGCTTTACTGTTCATAAATGGAAAGTAGGTCATGTTTATATGAGACCATTATAATGATTAATTTTAACAGAAATGCATAATTACATAATTCTTATAAAAATTAATTAGTAGGTTTTAAAAATGTGTTGAAAGTATGATAAAAGGCCCTAATTTGAGTGGGTCCGTATTCTGATGATCAATTGTTTTAAATAATAAGTGCACTTTTAGGGTAGGATTATTTATTTATTTTGTTGGAATTTACTTAAAAACATGCAAGACAGACCGAATATTCGAACCAAGAAATATCTTTAAAAAAGATATTCGGTGTCTGTGGTAATATTTTGCAAATAAGGAATTTAAATTAAACTTCAGCATAAATATTCAAAGCAATGTAACTAAGACTAGATCCGAATGGCATATAATACTCAAAACTAAACAATACTAGTATATTACGCCTCCTAATATACCATTATATAAATTATTACAAACGTTACTTAATATATGTGTTTTCTAAACATCACCATTTTATACATGCTCTTTGATTAACTAAGGATTATCTAATGAAATTAAAACAATATATTCTGTTCAGCCACACAGAACATGAGGCATAAATGGTAATATATGCATCGACGAGCCGGCACATACACAGCAAGAAACTTTATTTACAAGTACATTTCTGTTCGAAGTATGCACGCGCCTGAATATGTTCAACTATTTATGGCTAGATAAATCTCGTTGAGGTGTAAAGACTACATGTATGTCGACAATGATATTTTTCAAATATCTCGCCTTTTCAACTGTACACTGTCAGTTTGACCCTACACTGACGTGCAGGCAAGCGAGCGTATTATCATTTCGCCCTCAATATAGACTATCCCTCTGGTAAGAGAACTGGGCCCAGTTGCTCAAAACTTTAACGGCCAATTAAGCTAACAGCTGTTAACTTTTGGATGAAGCTTTTGATGTAATTTAAATGTTAAAATTTTAAACTTTGCATTTATTTGAAATAAATTGATATGCTCAAATAATTGTCAAACGCTTTATACGCGAGTTGCTTGTAATTTTAGTTTTATTTACATCTAAAGTTAACAGGCCTTTAGCTTAACCAGCCATTAAAGTTTTGAGCAACTGGGCCCTGATATTAATAGAATCACTGTGTCTATTGTGTACATCATTGCAAAACATCAAATTTATTGCTTTTTAACATGTCAAATGTCATGTCAAATCATTTCAAAAGCATTGTGCATATACGAAAGCTCTCATTTTGTGGAAACTGTTATTCCCTTATTGAATTTGCCATAGGTATTCCAAACCTGTTACGAATTCGTCTGCAATGTTGTTGGGATGTTGCACCTACGTATGTGTCACTAGTGTAATGAGAATTTATCGTAAATTAGCCTATGGAAAGTTAGGATTTATTCATTCGGGACTACTGGCGGGAAATGTTCACAACATTTGATTGGATATTAAGGAATGTCAAAAGTTGGGTAAAACAGCTACGCCAAAAAAATTTATTTAAAGTCATTTTTCATGAAATATATGAAACAGTCATATTCTCTGCTATTTTTGACACATTGTCTGATATTATGTGAAAGTTTCTGAAAAAATACATAAAAAAGTTCTAGTTAATTTTGCCTACAATGTTGAAAATTCATCAGTGGATAATATAAATCTGAAATACTGTTAAAAAACAAGCCAAAACAAAAATATTTCATGATGTTATAATGTGTCATCGGAATTTGGAACATATTCAACTTTTATTTACAATTTCACAGCCATGAGTCCTAGGACTCGCTGGACTAAAAATCTATGAGTCTCAAAGTTAAATGTGTGAGGTTAAAAATTTTCATTTATTCAAATGGGAATATAAGCAGTCAGTTAATAAGATGAGTAAGGCATTAATGCCAATTAACTCTTTATTATATATAATAACACAAGTAATTTTAACTTCGTGTTTTTTTAGAAGCATGTCTAGCTAGAGTAAGTAGAATGTTGAAAATTTTTGCAGTGTGCATTTTTTACCATACCATTGCACCTTTTAGCGACCATACACAAATGGCAGTCTGAGTACATGTTATTAAATTGTGTAGTTCCATTGTATATGCTCACAAACTAAACAACTTCTCCCAATCTTTATTCTATTAACATATTTTTTTCGGACGATTTTTAGTAGAACCTGCCCAGAATTAACTTCAGGAGTATTGCGTTTAGTCATGTGTAATTTTTCTTTTCGGACCCATGTGGCAGACGAACTTTCCAAAAAAATTAAATATTATTTTACCTTCACACCATTACGTTTAGAAACTATTGCCATTGGTTATTTGCAAATCGATTATCCAATGAGAATGGTCGTAATAAAAATAGACGGAACGGTGCGATGGTGAATTTTACCCTCTATTATGAAAGTACTCGTACACAAAATGCTTCGAAACTGCCGGAAATGACTCGCCATTTACAAAATGCATGCGTCCCGCGAACGCACATAAACTGAAACTTTGCGTCTACAGCAATATTACTGCGTCCTGGACGCAGGACGCAGAGGTAAAAAACCCACTGATTCAAGATGGCGGATTTAGGGTGCTGGCAAATACATTTTCCATATGTTGGCCATGTTTACATGACAAAAGTGCAAATGAATGGTTGTAGTTGATAGATAATTTTTTATTTTTTTTCAATTTGAGTACATATTTGGAATTTTCTATGTTCACAAAATATCTTTGAATTGATAAGTTTCTTGTGTCATCGGAATATGGGCACTCCAGGATATCTCATGTATGAATGTTGATTCAAATTAATTGGATTACCACATTCAGCAAAGTCCCAATTTTAATTTGACTAACTAATTATAGAACGGGAACCTGTGCATTGCAACCAACCTTGACAACCAATCAGAAGGGTCAGACCGAGAGGTAACACTGCCCATGAAAAAGGTCAGTGTTAATCATTAAGGGGGCTGGAACGACGGACCAAAATGCTACTTATTTGGCCTATGCCCTTATCTTATTTATGAATAAACTAAATTTGTCTGCTTAAAACAGAAACTGGTCAACACTGAATTAATCTCTGTTATACTATTATATAATTTCGAGAATCTTAAACGCATTTTCACTTTGACTACAGCTTGGTGTATACAAAATTTCGGAAGATGTCTCATCCGAAAATTACACTGATATATACAATGCAATATTATCAGTTATTTGCTGTTTTATGACAAAATAGACAATACATAATAAAAAATACATAAAGTTTATGTCGATATATATTTTTTATAAATGAATGTGCATTTTTTACGTTGCATTTTCTCATTGATCTGTTGCTGTTGTACAGTCATCACTTATTAACTCCCTTTGTATACGTTGTTTAACTCAAAGAATACTAATGAATACTAAGTTACCCGGCTACCGTACACATTACCGTTCTACAAGGTCTTACTGCAATAAGGGTAACAAACTTTTCCAATGTGGTCCACGACACTTTCACGTCCATTTCCTGGGTAGACTCAGTACTTGACGTCTCTTGTGGAGATCACATGAACACACGGTCTATTAACAGATCTTTGCTTGAACGCTGAAGGAGCGACTCCTAGTGTAGTTTTACTCTACAGTATCCGTTATCAGGAACTGTCGCCGGCGTCTGATTTCTATTCCAAATCGGGCTAAATCGGACGGTGTCCGCCAAGCAGCAGTTTCAATCGGGCGGTGGCAGATAAAATTTTGCTCATCAGACGGCGCCCAACGAAGTTTAACGAATACTTAAAAGTAAACAGCGACCGGGCAATTTCTTTCGGCGTTTGCTTTGATAATATTTTTTCTATTTTAAAACATCGTCCGATTTCGACGGCGACCGTGCGGGCACCTTCAAGGCGCCGGCAGGCGTCCGGAAAGACACCGTCCGATGTACAGTTATCGTCAGGGTATCGGGCCGTGCCGGGCGGTCTCCGTTTTGTCGGGCGTCGACCTACCGACTTGCATTGACTCATGCAATACCTCTTTCAATAGGTTACGCATGCGCAAATAAATCCCTTCTTTGTTACATATAAAATATTCAAAATTTGATCTCACTTTTCACCATGACCAAGCTACTTTCCAATATATCACCATACATTGTTGGAAAGATGACGACATAACCTTTTGAAAAAACAGCATGTCAAAAAAGTCTATGTGTTGTAACTCAAAATATTTACCTTAGAAAAAACACACCGGTTTTGACAGGCATGGAGGCTGCCATTTTGCGCATGAATACATGGGCCAAAAGTTATGAAGCTGGGAACCACTAGACAAAAAGTAGTGCACAAAACAGCCTTTTTTCTTATTGGTTACATATATACCTTTAAAATGATACCAAAACATATCATTTAAACTGTATTTTACAAATTATATGCATCCTGCACTCAGCCACATGTGATTATTATCTAATTAGACCAATAGACCGTTTTCACGACGAGGTATAATTTTACCGAAGCACCGGTTGGCGGCCATATTGGAGGTATTCCCCAGAATATCTAAATATAAGTATATGACTCAACAAGAAAAATGCTCATGTTTTCTAAGTGTAAAATGACTAAAACTAACCGATCGATATCCTACAAGTGTGTTCATATTCTGACTGTGTATACACACGGCGATCAGAAAAACTATACAAGTTTTGATGCCGTGAATAACGTTGAATGTGGACATCAGGCGTTTAGTTGTTATTGACAAGAAACATGTGATTAGCCTCATTTAATAGGAAAACAGTAAGTGTGTTTCTATGAAATATCTGTTTTGTAATTTATTGGTAGTTGGTACTTAAATTTCAAACCAGTGTTTTTGACAATGATATGTTACTTTATGTAGCATTTGTAAATTGTATGTGAATTACATGCACCTGTTCAGGCTGTTGGCAGTCAGTGAGTCACTCCTTTCATGCTTGATTTAGTACAATAAGGGACATGGTCAACGAGGTCTATCAATTATAATACAAAATGCTAAAACTATGTATTTAAAATGTACATGTAATATTGTGATTTTATTTAAGGTGATCAACTCCCAGCCTGAAAAAGCCCTAAACCCCGGGATGATCGCAGAGAAAATGGGCATATTCTAAGCCATCCACTGCGACTGCAAGGTTGTGGCGAAACGTGTACACATGAAGCAGTTTTTATGTTTTCGGTGTTGGCCACCATTAAACTTTAATGATTACGTCTTGCTGTAATTAAATTTATTAATGCATTCTGGAATATTTTAATTTGTTTAACTTTCAGATCTCCAATGTTGTTATGTACAGTATCTAGAAATTTAAGATTTCTCTAATTATTGGTATTAATTATTTTAATCTGTATTATATTAATAATATTGTATACAAAATAATACCTTAAATAAACAAAGAAATATTGTTATTATTTATTTTTATGTGGCCGGGCCGGCTAGCTCAGTTGGTAGAGCGCTGGACTACAAATCAGAGTATCGCGGGTTCGATTCCCAGCCCGGCCACATAACTTGTGTGGGGATGTCAGTTACTGGCATAAGTATGTGCACTTAGTACCGGTAAACCTGCTTGCCCAGGAAAAGTGTGGGTAGGTTAACTGACCGCCGTTATATGACTGAAATACCGCTGAATACAGCAAAAAATGCAACAAACAAACATTTTAATGTGTATTATATTAACAAAATTTCAGATTCAGTAACCCCCAAACCTCAAGAATGTACAATACAAAGAAAGATGCCATGTTTTTGATGGATTAATTTTTTTATTGTTATCAACCTTTATTTTTGTTTTAATATGTAGGGTTTCTTAATAAAATAGTTGATCACTTTAGACTGCATGTCATTGTGTTTATATTTTCTTTCCTTAAAAAGCAATAAAAAGTAGACACTTTTAATATGTGTAATTAATTTTATTTACCCTATTCCTCATTAAGCAGTGAGACAATATTTAATTTGTCTTTGTTTAGTAATAATATCATTACAATTACCAAATTATAAGATCATGCTCAAATCAATACCATATTTATATATATCAAAAACATCAATTCAAACAATTTATTTATGATCACACAATCATTATCAATAACATCACACAAACACCTGAAATTTGTTATTCATTATTAAACAACAACAACAACAACATTTATTAGCATATAAGCATATACATTGCTTTTAGCCAAATGTATTAAAACATAGTGGACGCAATATGTAAACGACACATTAAATACAATTAGTTAATAGCAGGAGCTGAAAGTGTTATATAAATCTGAAATTGTATTAACATACTTTGGTTTACATATCAGTTGTCAAAAGAAGAGTGAAATATGTTATTTGAGTATGTTTTGTACTTAGACAAAGACAGGAGTTTGAAGACGATAAATCAAATTAGTAATACGTTTGTATTTAGGTTAATTATAATGCCGGAATACATTAGCATATTTATTGTTCGTATTGATTATAATTTGTCATCTAGTATTTAGTACACTCGATAACATTCCAAAATTAATAACGAACTTGTTTTGTAGAAAATTTTATGCAGTATAATAAATTCTAAGTAGTACTTATTGTATGTATTCATCTTGTACACTTAAACATATTTGCTTGTTTTATTTAAACATATGTAGTGTCTAAACTATTTCTCAGTTCGTTTGCAGTGTAAATATATTTAGCAAGATTAATAATTTCGTTTTTATTTTGAGTTCGCATTAAATTGTCAAATTTGTTCAATGTTGGCCATCTTTGGAAAAACGGTTTTAAACACGTATTTCTAATATCTTTATATACTGGGCAAGTCAATTGGAAGTGATATTCACTTTCTACAACGTTTATATTACAAAATCTGCATTTTCTATTTGCTCGAGTGATATTATTGTATCGACCTCGCTCTATCTCTAATTTGTGCGATGACAATCGAAATTTTGTTAATGCTATTTTGTGTTTTCTTGTTTTTACGACATCGAGGTAGCGTTCTAAATTAAAATTGTCCTTGAACCGACAGTATGTGGAAAGTCTTGGTGAATTGTTTATATCGCTATACCAGTGCTGTTTATATTGATCAAATAATCGTTGTTTTATAAGATTGTAAGTATAAGTTTGTTCAGTTTTTTCTGTAAGGGTTTCATGTTCAATCCATATATACGTTAAACCTAGCTGTGCGAGTATTGTTTTTATTTGTGTTGCCCAATTTCTTTGGTTATATGTTATGTTTTGTTCTGTGTCATTATGTAGTAATGTATATGTTATTTTTACAAGGCTATCATTGGTTGATGAAATTAATTTAAACCAATATCTAATCATGTGTAGCTTTCTTATAACTGATAACGGATATCTTCCTAATTCGCCATATAACGCAGATAAGTTTGTTGATTTATTAACACAAAGGATTTTTCTCAAAAATTTCGTGTGAATAATTTCTAACTCTTTTCCTGCATTATAGCCCCAAATTTCGGCAGAATAGTGAAGTACTGGTGTTACTAGTTTATCAAATAGATTTAATTTATCTTTTGTTGGGAATTCATACTGGTTTATTACAGAAAAAAGACGGTATAATGCTTTGTTACCGTCTGTACTGTTTTATACCAGTTTCCATTTTTAAATAATGTTACACCTAAGTATTTGAAAGATGATGATATTTCCAGTGTTTCTCCATAAACAAAGTGGTGGCTTGATTCTCGGTTTGTCCATCCGTGGGTCTATTCTCCTATTTATCAAAAGCGAGCGTATGGATGGTCCCTGGCGAGTAATTTCGACTTCTTTTCTAAAAAATAAAATGACACAATAAATTAGTAATTAAGCAAACTGCATAAATTAAAAGATTTATGATCACCATTTAAACTGCTATTTGTTATGCTATTGAAAAGCATCCAAATATTCTGTGATTGTGAAGAATGTAGTTAAATATGTATTAAGGCTAATTTTTAAATAAAGACACAGTGTCCTGAAATTATCACCCACATTCACAGATTGACAATGACACTTCGATTAATTACTACATATTATTTATCATAACTGTCAACATGCTTTAGCTAATGTGCTCAGAACATATTCCAGTTTTCTTAAAACGTTTGCCACTCAGCAGATGGAGATTGCCATGCAAGCCTTTTTCTTCCAACAATTCACGATTTTTTTTCCACTTGTAGTTATTATATCTGGTATTCTGTATGATTGACCCGTATTTCTCTCTATTTGAACGATTGTGGCCGCCAATTATAGGACGTAAATTAGCTATTTTGATGAATTTATCTGAAATCGGTAACTGTTGTTATTGTACACAGAGGAAGGAATACCTCCAAGATGGCCGCTGCGCACGCTCGCTAAGCGTGAAAACGGTATATAAATTTTAGTCGCAGTCATGTACAAACTTGCGCGGTTACCATCCGATTCAGCCAGTATGCTCATCTTCGTGAAGGGCGTCTCTATATATTGAAACATACATTGGTATCATTACTTGCCAGTCGCCTACTTATTGAACAATTATAAATTAGTCAATGTGTCTTGGTCATTAATAAAGAGTAGGGTTCTTATTAAAAAGCATTTGTTTTACTGCTGTATCTAACAATTTTATTAATAGATCTTCGTATATGTAACCAGTGTGCAGTTATGTGTGTAAGGTGATGTGTGAATGAAGTATGATAGGTGTTCACTGTCCTAATTGGTTACTAGCACATTTCAATGTAATCCCCATACCAAACTATCAATTAGCTACCATGTACCTTTTCTAACAAGAAACCCAGCACATTCTTACGTTTGTCACCAGAGACTTCAGACATTATATACACAATAGTATCCTGCAAAGGCATATTGACCAAGTCATTTTGCCGTGCTTGGTAAGATTTGTATTTTATTTTTGTCTTATTGTATTTTGTTCTCTTATCTAAAGATTTATGCAGAAAACCTATTTGCTTAATGAATTGTATTGTTATGCAATTTATTATATATTTAATTCATATTAATTTTTGCATGTAATATATTTAATGGATAATTGCTGTTGTGTTTTTTTTTTCAGATTTATTTTGTATATTTAATATACTGGAATAAATATTGAAACTTTACAACGAGTTGACCTCATTCAACACACCGTCACATATAACGTCATTGTAACTTTTTTGTACTAAATATAATTGTGCACCTGTCTGTGTATGATATATATATATAAAGTGTAACAAGAAATATCTTTAAACTAAAAATGTGTCCACAGACACGGATGCCCCTTCATAAGCAGCCTGTTCAACATGGCCCCGATTTGTCTCTATGCATACAAAATATTTTGCAAAAGGAGAATTGTCATTTTATATTGTACTTTCTGCAAATGTATTATCTTATTCTGTAGATTAAGTTGAGGTATCACACATTTCCAACCAATAGTTTAGTTCTGACAAAAAATCTTCATAAATCTTATCATTTATACATATACTTGACCTTGACCTTGGACCCAGGCACCTGGTTCTTGCAAATCGACACACCGCCTCATAATCCTGATAACATGTACCAAGTTATTTGAAATTCCTTTCATGCTGGACAAAATTATGCTCCGTACATGGTCTATGGCTCAAATTCTTATATTTGACCTTTGACCTTTATGTGTGACCTTGACTTTGGACCTAGGGGCATGGCTCTTGCGGGCGACACACCGTCTCAACATACTTAACACTTGTGCCAATGTTATTTGAAATTCCTTCTCCGCTGGACAAAACTATACTCCATACAGGGTCTATGGCTTAAATTCTTATATTTGACCTTTGATATTTAAGTGTGACCTTGACTTTGAACCTAGGGACCTGATTCTTGCGCGCGACAAAACGTCTCACCATTTATAACACTTGTGCCAAGTTATTTGAAATTACTTCAATGCTGGACAAAATGATGCCGCGGACAGCGTCTACGACTTAAATTCTTATATTTGACCTTTGACCTTTAATTGTGACTTTGACCTTAAACTTAGGGACATGGTTCTTGCGCGCGACACATCGTCTCAACATGTTTAACACTTTTGCCAAGTTATTTAACTTCCTTCCCCGCTCGACAAAATTACGCTCCGGACAGGGTCTATGGCTTAAATTCTTATATTTGACCTTTGACCATTAAGTGTGACCTTGACCTTGGACCGAGGCACCTGGTAATTAACATTTGTGCCAAGTTATTTGAAATTCATTCAATGCTGGATAAAATGATGCTCCGGAGAGGGTCTATGGCTGAAATTCTTATATTTGATGTTTGACCTTTAAGTTTGACCTTGACCTTAGACCTAAGGACTTGGTTCTTGCGCGCGACACACCGTCTCTACATGCTTAACACTTGTGCCAGGTTATTTGAAATTCTTTCGATGCTGGACAAAATTATGCTCCGGACATGGTGTATGGATTAATTCCTATATTTGACCGTTGACCTTTAAGTGTGGCATTGACCTTGGACCTAGGGAGCTGGTTCTTGCATGCCACACACCGTCTCATTATGTTTAACATTTTGCCAAGCTATTTGAAAATCCTCCAATGCTGGACAAAATTATTGTCCGGACAAGAATCCAAACATACCTACACACGTACATACGCACGTAAACACGGACAGGGTAAACTCTCCCCCATCATTGATGGTGGGGGCATAAAATGACATCCAGCGTCTATGGTAATTTTGAAAATAAGGAATGTATATTGAACTTTATACATAAACAAATTTAAAACTGACAAGTGTGTAACTTGTTTGCGTTTTTGATTGACTAGATTCGAACGGCAGACTATTCTCACATACTAAATCATACTATCCTCCTCCTAACTAATTTTCATTATATATTTTTAAGTTACTTTGTTTTGTAACATTAAAAATAAATATGTCTGTTCTTCAGTTTCTTAAGGATTAAACGAATTTTCAAGAGAAAGAGAGTTAGACAGAATATAATGCGTAAACGGTATATAAATGAATACATAGAGCATCGGTACAAATATACGGCAGTGAGAGTTTTTTATTAACACGTACATTTCTTTCCGAAGTATGCACACGCATTCAAATGTTCTAAAAATTAAAATCTGTGTGACTGGCTACATATCTAGATGTGTTGTAAGGAATATAGTAACAACGTTAATTTTGTCGAGTTTCTTGCCCTTCAATTGCATTGTTATATAGTCTATAGCTCAGACTGACTGGCCGGACACTGACCTTGAAGTCCAGGATAAATACATTCGGTAATAGAAAGTTGATATGCCATAGCAATATACACGCCGTTCATGCTGCAATTGATAGTGTCGGAATATAGAAGGGGCATTCGAAAGTTGTATTGATTTACATCGTTGCAAAATGACATTTCTTGCTCTATAATATACAAATCATATTTACAATATTTTAAAAGCATTTCTTTTATAATATGAAAGCCTTTCTTTCATGCAAACTGTGTATTATTACTTTTGGATTTTACTCCAGTATTCATAGCTTTATAGGAATCGATCCTCGATAGTTTTAGTATGTTGCACCCCTTAACTTTTTATCAGTGTAGAGGGAATATTTTCTAATTAGCAGATGCAATATTATGATTTATTTATTCGCTACTACTGGCAGGAAATGTTCACATCATTTGATATGATATTGAGAAGGTCAAGCTTGGCTTAAACATCGACGCCAAAAAACACACAGCAATAATGAACATAAAAATCACAATTGCAACGCTGATGTATGACATATTTTATTTTCACTACAAACTATCTAATGAAAATGACAGCTTCATTATGCTTTATAATAAATAGCATAAACTATAAAAAAACAAATAAAAAAAAAACATAATGATAATTGTAAAATTTGATACAAATTCAGTTGTCTTAGTATAATTTGTCCCAAACCAAGTTTTTTACGACAGATATACTGTTAAGATTCGTTCAAAATCTGATAAATTAATGCAGCATTTAAATTAATAGGCCAAATTAGTGGAAATATGTTAACACATTACACAACATTTAGCATGGATGATAAAAAGAACATTGTTATCAAACGGGTATATTAATTTAAAATCCATCCTTCTTCTTCTGTTTGTCGTAGCGCAAATATTGGAACACGGGTGCCCCCTTTGGTCCCTGGGTTTCGATGACGGGCATCACTTCGTCCCTGTAATTAGCCGGCTGCGCCCCGCTACCCGCCATACCTCCCGCCGACATCGGTTTGCCTCCCTCTTGCGCCTCCTCTAAATTGTCATAGTGACCGCCAACCTGTTGACGTGGATACAATTAGGTTACCACAAAGGTTTTTAAGTTAAGTTCCATTTTATTAACATATCGAATGTATCAATCGAAACTTTATTGTTGTATTCACCAATGGTAAGAAACTACAGAAGTTGTACCTCCAGCAAATCTTTGTAGTCGTATTTCCGGACATCAGGAATAAGGATGACACCAGCAACCAGGTTTAACGTGATTGCAAACACGGTGAGACCGAAAGACCAGCCGGGATAGTGGTATGCGGGGGTTTGTATGACCCAAACAGCCGTACCGGCCGCACCCAGTATCGCTGCATGAATTGTAACATAATTGTATAATTGACGCATATTTTTAAAAATTTAAAGCTTGTGTAAGGAAAATAATCAACACGATTACATGTACGAGTATATAAAACGTCAAGTATATGAATGAATTGTAAGTAAACACGACCAGCACTACTAGTATTACACTTGTGAATATTGTAAAATGTACAAACATGGAATAGTAAAGAAAATGTGTCCCTAAATTCCTTTTAAGAATAGATGTAAACTCACCTGCGAGAAAGAACATTGTCATGATCGCAGTGATCATGCCTCTGGTCCGGGATTTCCGACGGGCAACGTAGAATATCAGGCAGATTGCGCACCCGACTATGAGGGCCATTGCAATGGACTCTACAACTCGCACTGCAGTCACCTTCGCTGAAAATGTAAGTTGCAGTCTTTATTTATCATACACTCTTTCGCATGCTGGCTGTGTCGTTTATTCCTAGTTGCGTACACTTAGTACGATAATTACATGTATATGGCAAATACATAACACTTAACAAGAAAAGAAATATTCAAATAATTATAATATTTTACCTATATGTACCAATTAAACTGTTGCATTTTTGCATCCTTAAAACTGAAATATTAACAATACATGGAAATTAAAGACAAACATTTATTAACACATTAATAACTTAATATACATCAATTGACACAAAGGCAATATTTCCTACTGTTCAAATAACTTGTTGGAAACCCCGAATTTGTACACGGGGCGTTGTAATATCCAGAGCAGTTGGAAACCCTCCACAGACCTATGCCAATATTCAGGTCTTCACGGGCGGTGTATCTGAAACGTGCGAACTTGTCAAGTTGAAATTTCATGTAACATCATTAAATTATATAGTACATTTGAACTTCTAACAGATTTCATAGGGTTAATGCCATTATCCCCTGTGTCTTTTCATGTAATTATGATTAAAACATTTATAGCTGATCGAAAATTAGTTAAAACAAAATATTTAACCTTTATTAGTTAGATTTGACAAATGATACTGGTAGAAGATGATCATTAAATGACTATAACTATTGGTACCTATAAAAAATATTATTAAACGATAGTCACCAATGTCAACATTGTGATGGTTGTATATCTCTATATCTGCGCCACTATTATAATAATTTGTTAAAACGCATATAGACAAACTACATTAAACAGTAACACCAATGTTAAAACACTGCTTTCAAATAAATAGAAAACGCATTACCGTATCATCCAGTAGTTGCTTGCATAGCCAACTGCGTGTAACGTGAGAGTCACGAGGGACAAAACCAACGCTACTTTTGCCCAGGTTGATGCAGGTCCGTAAAACGGCATTTTTTTCCGATGTCAACACACAGCAGTGTGTTTATATAAGGAGGGTTAAGTAAATACAATGCAATATAAATAACTAAGTCCTTTTAACTTTCGATTCACATAAATAGTTCAATACGTCTAAGAAACCTAATACTACAGAAAACCAGTCACGCAATAACCGACGGTCTTTGTCTTTGTTTATCATTTATATTTTACAAAACGTATACTTATGTCAATGAATTGCAGATAACAACTGTACGTTTATTGTGTGGAACATTTAAACATAATATTTCACGTTTTGTTTAGAAAATGAACATGCTAGACAAATTGTTATTATTGTTGTTTACAAGTCATATGAAATCCCTGATGTCGGGTCTGTAAATGCGCCTATCGGAGTGAAAACTGATGCGCATGAAACTTACATTAAAATTATTAGAAACACGTTTTGTTCTTTTATGTGATTTATGGGTCGCAAAGAAACGTGATAGTAACTCCTTCAAAAAGTGCAGAAATGTATAAGTTCAATTATATATAAAACATTAATTATATTAATATGTTTTACATAAATATAATATGGGATGCAAAACGAGAAAAAGCTCAACTGTCAGTTATACACTGTGTATCGAAGACCTAAATATAACAATGTTTTTACCTTCTGTTCGACCTTGTACATGGACTTGATATCTTACTAATAATATAGATTTATGACCAATTAAGGTTATTTATACTGCCATTCGATCTCCGTTGTTATATATGGATAGCACGTTTTGGTCGTCAATGTATATTAAATATGATTTATTCAATACACATCAGCCATATACTAGTAGTCCATGAGTATACACGAAACAGTAAATACAGTAAACACGTGTTGGCCTATATATTTATGTTGATGTTATATATTAGTGCAAAGAATATATGTATTAAAGCAGTAACGCCAGAGGTTTTGTGTCAAAAGTGCCATCATATTATATGTATGCTCATAGTCTTGTAGAATACATTTCGCAATGTTGATGGACAATTAATCCCACCATCTAAAAGATAAATACTACAAAGTCATCCAACAATCAAATAGCATTACATTTGGCTAATAAATTGTTGCTGTAAAACTATAAATGAGATGAAATTATGGGTATAATTTATACATGCAAATTTATGATCGCAATTATGTACACATCCAACACCACCATATGTTGGCCAATATACAATTGAAACTACAAGGAGAAAAAGGGAATTTTTATAAATAAACATCATCGTCTGAATTTACCGTGCCAGCTATTTTATTATCTTCTCGTGGATTTCATAATTATAATGATCGAGATTCAAATTTTATGGTTTATAAAAACACTCACATGGTATTGTGAATGATATAAATAAAGATGAATGTATTAATAATAAATAATCGGTATGGTTAAAAAATACATTTTAATAATATCTACACATACCACAATACTGACTTTATTTGAAATACAACCGATTGCTGTCGTTTGATTCATATATAACAAATTAAAATAAATCAAACAAAACAGTGAAAATCATGTTTCAAACAACAAAAGCGATTTAGAAAGAAACATATAACAGCAAAAGAACTGTGATTCATATAGTCTGTACAGAAATGGTATTGTATTTAAAATCCGTCCATCTTCTTTCGTTTATCGTAGTTCAAATACTGGAACACGGGTGCCCCCTTTGGTCCCTGGGTTTCGATGACGGGCCTCACGTCGTCCATGTAATCAGCCGGCTGCGCCGACATCGGTTTGCCCTCTTCTTGCGTCACAGCAAGGTTGTCGTAGTGACCACCAACCTGTCGACGTGGAGACAATTATATTAGCATATACACGCGTAGATCCATAAATCAGTAATGTATTTCAATATACTTGTATTATTCGATTGGGTTGTATTATTAGCTAAAGATAAAAAAAATACAGTTCGTATTGTTATATGTACATGTTTATTTAACATGTATACCTTAAGCAAGTCTTTGTAGTCGTATTCCGAAAGATCGGGAATAAGTGTGACACCTGCAGTTATGCTTAATGTAATCGCAACCACGGTGAGACCAAACGACCAGCTTGGATAGTAGAACTCTGGGATTTGTTTGATCCAAACAGCCATACCGGCTATACCCACAGCAGCTGAAATGACATTTACGTATATTATGACATATGGGAAATACCACAACAGTCAATTGACTACTATTAACATTAGAGATGTATGCAAAAGAAAATTAGTAATGAAAATTCTACAAGTGAGTTAAATAACTATTGTAAACACGACTACAAGTTATGGCTGTTGGAGACTACATGAACAGGAATAATTATATTAATAATGATTTATCAAATTTAAATTATTTCTGAGTTTTGGTTGATGTATGTAAACCCACCAGCGACAAAGAGCATTGACATCACCGTAATGGCCATGCCCAGAGTTCGGGACCTACGGGAGCCGACGTAGAATATCAGGCAGACCGCGCACATAAACATGAGGCCCAAAGCGAAGCCCTCTAAAGCTCGCACTGCAGTCACCATCTCTGAAAATGTTACAAAAAGTTACAACATTTTAAATCTCTATAAATTCATTCGTCCTGTTTGTTAGTTTATTTGATTAGAGATTGGGTGCTTTCGTTTGTTTGCTCTTTTTATTGACACGTGTGTCGCAGAAAATATACATTTGTATATGTATGTGCACACTACACTTCATCTGCCTATGTACCGGTATATGTCTTACTTATTTAGTACTAAATTTTATGAAAGCATAAGTGTTTTAACAATTAGATCTACAAATACACAAAGAAAAATATTTCAACTTTCGATGGACTTGTTGTCAAATAACTACCGATATATTAAAAATGAGTGAATATACAGTAAACACGTTTTTAGAAGCAAAACCTCCTACTGTTCAAATAATCCGCTGGAATATCCGAGTCTGTACACGGAGCGTTATAGTATCCAGAGCAGTTGGTAACCTTCCACAGACCAATGCCGATATTCACTTTGTCGCGGACGGTATATCTGAAACGTATGGAACTACTAGATATAAATTATAATATTTGTGCTATCAATGAGCCATTTAGCACTAAATAATCAAAATGACAGATTAGCACACAAACACAGAAATTATTTTTTATTCGTTTACGCAAAATATAAAATAAGTTGTGTTTCGCACTTGAGCTAGAGTTTGTTTGAAACCCCATTGATACATTGAATCCCAAAATAACACTAGAAAAGTGCCGCAAGCAAGTATTTACATACTTACAGCTGATCCAAGACATTACCTTGCCATCCAGTAGTTGGTTCCATAGCCGGCTGCTTGTAGAGCAACGGCCACGATGGACAAAAACGCCGCTACTTTCGCCCATGTTGATGCGAGTCCGCAGAACGGCATGTTTTCTACGTCAGTATCACCCGATATAACTTTATAATAAAAACAAAGTCCTTAAAATACTTTAAATAGACTGTAATTATCTGAACAAATCGGTTAAATTGTATTTCACCAATTAGTAGTTCGCACCGCCAGTGACACCTAATACTACAGAGAACCAGTCATCCATGCATTGCCTTATTTTCTGTGTCTATGTTTACAAGCTTAATGAATAGAAAGCTTTTTAGTTTGACTATCACCGTTGCTTTGTGATATTATAAACACGTTTTTTTAAAAATTGTCACAAAAATAATTGTCGCATTTAAACTCTGACGTGATTTTTTATCATATATGATAATTCTGCCTGTTCAACGTATGACATCTATTAGCATAAACACGGAAACGAAAATAGCAATTATTCAGAAAATATTCACAAATGTGTATGCTACATTAGATGTATACTATTTCCGAACCGTTTTAAGTATCGCGTTTAGTTCCCACTCGATTGGTTGTGTTCCCTTGTCAGGCGCGTAGCGCCGCATACTCGTTTACTCGTTCGAGTAAACATGGAACATAAAATCTCGAAAAATGTATATAAAAAAAATCAGTGCCAAAGGGGGGATAGGGGTAAACAATACTCTCATAAATCCAGGCACAGGCGTTTTATTGTAATTTTTGCCGGTCCGTGTTCCATGGTGTTCGTTTTGGTTTACAACAAAATTGCGCCTCTTATGTTTTGCGAACAGTTTATTCTTTTCTGCGCGTAATGTATTCTTTCCCTTGTCTTGCTCACCGTCATGGGTTGCATCGTGTTAATGTCGTCGACCAGCGATCCGCCTAAACCAGACGTTTTCCTCGATTTGTATACACGAATCAAGGACGGCATCTTCAAGATGAAAATCGTCACATCGAAGTGGGGTCTGGCACATGCTTACGCCATCCCCAATAGGTATAATGAAACAATGAACCTAATAAATCCATCCGAATATTGTTTCTTTTACATACATCATATCTACGACTAAATACATTTACCTAAATGGTTAAAATGTAAATGTAAAATTTGTTAGTTAGCTATGATGCTATTACACATGGAATTATGACCTCAATATTTATTGATATTATTGAATTTTAACAATACAACAGACAAGCTCAATGATTTATGATATCCATCCAATAACAGACTGGGTCTAAGTATACTTCTCAAAAAAAGAGGAAAAAACATCAAGCAAAACGTCATACATTCCTTACATACGCATACTTGTATTATCTAATGGATCGGTCCAAAATAAATGTCAGTTTTAAAATGGACATTTTTAATTATTTGCTGCTTAATTAATCACGCTACGCAGTGGCGTAGCTAGGCCATTTTCGTGTTGTAGGCCCGGGCATAAGGTCAAGATACGAAGTCAGAAGTTTGTCAAAGACATTTATGCTTTAACATTTATACATTTATATGACTATATGCATTATGCGGATATATGTGAAAGTATAAACCGATAAATATAAAACAACACGTTCTTGCTCTAACCTTCATCAAATTCATTTACTTTACAGGTCCTTCAAACAAAATAGTTATAAACAAATATACATGTAGTGCGTTGAACATGGGCTTTAACTATGTGCCTTCACGTCCGTTGCATAAGTGGCTCGCTGCAAGATAGTTTAAGTTTCAATTATGTCTGTCATCACTTTTGATAGAACTCCATTTTACAACTTTTGACGGCCGCAAATGTATTAATGACTGTTTCAAGGTCAATAGCTTTCTCCCTATGTATGTGCATCATTGCAAGGCTGGAAAGCCTATCCGTACATGGTTGATCGCAGGTACGGTTTCAGCCCCTTGCAGCGGAACGACCGCTCGCACGTTTGCACGTTGGCGTTGTTTTATGTGCCTATGCACTATTCAATGTTATATATTTAGGAAACGTCTTTAAACGTGTGAAATTCATTGCTGACTACATTCAAACACACACACATTCACATCAAAAATTATATATACTAGTTATTTACCGAAGTGTAATTGTCTCCTTTTAAAGTGAATGCCATTAAATAACTCACACATGCCTATCGAATGTATTTGTAAATGTACTAAGCAATGTTTATTTTCTCCATTAATACGAACGAACGGACGAACAGACGAACATGTTTTTTTACACCAAATATTGTGAAAGATACTCTTATGATAGCGTTGCAAACCAATAAAGCAAGTGATGCCGACATTGTTTCACTTACGTTTCGCTGACATGTGCCTGGAAAGTATTAAATCGCTCGGAAATGGCCCCAACGTTTTGGGCACCCCTTTACTTTATCACGTATTTAATATATTTCTTACAAATGTATAAAAATATGATATTTGATGTGATTGCTAATGTAACATTTAACCAAATTTAGATCTTTGGAAACTAAAGTATCTATTGAAACAATTCTGTTTAAGCTCGAAAGTAGTCACTGTTTTAACTTAAATTTCAACTTTAAATCACATATATTTAGTATAAATGTCTATAATATGGTATTTCCTGTGCAAAATCTCTTTATTGCTGTTGACAACTTTATATATATATTCTGCAAATATGTAGAATTCAAAACAATACTATAGCATCTCCGAACAAAGGTATATATACCCACTGTCTATATTTTATCATTTTCACTGTACCTTAGCTACTACGGTGTGGTTTATTTACTTAAGAATTGGTAGCGAGCTAGAACGGGTATGTTTTACTACGTACTTTTTGTATTATATGAATATGCGCGAGCGAAGCGAGCGAAACAAAAATCATATTAATCCAGTTTTTACCGTTTTGCGATCCCAAGAAAGCTAAAATATTCATATACTCACTTTAATAATCCGCTGAAGTCTATTTATATTTGTGTCAAAAGGCACATTTCGTAAATGAAAATGTTTTATATTAAGATCGTCTTATAACCGATCTCTTAATAAGGAATTCAATCGTTCTACCATTAACCCCCCTTAGCTTTCGATTTTATTGCATTTTTAGGCCATTTATTTTGTTCACTTTTGAGGAAAAGTTGTAGGCCCGGGCCTACAAGGCCTACATGTAGCTACGCCACGTACGCTACGAAAACTAGTGAATTTTTGTTTTGTCATAATTCGGCGGCAAACTAGAGGGTGTCATCCCCATCCCCTTTGCAAACTGAATACTGCCTAATTTTAGCGCCTGAGTACTGAATACTGCGTAAAATTGGATTTGCGTACTGACAAGTAAATGTTTGTTTTCGCTTACTGCGTGATGAACCCGGCTTGCGTACTGAATACAGGGTGTCTCTCCGGCATTGGTCTTCTCAAAATTTACCGCGAAAAAGTAATAAATTCTAACATGGTGGTAGACATCTTCTCAGGACTAAGGGAAAGGCCACTTGTTTGAATTTTATGCTGTGACTTTGTCGAAATTGATCACATAAAAACTGCAAGTTCTATAAAGATAATACTATAAAACTAACAAAATCAGGTAGTGTTGTTTTATAACTAAGCGCCAGCAAATACACATATTTTTTAGCATCCCCTATGAAAGTGACGGTCTAAACTTGTCAGAGAATACAATGATCTAAATGTCAGGAATGGCGTTTTAGTAGGTTTTATAGAATCTTAACGTTCTGGAGCTTCCGGGGGCCGGAGGCCCCCTGGACCCCTAGCCAAATCTTTGCCCTGGACCCACTTGGGGTCCTAGCGGCGCCCTGGTTTCAGCTTTGTTGTTTTTTTTTGTTTTTGTATTTCGAGTAACAACAAATGTGGCCGCGCTACGCCCCTGCTTTTTGGTAAATTTTGTACTTTGGCGCTAAAATTACTTTTCATTGACATGCTTGTCAAGCGTCAAACTCTTAGCAGCGGTTACCTCCCCTATCGGTTAACAGTGATTAGAGCTATGCTCCGAACCAGTCAAAGCTCTGCGCGGAGATTGGTCATGCGTCTGTGTGCCGCGTAAAAATGATCGTTTTGACAGATGAAAATGTGAATGGCATTCGTCAATATATCATAGACATTGCGCGTTTTTTAGAAACGTTTAGATGGATAACGGATGCCTATGTATCGGTATAAGACACGTTCTAATTGCCCGAGGCAGGGACGATATAGATTATAGACAGTGATAAAAAGTAATATATTTTCGCGAGTAAAGTCGGTCCCATTGCTGGTGATTGTGACTCCCAGTGTTCATAAATTATATTTTATCAAGATTTCTTAGTCATTGATTATCGAAAGTATTGCTAAAAACTTTGTTAAAATTAAGCTAATTGAAGTGTATGTGATGTGGAATTTTGGAATGTAACAGGACAGTATATTTTAAGGCTAATACAGGTTTACGATAAAAACAACAAAGAATTCAGACAAGTGTTTATAGTTATACAATTAGCATGATTCTGGTTTCTAATTTAAAAAGAACTACTAAGCTAAAACATGTGTTGTATTGGGTAGTTTGTACTTTAGTTGTCCCCGGAAATTCTAAATAATGACAACGTTTTGTGCATGTGTTGACGTTGCTATGCATGACTTGTGTTGTTCTAGTCGGGCACCATTTTTTTCTCGATTTGTAATGTTTTTCTTGGAAAAATATCATTGTAATGAATCAAAACAGGATGATAATCTGAGCCCCCAAAATCAGTCATTCCGCTAATTAACAGTTCTAATTTCTTTGTGGTTTACTGCCACAAGACTACTGCTTTCATTGGAGACATTAAACTTGCACTTATGCAGTCTTCGACATTAAGCAGGGGACCGTGTCCACCAAATTTTCGCTCGTTCCAGCAAAAGTTGCGAGTGAACTGGACCGGCGGTCCAGCAAAGAAATTTCCCTTGATAATTTTGATACCAGAAATCCCTAAAAATGTTCATTCAATAATTCTCAGTAAAGCGAAAATCGGCTTATTTGGATGCATACTTTTACGAAAGATGCCATGAAATTCAGTGTCAGATTTGCAACCATTTCTGCTTGCGTACGCATGTTTTTCTAAAACAAAGAACGCGTACTCGGCAATAAACGCACTCACCTTCTGCATCAACGTGTCAATTACCGATACAATCTGTAAGCAGAAGGAGCTAGATTTACTACAGTCACCCAGTCAGCCAATGAGAACGCATTAAATTTCCAATATGTAGATGTGCGTAGTCGATAAAATGTTTATCACGCCCTCATTGAAGGTAAAGATGAAGTAATTTGTAACACATTTTCGTGAGTTATGCATGTTGTTACCTGCGTGTTTATAACACCCACATAATAAATAAAATACTAAATACTAAAAGAAGTCAGTATATTATTGTTTGCAAAATGTTTACTTTTAAAATACGAAATGGGATGTTGACAAATTGTGTTTGCCGATCGCATAGAATTTTAGTGTGTAATGTCAAAGGTACGTCTTCATTTGTTTTAAAAGAAAATATTGCTATGACTAAGTTGTTTGTAATAAACGAGCTGTTAAAAAGTATAACTATACACTGATTACATCCAAAAACTTATGCTGCCACATTTTCATGAAAGTTAGCGAAAGTTAAGTCAGTGAAAGTAAAAATGTTTTATTACTCAACGATCGATTAAAAAAAAAAAAAAAATTGGACACAAAATATTTATTGTTAAAGGAGTGGGTGGGGAGGGGTGCTTTGGTAACAATTACTGGGACCCGAACTTTTTAGGAGTAGGGAGTCCATGTTCTGCAATCCTAGCGAGCGGAGCATTTTCCATGTGATCTACGCATTGTAGGAAATTTCGGTCCAGAAACCATCTTGGCCATTTGGGCCAGTACTGAACTCAAATAGGCGCAAACGAAATATACACCTGGTATTTGATTTAACTGGCGATCTTGTATTAATATTTCGCCATATTTTTATTGAGAGTGAATGCAATAAATACATGGTTCAAGTAAGAATAAAAGTCTGAAAACCACAATTGCTTTCATTTTGTTTTTTTAATAAAATCATTCATATATATACGTAAGAGTGAATGAAAATCTACAAACAAATTGTGGTCCACTAAATTGTTGTACGGTCCATTTGATTTAGCTGGTTTGGTGGACCAACGGTCCACTGCTTTCAAAACTTATTCGTGAAGGCTGCTTATGGATGCACAGATGGTCGTATTGAACTTTTCTTTATATTGTTGTCATGTTCTCTGTTAATTATTTTTTGTAATTTGTGGTTTTAAGAGTATAAGTCGCTTTATTCCATTTGCAAATTGTGTTTTACATGTCAAATTGTTACGCAAGACTGCATCGATAACCATTTTCAAAATGGCCAACCTTTTTGTAGTAGGCAGGTTTATCGCAAAGATATGC
Source organism: Congeria kusceri (assembly GCA_027627225.1). Lineage (NCBI taxonomy): Eukaryota > Metazoa > Mollusca > Bivalvia > Myida > Dreissenidae > Congeria > Congeria kusceri. Next base: position 79,340,101 of record CM051025.1, on the reverse strand, counting down.
GAATTTGAATTAATATTTTGTTAAATATTTCACAAAATATTAATAAGACTTCGCACAAAAATCACGAATTGTTGGTTATTTTTGCGTTTTACGGCCGATGTTAAAAATCACCCCATTAGCGCAGCTCTCTATATATACACGCACTAGTCTTTAGTTATGTAGAATTATATGATATTTCCGGGGACCGCTAAAGTAAAGGTGTTCCGTTATATTCATCATATTTGCATAATCAGTGCAGTAGGTTCATTTAGAGACATACCAATTCAATACATCAAATAACATATCATAAATCTTTAGTTAATTGAAAGATCAGGCCTTATACATTACAGTCGACAGTCACACTTACTTTCTTACTTTTCCATATAAATGTTATGACATTTTCAGGACTTCTTCTTCAAAGACTATTGGAGTCAGCTTCCGCAAAGTTGGCAGCAGTCTTTATGCCAGATACAAACAGATGATTTAGCAGATCTCCTTACAGACAAGCAGATAACCACTACCAGGTATCAAAATGACTTACCGTATTTAATCTATGTTTTCGGACACTCTCAAAAGCAGCCAAAATAATTATGTCTTTAAGTCTATGTTTTTGGACACTTTCAGAATAGGAATTGAATTGCGATCTATGTTTTCAGACGGATACAAATGGCAGTTAACATCCATTATCATTATTATAATAAACGTTTCACATGGAGCATGGTTTTCACTGTTTATCAAATCAAGTTTTTGAAGTATTTGCAGTGCCACTTTGCATGCCTTTTAGCAATTTATATGATTGCTTCAATATACAACAGAGTGTTATCAATTAACACCTCCAGGAATAAACGTCATCCATGATTTCTGACAGATTTTGAACAAATATTTTTTGTGACTCTAAATATTTGGACGCTGAAAACATAGATTAAATACAGTCGGTACGTAATGTTTGTTCGTTTACTATTTTCATGGTATAATATTTTGTAAACCAATAATTAATAGAAAGTGTCTTATACAGTTTTCCTATTTCTGCCAGTGCTTTTGATGGTTCATACAGGTTTAAGTGATCATGCCAGGATTATGAATTTCTTGGTAAATGTTGTTTTACGTTATACTTTTTATTCCTACTCTTGGACATTGTTATGTTTATAAATACAGTGGGTAAGTCATGTTCAAAATAGTATTGCTTTCTACAAAATGGCTATTAACCCTGATTTTGTTTTCAGTAGCATACCACCATTGTCTCTGCTATGTTTTCAAGCATGTTGCCAAAACTTTTCTCTGAAAAGACGCCAAGAAACAAACGTTCAGGGCGCTGTTGGAAAACTTACAGGTAATACAATAATGCCGCTGGCAAATTGTTAATAATTTATAAATTTCATGTGGTAAATATTTAAATTATGACATGCATTGGAACAGTTGTAAATACTACATTTCATGTTGAGTTTTCTCCATTTTTTGTGTTGATGCAGTATTAGATCACCCGAGCATGAAGTGCTTGGTGATCTGTTGGTATAGGGGATCTCTCCTGCGTCGTCTGTCTGTCGTGTGCCGTCAACAATATGTTTCATTTCTTACGTTGGAGACATCACTGTTTATCCAATCTTAACCAAACTTGCACAGTTTGTGTATGACCATAAAATCTGGGACGGGATTGTTATTAGACACCAGTAATGCAAAAAAGGGCAAAAATGCCTTTTTCCAACATATAGACTTTCTTTTCCACCCAATCTTAACCAAACTTTCACAGTTTGTGTATGACCATCAGACCATCAGATCTCAGCAGATGCCAAAAATGGGCCAGATCATGTTTTAAGTTATTGCCCATTGTGTGTGAAAAAATATGCAAAAAATGGACATTAATCTGGATAGGGACATCATTTTTCATCCCATCTTCACCAGTCTTGCACAGTTTGTCTATGACCTTGATATTACAGTTGAAGTTGAATATAAGCAAGATTAGACCAAAAACACCAGAGTTATTGCCCTTTGTTTGTGAAAAAAATATTCAAAAATGGACATTATTCAAGATAAGGACTTCATATTTCATCCAATCTTCACCAATCTTGCACAGTTTGTCTATGACCATAAAATTAAAGGTGAAGTCGAATATAAGCAAAAAATCGGGACAGAAACACCGGATTTATAGCCTTTTGTTTGTGAAAAAAATATACAAAAATGGTCATTAGGCGTAAAAAAATATATGTTTGTTTCAGGTAACCCGACGTACCCTAAAAAATGCTCCGACCCTCGAACATTTTATAGGGTGTGTCAGATTTATTTTTGGTTTATTTACCTTTTTGAATAATTAAATGTGTTTTTGATTAAATAAGTGTTTTGTTTTGATAGTATCCACTTATAAACAATGTTTAAGGATATTACTGATACGTTTTGAATATTTATTCAGTTTTAGAATCTTCAAGTTGACCATTTACCAAGTAAAAAAAAAAAAAATAAATAAAAAATCCCAACCTACCTACCCTAATTTTTGTGGGCATGTTACCTGAAACAAACATTATTTTCTTTTATGCCTTATTCATGATAGAGACTTCATTTTTCATCTAATCTTCACCAGTTGTGCACATTTTGTCTATGAACGGAAGATTATGGGTGAAGTAGAATATAAGCATGTTCGGGCCAGAAACACCAGAGTTGTTGCCCCTTGTGTGTGGAAAAAAACATCAACAAGTTATCAATGATTGGCTTGCACACACGATTTTTATTCAATGTTGACCAAACTTAAAGAGGGTATGTACGATTTCATCAAATTTTCAAACAAAAACATGAAAGTAATATAAAACACATAAAACGTTGATGAATAACAAACTACAGTAAAATTTCAGAAGAACTCGTATTTGAAAATCCTCGCAATAAGAGTTTTACGCTGTTAAAATACTTTTCATATGCCAGTCAAAAACTCATTCATGTACATTAGACATGTACAATATTGGGAAATCCCCACTATTTGTTGCAAGTTCTGTGCCGATGTTTTACATGCGCTCATACGACACATGGACACGTTTTTTGTTTCGTTTGTTTATTTGGGTTTTACGGCAGCTCAACACATTATGGTCATATCGTGCCGTTTGCGTATGTTGATTTCTTTATAGATTAGGAAATGTGAACTAAATTTTGTTATATGTGTTTATCTCTTTCAAGTACTGGATTAATGTCTAAGATGTGACTGTTTGGAAAAGTTCTTTTAATGAATTTACTTGGAAATATTTATCGTGAATATCAATGAGGTCTGCGCAATTAATAAGCATATGTTTGACAGTAAAATGTTCGTGACAAGGTATACACTGAGGTGCTTCTTCTCTGTTTAGAAGGTACTAATGTGTTAATCTGGTATGTCCTATTCTGCAGAGAGTTAAAACAATTTGATCTTGTCGGTCTGAAAGAGTAAAAGGTGTTGCGGAATCGAGACTAGGCTCTATCTCGTGTAATTTGTTAAGGGTTGCATCGTTCCAAATTGCTTACCATTCTGATTTTATAAGTTTATTAATTGCTGGTTTAAAATCACAATTGGGTAATTGAACATTGACAATCTGTAGACTAAGAGATTCTTTTGCTAAGGTATCAGCTTTCTTATTTCCACGTATCCCAATATGGCTTGGTATCCAACAAAAGGTGACTGTTTTGGGATTTTTGTTTCACACACAAATACGATTAAACGTCATTATCGGCGTAGCCCTAGGAATAAATGTGTTGTAATATAGAAGTTCAATTGAAATAACACATGAAATATGGTACGTATAACTGTTTATTTTTTTACTTTCCTCACTTATTAGCTCGACTATTCGAAGAATAGGTGACTATTCGAAGAATAGGTGACTATTCGAAGAATAGGTGAGCTTTCCTACTGCCCCTTAGTGTCGGCCTCCGCGTCTGAATTTGGTTTATGTTTTTATTCAAAAGTCTTGTAACTTCAAAACTACATAAGTTATTCACTTTAAACTTGGAATATACCTTTGTCATAAACTCCAGTGTCACGGGCAACATTACCCATAACTCTGTTTTGTATTTTGACAGAGTTATGCCCCTTTTTCACTTAGATTTTCTGGTTAAAGTCTATTTTTAAACAGTTTTGTAACTTCAAAACTACATAAGTTATTCACTTGAAACTTAAAACTAACCTTTGTCATCAACTCCAGTATCAAGGGCAACATTCCCTATAACTCTGTTTTGTATTTTGACAGAGTTATGCCCCTTTTTCACATAGATTTTCAGGTTAAAGTTTATATTCAAATGTTTTGTAACTTCAATACTACAAAAGGTATTCACTTGAAACTTGGAATATACCTTTGTCATCAAATCTAGTATCAGGGTGAACATTCCCCATAACTCTGTTTTGTATTTGGACAGAGTTATGCCCCTTTTTCACATAGATTTTCTGGTTAAAGTTTATATTCAAAAGTTTTGTAACTTCAAAACTACATAAGTAATTCACTTGAAACTTGAAATTAAGCTTTGTCATTAACTCTAGTATCAGGGGCAACATTACCCATAACTCTGATTTGTATTTTGACAGAGTTATGCCCCTTTTTCACATAGATTTTCTGGTTAAAGTTTATATTCAAAAGTTTTGTAAGTTCAAATCTACATAAGTTATTCACTTGAAACTTGGAACTAACGTTTGTTATCAACTCTAGTATCAGGGCAACATTACCCATAACTCGGTTTTGTATTTTGACAGAGTTAGCCCACTTTTTACATAGACTTTGTGGTTAAAGTTTTTGTTCCAAAAATTTATAAACTATACAAAGCTTCTCTCAAAAGTTTTGTATTTTAACAAATGTATGCCTCTTCCACTATCCAAAATATGTACCATCTGAAATACGTCGAATAGTCGAGCACGCTGTCCTCTGACAGCCCTTGTATTCATTCTCTTCTTTGTTTTGTACAAATATGAGAGAGTGAAATGTTCATACTGTAATCGTTTATATCCCCTTTAACAGTTTGCGTATGTCCATAAAAATTGATTTGATAAAATTTGATTTCCAAAAGTTGCAAACCTTGCATGCAGTTATTTGTATATGCAACATTGATGGCTTCAGAGCATGCATTACCATCATTTATCATCATTGGACAGAAAATTATCAAAGAAAAGGCAAAACTTGACCTTGCACAGCCATTGCAATTATCGCATTGCAACTAGTTTTCCAAAACTGTCTGCAAAAAACCCCATTAAAATCTACTGTTTCTGCATTTTCCAGGATTGTCACTGCCTTAATGAAAAAGGGTCAGGTAAGAATATCAAGAAAAATGATTTGAGAACCATTAGCAAAACGACCGCACATCCTCTACCCAACTCGTATTTTAGTTAGCACATTGCACTAACCGATGTTTTAAATCAAGTCGATTCTATCCCCCTTTGTGTATTGTTTAGATACTTTAATTTTCAAACCTGTCATAACAGTATGGTCTTCATCTGTACCAGTTCTCAGGTGAGCTCTGTGGGCCATCATGGCCCTCTTGTTTATTTACTTACTTTATTGTTTTCATGTACACAGTAGAGGATACATGCAATGGAAATCAGAATGTCGAGTCGGAAGGTGGTACACTGCAACCAACAGGTTTGTTTTGTTATCTAATCGCAATACTTGCTTTGAAAAAAAAAAGAAGAAATTGTGCAACATCGACCAGAAAATGTTAATACATTATTAAAATAAATGTACATGTATAGAAATGAATTTCAATTGTCATTGTTTCAGATTCATCAGGTCAACTTCATGCGTACTTTCGAAAACATGTGAAACCAAAGAAGCAGCATGAGATAACAAACCTTGGCAAAGTGTGTACCATAGTATTTATATATATATACTCACCATACATTGGCATCTGAGTAAATTATACAGTCTCTGCATTACAATATGCTGTGTCATCAATGTGGAAATTTTACGTAACATTAGTCTATCTCTTTACATACAATGGCAATTTAAAAAACCAGGGCCTTTCTTTAATTTTATTATTTCGACTTTGTCACAATAATCACATTTGATTGTGTTGACACGCATGTAAGTGTACCTGTAAAAGCGATATGTTATGTATGACTATGCCTTGTATACACAGGTCTTTTCCTGGAGTAAAAAAGGGCCTCATTCCTAGTCATGAATATGAGTATTTTTTCCCACAATTACAGACATAAATTCCCCCCAAAATTCAGTTCACAATTAATATGTATTACTAAGGGAAATTTATTATAATTTCCCAAAACACTGGAAAAAGGCCTGATATATTTAATAATAAGGATTCATGAACAGATATACTGGTAAGTAAAATCTTACCTTAGGCTTAAAATCCTCATTTTTCTTAAGCATTTTATTCCATGTTTACCATGAAATTCAGCTTAATGCTCACTAATTATCAACTTATTATTAACAACTATTTACTTAACTGTTATTTGATTCGCTAATTTAAATGTAGTTTAAAAATATGATCTGACTCAGTTCGGAATTTGAGTGAAAATATTCGAGGCGCATCGTTGGAAAACCGGACTTAATGCATGTGCTTAAAGTGTCGTCCAGGATTAGCCTGTGCAGTCTGCACAGGCTAATCCGGGACGGCACTTTCCGCTTTTGCTGTATTGTCTGTTTCATGGAAGTCTCTTCTAAACATAAATACACTGTAGGCGGAAAGTGCCGTCCCGGGTTAGCCTGTGCGGACTGCATAGGCTAATCCGGGACGATACTTTACGCACATGCATTAAGACTGGTTTTCCCACGACGCGCCACATTCTATGTTTAACTTAATGTGTCTGGAATATGCCCAAGGAGAGTTGACCTTGAACAATACTCCTGACTGCAGGTGATATGGCTGTTGTCCAGGGAGATATCGTGTGGGACTGTGGTGGACGTGGGGTCGGGACTGGGTCACCTTGCTAGACTGCTGGCGTTTGGACACGGCCTCAGTGTCACCTCTATAGAGGCCTCCGACACGCATGCACCAAAGGCCACCAAATATGACAGGTTGCCTAACTTATGGTCATCTTAATTAATTCAAATATTGTTAAATTAAGATAAAGAATCAACTAGTTGACTTTAATATTTGACAGAGGGGGTAATCACATGATGATCAAAAGGGAATCAAAATGGCGAAACCTTGCAAAAACAGGTATTTTATGCCTTTTTATACTCTTTAATTATTTGCTTAAAAATGTTAATGCCGCCCACTTTCCAGGCACATTCGTTAGAAAGTGTTTAGCGTTTATTTCATGTCTGTCTTCACTCTAAATCTCGACATTACTCTGTGCACATTTTCTAAGCGGGGACTGTTTTCCATGTAATTTGTGATCATTACTGGGTTTCACTTAGGAAATCGCTCTCTTTTAGGATGAAATAAGAGAAAATGTTATATTAAAAATGTGCTAGGAGTATTCTTTGGGTGTTTATATAAGGGTTTGGTATTGGGCAGATGTCTCAAAGTTGTTGTTTTAAGTTGTACGCACCAAAATAGTTTTTTTATCTAAATGGGTCCCACATCTGGTTTGATCAAAAAGGGGTCCCGTTTTATTTCGGAAAACCTCAATTGAAGCTTATCTGGTAAAGTTTGAAACTTTGAACGTTCAAACAATTATTAGACATACACGTGTATGTGTTTCCTGTAAACACTCTTTATTTAACGTTATTTCATGGGCATTAGATTGCATACATCAAAGAGAACTAAAATCCATAGTTGGTTTGGCGACATTCAAATGTCTTCCTAAGTTGGAATTGTATCTTGCTCGGTGCTGAAAGATTTCATTCAGTTTTGAAGTCATAAAATTATAATCATTGAATGGTGCATTTTGATATGTGTTTGTTATATTAAATAATGTTTATGCTATTTTCATTTTCAGACAGATACGGAAACAATCGCCATTGCTACTAGACTATGATCGGAGTGTGGCCAAGAATTTGGGTTAAGAAGTGGCTACAGCCGCCATGTCAGATATTACACAGCATTCGCACCTTACAGGTGTTGTGGGCAAATGTTTTTCGACAATGACAAAGGTTATAGTGCACATGTGTTTCAAACAATACTTTGCAAGACAATGTTGAGTGTATGGTGCATTAACAGGCATTTCTTAATCTTAATTTGTATTAATTCGCATATAAAATCATGCTTAAGTTTTTTAAGGAATCATTATATAGGAATAATTGATGCCCATCTAGTTATTATTAAGCTGAACAATAGTCAACATTTATAATCACTATCATTTTTTAAAATTCGTAGTTACACATACAGTTGAAAATTTCACTACTCATTTAGTAATATATCAGCATGTTGTGTTATATTCTCTGATATGATAGTAATGCTCGTTTATTACATGTAGAAACTAAAGCACATTTTATTACAAATTTTATCTATATTCTAAGCAATAAACCATTGTTTGGAATGATGACTAATAAATAAAAGCACGACTTGGCACACATTTTATATACGTATATATGAGAATCAGTCTTTTGCTCTTACAATTATTCTATTATAAAAAGGTCAAAGTGGTAGACATATGCGGTTGAGATATTAATACCTTATTTACGTATAGTAAAGATAGATACGCTTGACTTTTTACGTGTACACAGAGCGTGAAATACTTGAACTCTCAGCATAATCTTGTTATCTGGATACCATAGAATATATAAATATCCATTCAAAAAATATGTTTGTCTGCCTTTGAAGGTTCATTAATGTGTTCAAATTGATAATGAAGCAATCATTTCAATCACAAATCATGTGTGTCTTATTGCAACTGATTATTGCAGTTCTTTCAGATTTCTTACAACGCTATAAGTGATTGTATGCTCCATGTTTGATCTCACGTGTTTATATTTTTACTCTGTTATATTAATTTGGATCTCATATACATTGATTAGTGTGATTTAAAGCTTTGATCTAAAATTATATTGTTCAGTTGAACGTCAATGACACTCAGTTATTGTTCAGTTCTCTCTTGCCTTGTTATTGATATATTATGTGTTATGATATGTCATAAGAAATAAAATACAGCTAATAAAACTTCCAGTGACTTTATTTCTTGACAAGTATCTAACAAGCACTTATTGAAAATACACTTATTGTGTACTATAATCTATAGTTTGAGACACATCTCATATCTGCAATGACTTAACTGAGCAGGGCACAGCAACGTTGAAACGATGAATTGCAAAATCATAGAACGCTCCGCCTTTCTGTTTGTCGTAGGTGCTTGTCCAAGGATATGAAAACAATTGATTGGATTATACAACCATGTGCGATTATTGACCACTGAAATATAAACCGTTAATTGGTCAACTCAATCCTTGATTGACAAGTCACAACTGGTCAGTAAGGAGTACGGGTAATTTCATCAACGTTGAAAAATAGCGAAAAAACATTGAAAAACATTCATTCCTTTTCAACATGGATATAGTTGTATTAGTAGCTGACCTTGAAAATACATACTTACATTAAATACATTAAAACAACCAAATATAATGCTACATGTAATGTTTATTTAGCATATGCCATGAGAGTAAAACTATACAAAATTGACAATAGTAATGCTTAAATACAACATTGCGTAAACACATATGCAACCATACCTTTTACAAACGGCTAAATATGTGTTTACTTCAAATACATATATATAGAGGATATTTTTATTAATACCTTAAGTGTAAATTATGAGTGATAAATAATGTTTTCACTTAGACAAAGTAAAATAAAAGCTGACTAATATACATGGTAAAATTTATAACTTATTCATATTAATAGATCACTTGAAATCACTCTGTCATACAGTTTAACATCATTCTTTACAATGCATTGCGAGTACTTTCAATCTTAAATTAGTTGTATTACTTTTTTGAAACATTTGATTTACAACCACATTGTAAATCTTTAGTCTCACAACTTTTATTTAAACCCTGCATCTTAAATGTGTGCAGTATCTTGAATAAGAGATGAGTCAGTGGCTGTGTAGCTTTGCAGTAGACAACGCATCTTGTCAGATCTTTCCCAGTGCTGCACCAGGGTGATTGAAGCACACCAGAATCTGAATAAAATGATTACAAATTTTATGTTTTTTCTTGAACAAATGTTAACAAACTAAGTTAATTCTGTCTAAATACTATTCGAGAATACAAATTCATATCATCGGAAAATTAGTATGTGTGGTCACTGCAATATAAAATACAAAGTGGTTGCATTGAATTCACATATTTAAAGCAATTAAAATTTTAACTTAAAATTATAAACACAAATATTAACACAGGCATTTTCCCTTCTGAAATAATATGGCTTTTCAGATATAAACGTTTTAATCTATACTTGTTTGTTTAATGTAATATTATTTTTAAACAGAAACACATCTAAATGTATTTAAGAAATAGAAAAAAAATATTTTAAAGCATTGACACTTATGGTTTTTTTTGTTCCTAAAAAGCATCATAAAGGATGGGCGATAATGGAACTAACATGGAAGCAAATCAAGTCATTACATACCACAGGACTGTGTATAGTAGTAATGCTTGTTATCTGGTGATGCAATGTAGCACTGGAAAATTGAAAACAAATTAAATTCTAAAACTATGTATATGCAGTATAATGACAAGAAATGACGTACGTATCAAATGTCACTTTCATGTTACAAAAGAGCACTTGCTTCTTATTTGGTTAAGGTTCGACAGGTCTCGTCCTAGTTATTAGATACCTTGCCCAGAGCATGATTTCAAGTTTCAATTTAGATCAGAAAAGCTTTAAATGAGTTTCTCTGTTTTCTGACTTAAAATGGGACCCCATTGTGATCATATCAGATGTGGGACCCGTTTAGATAATAAAACATTTTTGGTGCGTACAACTTGAAAAAAAGATTCTGACATGTCTGACCCTAGCGAAACACATTTATAAACATTCAAAGAATATTCCGAACACATTTTTGTTTTTGCACTTTATCTAATTTCATGCTGAGAGAGGGATTTCCTACGTGAAACCCAGAACAATCACAAATTACATGGAAAACAGTCCCTGCTTAGAAAATTGCACCGAGTAAAGTCAAGATCTAGTCTACTGAGTACTGAGTCTAAACAATGTAAAAGTACATCTTAAGATGTATATTTTGTTATTGTTTATAATTATTGCAGAGAAATTGACAGAGAAATCAAGAAGAAAATGGAGGTAAGTTTCAGTCAGTTCCATAGTGTTTAAATGTAACAAAAGGCTACAGTATTTATATGTTTTTTCCCTTAGCTAAACTACTGAATATAAAATGGGTTAATATTTGACAAAGTTATTTTCACTTAGAAGAAGACTGTGAAATCCATTAAAGAATGTCCATGTACCTTAAATGCAACATTTCATGTAAAATAATGTTACGCGTCTCGTTTGTGATTTTTCTTTTTAGCTCACCTGAGCACAACCTGCTCATGGTGAGCTTTTGTGATCGCCTTTTGTCCGTTGTTCGTCGTCAGTCATCCATTGTTAGTCGTTCTTCGTCAATATTTACCTTGTGATCTCGAGAGGCCATATTGATTGCCCAATCTTCATGAAACTTGCTCACAACAATTGTGTGTCCGGATGATAAAGATATCTTGGATGTTTTTAAAACTGGGTCGTGTGGGGTCAAAAACCTGGGCCCAGTTGCTCAAAACTTTAACGGCCAATTGAGATAACAACAGTTCACTTTTGGATGAATTTAGTTATGAAAATTAAATGTTTAAGTTGCAACCTGTGAGTTTATTTAAAATAAAATTAAATGCTCACATAATTTTCTAATGTTTGATAAGTAATTTGCCTCTGATATCAATTTCATTTACATCTAAGGTAAACAGGCTGTTAGCTTAATTGGCCGTTAAAGGTTTGAGCAACTGGGCCCTGGTCGCTAGGTCAAATTGAAGAAAATCTAGTGAACACTCTAGAGACCACATTTATAGCCTACTCATCATCAAACTTGCTTAGAACATTTGTCCTAATGATATCTCGAACGAGTTAGAAATTTGATCATGTGGGTTTAAAAACTAGGTCACTAAGAATTGAAATTTTGAAAAAGTTGTGAACACTCTAGAGGCCATATTGAAGAGAAGGCTTGTGAATACTCTAGAGGCCACATTTATAGCTCAATAATCATGAAACTTACTCAGAACATTTGTCCCAATAATATCTCGGACAAGTTCAAAAATGGGTCATCATGGGGTCAAAAACTAGGTCACCAGGCCAACTGGAAAAAAAAACGTGTGAACACTCTAGAGGCCACATTTATTGCCCAATAATCATGAAACTTGCTCAGAACATTTGTCCTAATGATATCTTAGACGAGTTCAAAACTGGGTCACGTGGGGTCAAAAACTAGGTCACCAGGCCAAATTATCTGGTGAGCGAAATTTATAAATTATACATTGAGATGGAATATGTAAAAAAGAATAGTGTCAACGTACATTATTCTGACAGAGCTCATTCATATTATGACCTGATATTCAAAATATTTGTACATTCTGTTAAACTTGCAGATGGTGGGTGACAGAGTTATACTTCCGAATCATGTTACCAGCATGATATACCCTAACATGACCACTGAACAGTTCCTTAGTATACTAGACAGTGCCAACAACTCAAATGGCTTGAACAATCAAAGGGAGGCAACTATGGTTTCAGAATCTGAAGACAATGACTATGATTTGAAAAAGGCCACATTGGTGGGCAAACAACAGAGTAAATGTGGTGGGATAATAGGTACTATGCCCAATGCTGTTGATTTACAATGGTGCAAAGAACAATTCAAAGCAAGTAAAGAAAATTCAAATACTCAAACAAAATCAGAGACAACTGAGAGAAATAATCAAAAGATGGAATGTTTCCACATGTATGAAATTAAAAGATATAAGAGACATAGTGGAGACAACTTTGACTCTGAAATTAAAAGTAAAATAAGCAAATCAGACAAAGAACGATCAAATTTACATGTTAATAAAAACTCAACAGATATTATAGTTCATAGTGACATTCAACCATCAATGTTATGTGCAGATGAATCAGCGCTACAAGAACAATCAGATCAGTTCAGTACATATCCAACAGACAGTTTATATAATGAACATTATTCCACTTTAAAAACTGACAAAGATAATGAACATTCTGATTTAACAAATAATGAAGAAAATCAAGATGGCAAAGGTGCCAAAGAATCTACAGTATCAGAATGTGAAACAGCTTGTAACAGTGTGTTTAGTATACAGCGTGACATGAAGTTTATACTGACCGGACTGCACGCCTGCGGAGATCTGACCCCGACATTTTTGAGGATCTTTGTCAGCTGTGATGCCGCGGTGGGTTTGGCATCTGTCGGCTGCTGCTACATGAAGTTAACTGAGAAGTGAGTGTGTGTGAGAGGTGTTCTGTTGCATGTTTCATGTGATTTTAATTACATTGGCGATTGACTAAATTTGTAGCTTTTGGCAAATGGCAGAGTGTGCTCATAGTATTCTTTAGTAAATTAAACTCTCTTTTTTTAAATGAAATTCCTATTAACATCGAACGGTTTTATTCAGATAACAGTCTGGTGAAGTTAAGTGCTGGTATCACTTATGTTCAGATTGGCCTTCAGAGCTTAATGGGTATGGCCCCAGCTTGCAACTGCTATGCAATCTGTCTTCTAGGTCAGCCACAGGCACCCCTGGGTACCCCATGAGTGAGTTTGTATCTGGGCTACCCAACCACCAGCAGTCCTTCATTGCTAGGGAACTGGCCTGTCACTTTGCAGATACATATTATAAGCGACTGAAAGGTGAGAGGAAAATTCTGTCTTTAATGTTTCAAAGTATGAGATTTCAGATTAAATAACAATTCAATTGTCCATTTCATGGAAGAATCTGTTGTAATTCCAGCTACATACATAAACATTTACCTGTAAAACAATACTTAATGCTTTACATCTAAATGTTGATTAAATCTTAAATCTGCAAATATTGTCTTGGAATACAATATTTGCAGATGTAAGGTTTGGTATTGTTGGAATGTTTTAATAAAAAATGTTGTTAAAGTAATTAAAGCTGCAGTCCATAGAATGTAATTCAATACATCTTAAATTGGCATATGAACGGTAATGACGTTTTTTTCGTCTGAAAACTGTTTCTTATTTACCAAAGGCATTTTATAATGTCTGTGTTCGAAAACGCTTGGTACAAATGGAATATACACTTATGTACATGCTTATATACTCCAGAGGCATCACCAGCTATCGCATACAAATAACTATACGATAAAAAGATACCAAAACGTTATTATTATACCCCCTCAAACGAAGTTTAGGGGGGTATATAGGAGTGAGCTTGTCAGTCTGTCGGTCTGTTGGTTTTTTGTTTCCGGATGATAACTCAAGAAGGGCTTGACATATTCAAATAAATTTTGGTATAAATGTGTAACATCATAAAATACAGGTCAAGGTCAACGTTGGTTACAAACCACTAAATTTTGACAGAGTTATGGCCCCTTTTGACTTAAATTCCTTAAAAACATGGTTTCTGGATGAAAACTCAAGAAGGGCTTGACATATTCATATAATTTTGGTACACATGTGTAACATTATAAAATACAGGTCAAGTTCGACTTTGGTTACAAACCACTAAAGTTTGACAGAGTTATGGTCCCTTTTCGACTTAAATTCCCTAAAAACATGGTTACCGGACGATAACTCAAGAATGGCTTGACATATTCAAATAATTTTTGCTATACATGTGAAGCATCATAAAATACAGGTCAAGTTCAACTTTGGTTACAAACCACTAAATTTTGACAGGTCCAATTTTTACTTAAAATTTCCTAAAAACATGGTTTCCTGAAAATAACTCAACAATGGCTTGACATATTCAAATAATTGTTGGTCTACATATGTAGCATAATAAAATACGGGTCAAGTTCGATTTTGGTTACAAACCACTAAATTTTTGACAGAGTTATGGCCCCTTTTCGACTTAAAATTTCCTAAAAACATGGTTTCCTGAAGATAACTCAACAATGGCTGGACATATTTAAATAATTTTTGGTCTACATATGTAGCATAATAAAATACGGATGAAGTTTGATTTTGGTTACAAAACACTAAATTTTGTCAGAGTGATTCCCCTTTTTAGCTCACCTGAGCACAACGTGCTCATGGTGAGCTTTTGTGATCGCCTTTTGTCCATCGTGCGTCGTCAACATTTACCTTGTGAACACTCTAGAGGCCACATTTATTGGCCAATCTTCATGAAACTTGGTCAGAACATTTGTTCGAATGATGTCTTAGCCAAGTTCGAAACTGGGTCATGTGGGGTGAAAAACTAGAGCACTAGGTCAAATTGAAGAAAAAGCTTGTGAACACTCTAGAAGTCACATTTTTTGCCCAATCAACATGAAACTTGCTCAGAACATTTGTTCTAATGATATCTTTGCCGAGTTCGAAAATGGTTCTGATCCGTTGAAAAACATGGCCACCAGGGGGCGGGATCAGTTTTCCTTATATGGCTATAGAAAAAGCTTGTGAACACTCTTGAAGTCACAATTTTTGCCCAATCGACATGAAACTTGCTCAGAACCTTTGTTTTTATGATATCTCAGCCAAGTTCGAAAATATTTCCGCTCCATTGAAAAACATGGCCGCCAGGGGGCGGGGCCAGTTTTCCTTATATGGCTATAGAAAAAGCTTGTGAACACTCTAGAAGTCACATTTTCGCCTAATCAACATGAAACTTGCTCAGAACATTTGTTCTTTTGATATCTCGGCCGAGTTCGAAAATGGTTCCGGTCCGTTTAAAAACATGGCCGCCAGGGGGGGGGATCACTTTTCCTTATATGGCTATAGGAAAAGCTTGTGAACACTAGAAGTCACATTTTTAGCCCAATGAACATGAAACTTGCTCAGAACCTTTGTTCTGATGTTATCTTGGCCGAATTCAAAAGTAGTTCCGGTCCAGTGAAAAACATGGCCGACGGGGGGGGGTGCAGTTTTCCTTATATGGCTATAGGGAAAGCTTACGAACACTTTAGAAGTCACATTGTTTGCCCAATCGACATCAAACTTGGTTGGAACATTTGTCCCAGTGATGTCTCGGCCGAGTTCGAATCTGGGTCATGTGGGGTCAAAAAGTAGGTCACTATGTCAACTTGAAGAAAAAGCTTGTTAACACTCTAGAAGTCACATTTTTAGCCAAATCTTTATGAAACTTGGTCAGAACATTTGTCTTAGTAATATCTCGGCTGAGTTTGAATCATGGTCATGTGGGGTCAAAAACTGGGTCACTAAGTCAGATTGAAGAAAAAGCTTGTCAACACTCTAGAAGTCACATTTTTTGCCCAATCTTTATGAAACTTGGTCAGAACATTTGTCTTAATAATATCTCGGCGGAGTTCGAATCTGGGTCATGTGGGATGAAAACTAGGTCACTAGGTCAAATTGAAGAAAAAGCCTGTTAACACTCTAGAAGTCACATTTTTGGCCCAATCTTCATGAAACTTGGTCAGAACATTTGTCCCAATGATATCTTGACCGAGTTTGAATCTGGGTCATGTGGGGTCAAAAACTAGGTTACTAGGTCAAATTGAAGACAAAGCTTGTTGACACTCTCAAAGTCACATTTTTTGCCCAATCTTTATGAAACTTGGTCAGAACATTTGTCCCAATAATATCTCAAACGAGTTCAAATCTGGGTCTTGTGGGGTCAAAAACTAGGTCAAATTGAAGAAAAAGCTTGTTAACACTCTCGAAGTCACATTTTTAGCCCAATCTTCATAAAACTTGGTCAGAACATTTGTCCCAATGATATCTTGACCGAGTTTGAATCTGGGTCATTTGAGGTGAAAAACTAGGTCACTAGGTCAAATTGAAGAAAAAGCTTGTTAACACTTTAGAAGTCACATTTTTTGCCCAATCTTCATGAAACTTGGTGAGAACATTTGTCCCAATGGTATCTCATCCGAGTTCGAATCTGGGTCATGTGGGGTCAAAAACTAGGTCACTAGTTCAAATTGAAGAAAAAGCTTGTTAACACTCTAGAAGTAACATGGTTTGCCCAATCTTCATGAAACTTGGTCAGAACATTTGTCCCAACAATATCTCGGCTGAGTTTGAATCTGGGTCATGTGGGATTAAAAACTAAGTCACTAGGTCAAATTGAAGAAAAGCTTGTTAACAATCTAGAGGCCACATTTTTTGCCCAATCTTCATGAAACATGGTCAGAACATTTGTCTTAATGATATCTCAGCCGAATTCCAATCTGGGTCATGTGGGGTGAAAAAGTAGGTCACTAGGTCAAATTTAAGAAAAAGCTTGTTAACACTCTAGAAGTCACATTTTTTGCCCAATCTTCATGAAACTTGGTGAGAACATTTGTCCCAATGGTATCTCATCCGAGTAAGAATCTGGGTCATGTGGGGTCAAAAACTAGGTCACTAGGTCAACTGGAAGAAAAAGCTTCAATTTTAAAATGTACTTCAAAATTGTTGTTTGACTTAAATTCCCTTAAAACATGGTTTCCTGATGATAACTCAACAACGGCTTGACATATATAAATAATTATTGGTACACATCATAAAATACAGGTCAAGTTTGACTAAGGTTGCAAACCACTAAATTTTGTGGTGGCGTTTGGTGTGGTCAAGGTCAGCATTACTAAAAATAGACAAACAGTTTCCGCTCAATACCTAGAGAACGAATTGAGATATTTTAATGAAACTTCATATGTAGATACCATATATCTAGACCTCTCTTGAGATTGCACATGGAGTGGGTGGGGTCAAGGTCACCTTTTCTAAAAATAAAAAAAATAGTTTCCACTCAATAACTTAAGAACTTATTTTAATGAAACTTCATATGTAGATACCTTATATTGAAACATCGCTTTGGATTGCAAGGTCAAGATCATCATTTCCTAGCCATAGGTGTATGACCTTCACCTTGCACCCAGAACTTTCTTTCATTATTGTGCTGAATTTTATGCATTTCGTTTGAAAAATTTGGTTTTCGTGGAATTTCCACATTTCTTGGTAAATTTTATTTTTGGTACACAGGTGTAACATCATAAAATACTGCCGGGAGGGGCAGTTTTCCTTATGTGGCTATAGGAAAAGCTTGTGAACTCTCTTTAAGTCACATATTTTGCCCAATCAACATAAAACTTGCTTAGAATGTTTGTTGTTTAGATATCTCGGACGAGTTCTAAAATGGTTCCACTCCGTTGAAAAACATGGCCACCAGGAGGCTAGGCAGTTTTCCTTATATGGCTATAGAAAAAGCTTGTGAACACTCTAGAAGTCAGATTTTTGGCCCAATCAACATGAACCTTGCTCAGAACCTTTGTTCTTATGATATCTCAGTCGAGAACGAAAATGGTTCCGGTCCACTGAAAAACATGGTCGCCAGGGGGGGTGGCAGTTTTCCTTATATGGCTATAGGAAAAGCTTTGTGAATACTCTAGAAGTCACATTTTTTTACCCAATCAACATGAAACTTAATCAGAACTTTGTTCTTATGATATCTCGGCTGAGTTCGAAAATGGTATCGGTTCCTTGAAAAACATGGCCACCAGGGGGGGGGCGGGGGGGGGGCAGTTTTAACTATATGGCTATAGGAAAAGCTTGTGAACACTCTAGAAGTCAAATTTTTTGCCCAATCAACATGAAATTTGCTCAGAACCTTTGTTCTTATTATATCTAGGCCAAGTTCAAACGTGGTGCCGGTCAGTTGAAATACATGGCCCGCAAGGGGGTGGGAGGCAGTTTTCCTTATATGGCTATAGAAAAAGCTTGTGAACACTCTTCAAGTCATATTTTTTACCCAATCAACATGAAACTTGCTCAGAACCTTTGTTCTTATGATATCTAGCTCGAACATGGTTCCAGTCTGTCAATAAACATGGCCGCCAGTGTGTGGGGGGGGACAGTTTTCCTAATTGGGCTATAGAAAAGGCTTGTGAACGCTCTGGAAGTCACAGTTTTTGTCAAGCAACATGAAATTTGCTCAGAACATATGTTCATATCATATCTTGGCCGAGTAAGAAAATGTTTCCTGTCAGTTGAAAGGCATGGCTACCAGGGGAGAGGAGGGGGTTCAGTTTTTCTTATATGGATATATTGAAAATTTTAAAATGCTTGTGAACACTCTAGAGGCCACATTTGTATCCCAATCATCATGAAACTTATTCAGAACATTTGTTGCAATGATACCTTGGACAAGTTCGAACCCAGATCACATGTAGTAAAATACTAGGCTACCAGGCTAAATTGGAAAAAACAAGCTTGCGAACAATCTAGAGGCCACAATTTTAGCTGAATCTTTAAGTAACTTGCTCAGAACAGTTTTATTACTTAGCCCCTAAGGTGAACGACCTAGGGCCTTATGGCCCTCTTGTTTTGTATGTTGATTGGTAAGATGTCCATAAGAAATGATTTCAGCAAAAATGTATATTTATTAACATATTTCTGGACTGCAGTTATAATTGCATCTGGACTGCACATGTTTTGCAGCGGGGTCTTCCCACCTGAAGATACACAGCTACAGGGCGGCGCTGGAGTGGCTGGTCAACCAACTGAACACAGCCTTCCAGAGGTCCTCCGTACAGATCCCCGCCAAGAAGAGTAACACCATGGACTTTGAAAAGTATGGTGCATAAATTTTAAAAGACGACCAGATTAGGCACGTACAAGTGTAATTGACACATGGAAATCTACAAGATATGCAGAAAAGAAAATCAGGGTGTACATTTATGCACAAAATTTTGAATGTTTGCGTACACATAGAAAATGAAAAACATACATATAAATGATATCCGACATTTACAACAGTTGAGGCATGTCGTGGGAAAACCGGGCTTAATGCATGTGCGTAATGTGTCGTCTCGGATCAGCCTGTGCAATCTGCACAGGCTAATCTGGGACGGCACTTTGCGCCTTCAGTGGATTTATGATTAGAAGATACTTCCTCGAAACAGAAAATACCATAAAAGCGGAAAGTGCCATCCTAGATTAGTCTGTGCGGACTTCACAGGCTAATCCGAAACGACACTTTATGCACATGCATTAAGCCCAGTTTTCCCACGACACGCCTCATTCATATTCTTGAAATATCAATCACATTATGTTAAGGTTGCTCCACTGTATTTGTTTGCACTTTTATTCAAACCAATGAATTACAGACTGAAAAGTACATTTACTCCTATACATGTTAGACTGAGTGTACATTTACCCTCATGAATTCTGGTTTGAATGTACAATTACCCACTACACCAACAATTATCTGGAGCACTGGTGCATAATATTTATGATGTGTAGTAAGACTGGTCATTTCATAGTAGATTTACTGCTGTTCTCTGTTTGTCTTACTTCGCAATGCCTTGTGAGTGGCTTTAATTTTCTTGGTATTTTTCTGTCACCTAGCTATGCCAGACTAGGCCTTAGGAAGCTGGGAATATCCTGTGACAACCTGACCTCTGACCCCCTGGAGCAGGCTGTTGCCATGACGACCAGGTGGAAGGACGTGGTGGCCTTCTACACGATACGCCTGGCGCTGGCTCCAGTGGTGGAGTCACTCGTGCTCCTCGACAGAATGATGTTCCTGCATGAGCATGGTAGGCATGCTTTTTTGGTAAAACAGTCCAATGGAATGGAAATTTGGAAAAACAGCTGAACATCTACCCCCACTCAAATCGTGGCTGTTTAACACAGATCTAACAAAAATCAACAACATTTCTGATAAATATGTTCAGTAAAATGTTTCATCGTCTAAAAAGAGAAGATTTTCACGCCTGGTAAACTTTGGTATTTCTTGAATTTATAACATGGCTAAAACAGAATATAAATATTTTGCAACTGCCCTGGAACCTGCAAATGGTTATTAAATGATCTGTGGTTCTCAACTTAACATATATACCAAAGTTATACCAATATCATGAAGACTGATCAAAAACTTTTATAAACAAAATCCACTATTACCCTAGATATAGACATTTGAAGTCATTTGTCGATTTGAACTTAATTAATTTTTACTCTTAGTAACCTTAACTGAACCAAGCTAAAGTTTACTAGGCATTAGAACATATTAAATTACCGTAACTAGTAAGATTGTTATTACCTGTATGTATGATTTATCTATGTGTACTTGTTTTTTTATATTGTCTAAAATACATCTTAATGCATATAGAATTTTACCCAGATGAATAGAATCGCTGTAAGTAACACCTGGCTTTTTACCATAGTATGTGACTATGGGTTAAATTTGTGCAAGTAAGTGTATACCTGCAAGCAACCATAATAATTACCATAGAATATTAAAAGGGCCATTTTAAAATCAAAAAGCAGTTAAACCAAATAACAATGAAAACTAAACATTCAACGTGTTCACAAAGATTTTTAGCTCGACTATTTGAAGAATAGGTGAACTTTCCTACTACCCTGGCGTCAGCGTTCGCGTCTGAATTTGGTTAAAATTTTTATTCAAAAGTCTTGTAACTACATAAGTTATTCACTTGAAAACTTGTACCTTTGTCATCAACTCCAGTGTCAGGGACAACATTACCCATAACTCTATTTGGTATTTTGACGGAGTCATGCCCCTTTTTCACATAGATTTTCTGGTTAAAATATATATTCAAAAGTTTTGTTACTTCAAAACTACATAAGTTATTCACTTGAAACTTGAAACTAACTTTTTTCATCAACTCTTGTATCAGGGGCAACATTACCCATAACTCTGTTTTGTATTTTGACGTTAGTCCACTTTTTACATAGACTTTGTGGTTAAAGTTTTTGTTTTATAAACTATACAAGGCTTCACTTAAAAATATTGTATTTTAACAAATAAATGCCCCTTTCACTATCCAAAATATGTACCAACTGAAATGCTTCGAATAGGCGACCGCGCTGTCCTCGGACAGCTCTTGTTTTAGTCATGTTAGCCATAATCCGTTGTCAATGTTTGATTGAATTTCAATGTCAGTTACCTTTCACATGTCGTGAATGCATAAAAGCTACCAAATATTTTGGCAGATATTGTAACAGTAACTGGTATATTTATTGTTGTGATCACAACCTCAACTGAGTACTTAAATTGTGTTTCTGGTATATTTATTACTGTGATCACAACCTCAACTGAGTACTTAAATTGTGTTTCTGGTATATTTATTACTGTGATCACAACCTCAACTGAGTACTTAAATTGTGTTTCTGGTATATTTATTGCTGTGATCACAACCTCAACTGAGTACTTAAATTGTGTTTCTGGTATATTGATTGGTGAGATCACAACCTCAACCGAGTACTTAAATTGTGTTTCTATCTTCAGGTCATAGGAGTGCGTTGGTGCCAATTTTCGACCCAAGCCTGTCTCCAAGGAATTTTGTGTTGCTGTCAACTAAACAGAGTTAGAATGTTGACTCAGAATGAATGTACAACTTGTATATACATACGTGCCTTCACTATACATTACAATACAAGGTACTTCAGTCAGATGTTCATGAAATTATACCTTGAAATTATTTGTCATTGTTTCTTTGAAATGCCAGTATTGTTTACAAGGCATACATGTATAAATTAAGTAAAGAGCAAATTGTTATGTGAAAACTAAGAATACAGACTTGCTTGTATAAACAACAAGGCTTGTCACAGGATGTGACGTATGCCCCCGAAGCATATGCTTGTCAGAGGAAGGCAACACAATGTCAGTTACAGGTTGGCAAAAATGACGCTTCCTACAATAAATTTGTTTGTTTTGTTGGATTTTTCGCCGTTTTTAACAGTATTTCAGTCATATCACGGCGGTCAGTTAACCTACTCACACTTTTCCGGGGAAAGCTTAGCCGATCTAAGCGGTTAACCAGTACTTAGTTCACATACCTATGTCAGTAACTGACAACTGCCCTACTTGAATCAGAGGTAGGGGGAAAATGGCCGTATAAATAATTTCATGACCAATCCCCACACAAAGTATGTGGCCGGGCTGAGGTTCGAACTCTTGATCCTCGGATTGACAGTCTAGTGCTCTACCAACTGAAATAGCCGGACCCGGCTCCTACAAATACAGTTATGGTCCTTGCACTCTGCACTTCCTCTCAACATCCTCTATCATTGTATGAAGTTTCATTTGAATCCCTTCAATACTAATGGAGTTATGCTTCGCACAAGAAAATAAAACAAAGGTCAATAACTCTGTAAATATTGAAGCAAGAGTTATGGTCCTTGTGCTCTGCATTTCCTCGCATTGTCCTCTAGCATGATATGAAGTTTCATTTAAATCCCTTCAATACTAACGGAGTTTTGCTCTGCACAAGAAAATTAATGCTTCACTTAAGGAATAAAACAAAGGGCAATAACTCCGTCATTATAGAAGAAAGAGTTGTGGTCCTTATGTTCTGCACTTCCTGTCATTGTCCTGTATCATTATATGAAGTTTCATTAAAACCCTTCAAAACCTCTCGTCGGACGGAAGCGTGACGGATGGACAGAAAGACGATGCGATTACTATATGCCCCCGAATTTCCCTTCGGGGGGCATGAAAATAAAATGGAATAATACTGAAGATTGAAGAGTGCTAGTAGATTGAAGATCCATTAAGGATTACACTGAATTGTTAAAATATAGAAGTGACAAGTTTGTTTTAACTGTTTGGTTACTGTCAGCAAAATAATATCAAAATAGTATTATTATGATATTATCTACATAGTTGGTTTTTTAATTCATTTGAATTTTTTTATACTCTTGTAAGAGCAACCGTTATACTTTCATGTATTGATGTGTTTGTTTTAAATGTACTGTAATGTGTGATTTGTTGATTTGTATTTTTGTAAGAAATTAAAGAATACAAAATTATATATTTTTTATGTCTTTTGTGGTAGAGACTCCATTAAAACTAGACAGTATCTATGCTGGGCATTGAAGGTAGTATACCAGCACTGTAAAATACTGTAAATGTCTTTTACCTTGCTTTCGTGAGTTTTGTGATATTGTTAGAATAACTGAGTTTATTTAATGATGGTTAGGAACAAATTGTCAAAATTAGACGACTATTGCCTGAAAACACTGCTTTACCTTAACATATCAAAATTGCCAGAAAAAAAACAGGATTCACAACTACTCAGTAGTACCATGACCCATTGCCAAACATGACCTTGATTTCATAGCTGCAATTTGTGTGAAAACACATTTTCAAGCAAAATCCAAAGCCTTGACCCCATAATTGTGCAATCCTGATCAAGGCATCACCAGTATACATTGCTTAAGAGATAAAAATTATATTTAAAATTTTATATATAGCTTACCTTGGCCCCATGTACCACTTCTGCTTTCCCAAACACAACCTCACTGTAGGATACTGGTAGAAGTGAACAAAGTTTCATGAGAACAGGCATGTCCTAACAGCTATATAGGAATCACTTTGTCTTCCCCATGCATAAAAGGACTTCAAAATAAAGAAGCACAAACGTTCACCTAAATGAGATGGTGTCTCACGCAATTGTCAAAGGTCAAAATAGAGCACGTTTTTGACAAAATAGTGTTTTTCCATGCTGCCCCATGCATTGTAGGAAATTGAAATAATAAGGCACAAATGTTAACCAGTATGAGACGATGTGATGTGCGCAAGAACCAGATGGCTACCTTTAAGGTCAAGATCATACTTTGTCAAAGGTCACAATAGAGCACTTTGTCAAAATAGGAATTGTCCGAGCTCTAACTTCACTATGCATTGAAGGATGTTGAAATAACTTATCACACATATAGTCCTAGAAAGGATGGTGTGTAGCTTAGATGGCTACCATAAAGGTCAAGATCATGCTTCAAGGTCAAAACAAAATGCTTAATTTTCAAAATAGTGCTTGTCCGAGCTCCAACTTCCCCATGCATTGAATTATTTTTAAATAACTTGGCACAAATGTTAACCTATATGAGACAAAGTGTTGCAGGCCAGAACCAGATGGCTACCTTGAAGGTCAAGGTCATACTTTGAGGTCAAATGTCAAAATAAAGAACCTTGTATTTTGCTTCCACTCAATAAACTTCTGAATGCCTTGCAGGATTTTATATTACTTAAACGTATTATTCCCCATGACTGGACAATGTGTCGCTTACATGACCCATGCTTGGAGGTCAAGGTCACATTTCAAAGTCAAAATATTTGTATTTCATTCCTCTGTAACTTCTAAATGCCTGGAAGGATTTTAATATTACTAAAGAATATTACATGTATTCCACATGACTACACGATGTGTTGCACACATGTCCCAAGCTTATCAGTCAAAGGTCAAGGTCATAATACAAGATCAAAGATTTGTGAATAGTTTCCGCTTGTACTCTTCTTTTTGCATTTCAAGCCCATTTTTCCTCATATGCAGGTCATTTTGTCAGTCAATACATTGTTCTGTGTCAAAGCAATACAAAATTTAATGCAAAGCTCTTCATCTGCGACAAACAGCGGCGTAGCTTTTATTTGGCCATGTAGGCCGCAGCCTACACGTTCAGAAATAATGAAAAAAAAAAAATGACAAATCTGCAATAAAATTGAAAGCTTTGGGGGTGGGGATTTGCGTGGATCTAAATGACTGGTTAGCTCAATTTGTGTTGTTTGACTAATTTAACGAAGTTCATGATAATACTTTAAAACGAGTGTGATGCGACAAAAACACACTAATATCTTCAACGCCTACCGAAAATGAAATGCTGGGAAAACGCACTCCCCCATACACTGGCCACCATATGAAGTGGCTTACACATAATTTGGGACCAAGCTACGCCCCTGTCAAAGCCATTATGTGGGGGTATTAATCACCTTTAGTGATTGCTCAGTTTCATTGGTAATCTTTTTTTGAAATTTTATTTCCAATCTATCAAATACAACAATGTATGTTCATGGTGACCTAATCTATCCTCTATTTAAAGGCCCAGTTTAAGGAATGTCTGGCCACTCCATTGGGTATTCCACTCGGTGTATTGCTCCACTATAAAATATTTTATCTTTATAATCTTTTTTCTCAGCAATGGCTAAGTGCACTGTTTCCTCTGCAGCAGTGTATTGATCTCAGTTGATAAGGGTCACCACATGGTGACGACAGCAGGGTGCCAATACACAGGAGTATAATACCCTAAATTTGGGGGGGGGGGGTCAAATAAAGGATTAAACTAGGCCTTTAAGAAACTTGTCCAAACAAGTTACCTTTGAAGCATATACAGGTGGAAATCAAACATAAAATTTCATTACTACTGTGCTAGATCATGCTAAATGGCAATATCTATCAAAAGGCTTCCAGTGAAATCTCATCAACTTAATAATAAAGGTACTTGTTTTAATATGAATCCTCAAACACAACAAATCAGATACAATCCCATTTTTCCCTAGGAAAGTATCTGGAGCAAATGTGCAGCGTGCTGGAGTTTTGGTTAGACACTGTTCCTCTGGGACACTCAACACAGGCATGTTAGTAATATGTTTTGCAAACATCCAATGCCCAATGCAGTGATATTTCAAAATCTTAATTTGATGCTCAAAACAGATACAAAATCTGTAGTTCTCAAATAAACCAAGGTCAAACAATATGGTTGGCTTGACCCCTGTTATTGTCAAGCAGAACTAGGTACCCTTTCTGACCAGAGATCTTTACCTATTCCTTAGACATTATGTATTAAATAGGACGACAGTCCCAAATAGTAACCAATGAACAAGGCATAATACTAAAAATTTATTTTTTCAGTTTCAATCAACAACAAAAGACTTACAAAACACTGTTAGATCACCAATTTTTCAAGATCAGCACAATGAAGTGTTAATGTTTAATTGATTTTCTGAACATTTTCCCATGATGTGATACTTATCCATGAACATGAATGGGCCTACGATAATATGTTAGAAAACAATGATAATTATGACATGTTCTGTATATTACTTTATATCTCACCTCCTACATAAATGACGCGATCCGATTGGCTAAGAGCGGTCACATGACCATGGGGCATTTTCCATACACCATGGGTATATTTCAATACCCCATAGAAGTCAAATTACTTAGTCTGCTGACATCATGTTGCTTATTTTCATGACGCCATTGTGTGTATTTCATGCTATTTTGAAAGTTATTCTTTTGTTAATTTTCAAGTGATATCAATTAAAAGAAACAAGTGAAAGGGAGTCAGAGAGATATATTTGTTACACTGTTAGTAACTGAGGGTGTATGGGATATACACCCTCAGTGGTTTCATATCATACTCAAGCTTCCCTCTCGTATATGAAACCACTGAGGGTGTATATTCCATACACCATCAGTTACTAACAGTGTACTATTTGATGAAAACTGCAAGTAACTAATTTCTGCCAACATCCACTTAAAGACTCATTTAAGGTGAAAATTGTCAAATTTATATTAAATAATTAAAACATGTCTCGTAAAATTGTATTATTGTATGTGTAAGCTTCTATTATACCCAACGTCAGGAAACTATTTGATTTTTGAATACTGTTTAAAATAAAAACACCGATCCTCCAAGTAAACTATTTATAAACACTTGCTTTGTTTATTTGCTAGTGTGGTGATTTTCACAAGTTCAATGCTTTTTATGAATAACTGAACTGCTAACAGTAATGTAATTTGTCATAAACTGGACAAGTCATTTTGAGGGCCGTCTCTTAAACGTTTTGTACAGTATTTGAAGTTTAAAATATATAATACATGCAACAATTTACGAACTAAAAATCACTTGGTAAGTTTCTGACCACTATAATAAGTAAATTTGCATAGAAAAACCATGTTGCTTTGTGTATAAATTACCTTTGTTTTCTCAATGTGTTGTACCAATGTCTTTATTCAATTCTGACACTAGTATAGGTTTATTAGGTATTATTAGGTATTAGACGACCCTTGAAATTGAAACACTTCACTAACCACAAGAACAGGATTTGTCCATGCAAAAAACATGCATAGGATTCGCATTTCTTTTACGGGAAACTAGGACACCAAATGTTTTTAAATGTCAACAATCAAGCGGAAATAAAACGAGTCAAAACTTCATTTATTTTAACAAAATGTACACTAGTGTTTGGTCATAATGTTTTATTTTATGTGTTGATTAAATCTTAGTTAAATATTGGTGGTTGTCTTAATTTGCAGCACCGTGTGTGTGCCTTTAATAAACACATCTGAACAACTTAAGAAATACCATATTTAAAGAATGATTATTTTCTTTAAAATGAAAACAACCGCTTTACTAGAAAATGAAGGTATTTAACAAATGTACAAACGATTCTAAATGACAAGTTACAATAAGCTAGGCTTTGCCTCTGTCACAAATAAGGTATCGGAAATGATCATGTAATCAAAGACAATGTTATAATGTAATCAAAGACAATGTTATAAATAGTATAACCTGTTGTAATATATGTTTTTGCCAAAAGGAATTTCATTAACAATAGGCCTTTCCCAAAACTAGGTTACTTCCCTTGCGTAATCACGAGTGATGTCCCCTGCTCACTTCCGGCGACGTTTATTGATTATAAGGCGGTATAAGCGTTTTGATATTTACCGAAAAACATGCAATATATATTTGATTTTCAATCTTAAAATAGTGTTGATGTCGAAAAAATAAATTTACAAATATCAACATTCGTATATAATATACATCATGTACTTTATTTATCAATTTAATTAAATTATTATTTTGATATTTAACAATATTGTCTACTCTTTGCAGATTGACAAACAAACTGTACACAGTACGTTTAACGGTTATTATGCAACAAAACACAAAAATAGCGATTTCAGTATCTAAACAACCTATGCATTCATCATGTATTAAATTTGCATTATTAAATAAAATAAATAAAAAGCTGTTTTTAGTGAAATGAGTTTGCTAAGTAACTCTAAGCTAACATTCTTCTGGCGACTAAAATTACGAAAATAAGGTATCATCACAGAAAGTTTTAGCGTAATTCCAATGTTTTTGACGGCAACTTCTTATTTGAATTCCATACACATTTGTGTTTAACTTTAAAGCTTTTTTCGTTGCAGATATTCATGTGTTGTGTGCTTCGCTGTTACTTGAAATATAATGTAACAAAACAACTATCTTTTGAATTACTGTTAACACAATGTTACAATAACTAAAGAGGATGTCACTCCTCATTTAATGTTATACCGGGTGTTGTTTTAAAGAGATTAAGTAAGTAATTTGTTTATTATTGTGTCATGTGTTTAAACAATGTTCATGATAACTTCATATAATAAACGAAACAAATAACACCCGACCCAATGGGTCTATATGTCACCAGGAAAACAGACATAGATATATACATTTTGAAAAAAAGTTTACACAATTCAGAGTAAGTCATTAACTAAGCCAACAGAAGAGTCTAATATACGTTAGAATAAATAATTTATACTTGTTGAGTCTGTTTGATCAAGTATTTAGTTTTCCTTCATGTATATAACTTTGGGATTATTTCTTCATTTCTGTAGGAATCGTGGTAAACAAACACATTTTATTCTCGCAGCAGCTACGGTAATTCCCGTATGTTTTAGAAAAACAAAACACGATGAGCTCTTAAATGTTCACCACCTTTCAAGTCTTCAGAATTGAAAATAAAAAGCTGTGCTATATTATTTCACTCTTCAATTTAAACCAATTTATTAATTCGAAAAAGAGTTTAATTCTTTTAATTATGTTATGTTCTGTTCAATAAGGTGGCGAAATTTCACAGGGTGATAGGCAAAGAACAACAGTGGAGACAACAACATTTTAAAATGTTAAACTTTAATTTGAGACGCAAACAATGGAAACGAAGTGTGACATGTTAGTTGTCTCTGCGTGTAGATCTTTTATCATCAATGCATTACGCAACTGCACGAATTAGCGGTATTGTTCTAAGTGCAATTTGATAAGGTCCCAGCAGTTTGTGGCTTTGGTATTTTTATGACCCCCTCTTCAGTCAGATAACTAAGTATCAATTGAGAGAACTTGTGGTGGTATTATTATGGAAAACAACCGTTTAAGACAAGACAAGGAGACTACTTCTTTTTTCCGGATACCTGTCATACGGACATGTGGCCTTAGTAAAAAAAACGATACTACATTTAGTTCAAATAATTTATTTTTGTAAGATATATCCTCTATGAGTTTTTTATAACATTAAATAAAAAACAAACTGATTAAAAAATTTCCATTACAAGTTTTGAAAGCCGCTTGGTCTTAGATCTATAATACTTTATATGGCAAGCTAGGGAAAACGTCGCCGGAAGTCGGGTTTCAAATATGGCGGATATGATTTCGCAATAACGGGAGGTAATTTCCAAGGGAGATCACCTAGTTTTGGGAAAGGCTTATAATATACAGTACCAGTACTACATAGAAATTTTGCCTTAGACCAGTGTAATTACCAAATAATTTTGAAACCCTAAAAGACTTAAATTCAGATCAAGAATTCATGACATTAAGTATGTTTGATATCCTGTCAAATGATAATATTATTTTTGTTATTATATACAGGGATCTCACTAGGATTTTAAAATAGGAGTCCTGGGACTCCTTCCCCCTAAAAAGTAGGAGTCCCAAGTAGAAAAGAAATAAAATTTATGTTTGTGACGCGCGGAAGTGAATGGAATTTTTACAATTTATTCATTTATACAATATATGACAGTTACAAATAAAATAATAATCATGATAATAATAATTATTATTCTTTATATTATTTTTATTGGTTTATGCAATTATAATGATAATATATAACACTTAATCATGTCTTTCAAACAATATTTTTGTACCAATAAATAATTTTAAAACAGGTAAATTCTGGACAATTAGCAATTGATGGTCTAAACTTGTTGACTTATTTGTAATGTGTAAAAAGTTATGATGCGGTGATTACAGTACATAAGTTACTGTCAAGTAGAGTAATTGTGAATCAGGCTAACGACACAAAAATGTAAAAAGGAGCAATTATTGGTGATATTAAATACCAAAGTATGTGTTGTGTTTGCATGCGTTTTACACGTTTGTCACCTGTAAAATCGGTGACGAAAATTTTCGAGGTCGCGAAAATATGTGACGTTGCAAAATTTTGTACTTCAATTACCGCCAGTATTGTTAATTTATGTCTTGTCATAGGTGTTATATACTAAAAAGTTCCTTTATGTATAATTATTGATCGATGCTTTTATATTCCTGATAAAATTCAGCCCTAGATTTTCGTAAAAAATTTCTGTCAAAACAAAAATTCCTATCACCGTATTACTGAGATTTAGTTATTCATGAAATAGGATTGGCAATATAAATAAATGAAATCAGCTGAAGCTGTTTTTCACTCATTTTAACAATGTTGTTTGTTTTAAGTTGTCAAATATGTTCAGAACTGTTCTTAATTGAGGACGCCTTTTGTCACATTTCGGCGATTTCGCACTGTCTAATTGACTTGTGCATTAAAGCACAGCAATGTGTGAAAAATGTAAATTTACCAATGAAAATTAACAGTAAATGTCTGGAGTGGTGGGGGCGGAGCTAAGAGACTGCTGTGGGCGGAGCTTAAGGACTAGACTTTGACATCTGCAGTTTGTACTGGGGCCGATATTGATTTTATCGCGACTACTGCCGAGTTTACTGCAGGCACTCATGTATGTGTTAAGTAACAGGGTATATGCAGTAAGCCAAAAAGCATGCGTCCCAAGGACTCCTGGCATGGGTTTGACATGCGTCCTTTTGAAAAATTATGCGTCCAAATACGCTTGATTTTGCGTTTCCGAGATCCCTGATATATTCAGATTTTTTGTATTCGGTTTCAATAGCAAAACAATACAAAGATATATTTTTTGTTCTAAAAAAGTTAATTACGGTTTACTACAAACATTTTTTTAATTTCTTTAAGTTGTTTATGTACATGTAGCAATTGCATTATTAACAGCTCCAACATCAACGTTTATATACTCAGTTTTTCAACACATACTGTGTAACAAAGAAGCAACACTCCAAAACAATAAAAACAACATATCTAATGAATTTTACATCAGTACATTGTGCCCAAAGACAAAAAATGACCATGAAATGTATTAACAAAGTAAAGTACTTAAAACATAAAATGACCAAGGAATGAAACTAATATATAAAAGCAACCACATATATGTGCATTGTTATAAGCAGTAAATGAACTCCTTACACAAAAATATGTGGTGGAAAAATTAAAAAGCATTGTATTATCTACAAAGAATTTTCACACTTGAAACTAATATCTATTATATGGCATTC
This sequence comes from Congeria kusceri, assembly GCA_027627225.1. Taxonomy (NCBI): domain Eukaryota; kingdom Metazoa; phylum Mollusca; class Bivalvia; order Myida; family Dreissenidae; genus Congeria; species Congeria kusceri. The sequence continues at coordinate 79,307,934 of CM051025.1, read as the reverse complement.
TGTGTCTAGGCGAAAAGTACGGTCTTTTGCCAGGTGAAGGTCCCATAAAGTTATCATGTGGTGGACCGCCCCTAAAATTATCCCTGGGTCCTCTAAAATTATCCTGAAACCTAGGGTGGAAGTTCCTGGGCCTAATAGGCTCCTGCTCAAACCTAGGCCTGGCTTGCCAGGGTCTCTGAGGGGAGGCCCCGGGCCAGCGCGGGCCCCTGTGGTAAGTGTCCTCAAGGTCACCGTGACTCGGGTGCCTCTCCCGGGCTCCCTCCACCCAGCTGTTATCAGACGGATTGCCATCATCACTCCACTCCTGTTCCCTGTTCACATGGTGCCCATTGTCGTGATCGCCTTGGTTCCAGGCATCATTATCTTCAACCTCTTCAACGTAGTTATGTTCATTGTCATTTTCAATTTCCATGTCATCTGAATGCACCGATGCAGGCCTCCCACCTCCTGTCCCAATGACCCCTATTGTACTTATGGCTTGCCCTGAATGCTCACTAGAATGCACTGTAATGTTGGTTAATGTTCGAGATGAAGGTGGAGGAGGGAGATTTTCAGCTGCACCAGATTTCTGTTTCAACATGTTTATAAATTCAGACTGTGTGTCATTTGTGTTATAATTAATACCTGTTTGAGGCTTCCTGAAACCCCCTGCTGACTGTTCATGCTGCGTGTTGCTTTCATCAACCAGGGTAACCTCCCTTAGCGATGAGGTTCTGCTATTTCTCAAGATGCTCTTTTTTGGAGGTGGAGGCAGAGCAGTAACTACCAGTTCATTATAGTCGTTTTCCTCCTCATCATCTTCATATTCCTGAGGCTGATCCCATGGATGCAAATAGCCCGATCCGGCCTTCTGCTCTGTAGATTCCCACGAACCCTGCTGCTGATAACCCTGCCCCACATTGTTCCAGTTTGAACCTTGCACAGGGCCGGTCGAGATTTGATTGAACTGCTCGCCAACAGCCTGATCTTGCTGCCATGAGGGGATCATTGAGGCATTGGTGGCTGGAGGGGGTGGGGGTGGGCCATAGGGGGGAAACTGTGGGGTTGACTGTGGCCGAGGGGGGAGATTTGGGGGCATGCCTGGGGCAGGTGTTAGGATCATAGGCTTAGGCTGCTCCCATGGGTTGCCACCAGGAAGAATAAACCTCGGGGATGACTGCTGGACTGATGTAGGCGGTGCATGATTTTGAGGAACGTTGCTAAATGGATAAAGAGGATTAAACCCTTTATTGGGACCTGTTGACGCCAAAGTTGTTGGAGCAGCTATGGATGCAGTAACTGACTCCATGTTAAATGCAGGTACAGATGAAATTGACGATGAAGAAAACTGGTTTGAATTAGGCAAAGATAAGAAGGGATTTGAGCTGGGGGGTAGTGGGGGAGGAGAGACGAATACTTGGGAGCCTGGTGGCTGCATTGCAGGTGGGGGAAGGGAGAAATCTTGGTGAACAGGGTTGTACGGCTGAGGGGCTCTAGGTTCAGGTGGCAGACTTGGTGGCCCTGAAGGCAATGGTGGTAATGGTGGCTCATTATGTTTGCCCTGACCAATAATAGGAGGGGAGGAGGGGTCTTGGACAGGCATCTGGGGCTGGGATTTGGTCACTGGATTCCAGCCAGTCCAAGAACTTGAGGGATCCATTGGCAATGCGGACTGATTAACCGGAGATGGTGGGGTATTAGGTTGAGGAGGTCTTTCCTCTTCTTGTCTTGAATCCCTGTTGGCTTCTTTCTTGCTCTGGTATTGAGTTTTCACTGTGTTTGTAAGCAATGATAAGGTCTGTAAAAAGTTTGAACTTGAACTTGACGATGCACTGGTGGTTTTTGTTAGCAGCTGACTAAGGAAGTCTATAGGATTTGGTTTAGTTTTAACTGAAACGTCATTTGATTTTGCATCATTAACATGTGGGGGAGACTTCTCTTCGGGTTCATCCATAACCGGAGTAGCAGCGCCAGCATCATCATCATTTGTAGCTTCCTCAACCTCAACAGTTTTTGTTTCCCCATAAATTTCTTGCCGCGAAGGAGTGTATACGGACGGGACTGCCAAAGGTTCTGGGAACGGTGCAGCAGCCACAGGGAAGCCTTCTGAGGCCATAGATACTGCTGGTGGTGTGGTGTTGGAGAACGGAGGCTGGCTGGTAGGCCCACCGGTACCCCGTACTAGCGAGGGTAACATGTGCGCAATGCGCGACTCCAGGATGTTGCTGCCTGTAGGGAGACAACAGTGTAACATAAGCAACATAGTCATTGAAACAACTTAAGTGTTAAAGTAGGATAGTCACTGAAATAACTTAAAAGTGTCAAAGTAACATAGGATATAGGTTATACTAGTTTTCAGCATGGAACATACATGTATTTACACTGTATTAATTTTCAAGTTTTGCATACTGTATGTATTAATTTAAACAATTTTATGTGTAAAATAACACAAATGAATAAGGTTATATTAGAAAACATCATTATAAGACCGGTACAAAAATATATATTTCCAGCCCAACTATCTGATGAAAGTGCCTCCATGACTTGGTTATAGCAGTTAACACCAAAAACATGTCTTGAGTGAAAACTGTACAGCAATTTCATTGCAAAACATACACAAATCTGCCAAAACACTTTAACTTGGTAAATTCAGTATGCTGTACATGCCTACACTAACCATTCCCCAGGGATTGTAAAGTGATAAGCTACCTTGGTAAGTCTGAGTGGGTGGGGGGACCCCCTGGATAATTGGAGCGCTGCTCATGTCTTCCTCTGAAACAAGAAACACTACTAGTTGCAGTCTTTTTAGCAAGTTGGTATTAGTGCAGTTGGCTGTGAATAAACTGACAGCCATCTTTTTGTATTATATTTTGTATTTCATTCATTTGGGAAAAGTATGATATTGGACATTACACCTGTCGTACTATTGGGCTTAAAATATAATGGTTTAGATCGCATAATATTATTATCATTAGGTCCCCCTATAAGATTAGTTTCAGTAAATGGAATGTAAATGAAAGAATTAGTTAAAAACTGTTGGATTCTTCTAGGATTGTTTTATTGGAGTTTGATAAAAGCATAACTATGTAATGAACCATTATTTGTACATGTCATATTTTACATGTAACAGAGCAATCATCACCCTGTGCGTATATCTATCAAATGCAGCACATTTCAAAATGTTATTTTCTCATATTAAGAGTGGGCATATGTATGTGCTGTTTGTTTCAACTAAAATTATAATTAATGTAGACAATGACTGTTAACTTGGTTTAAAATGTATATCAAATATTTAACAAAATCTAGCCCAGTTTTTGTCCATACATGTACTGATATTTAAGAATATTACACCTCCACAATTGATTTGAAAAAAATAATTTCAAAGTAGATCTAGGAAAAATACTAACACATAAAAGGCTTTAAAAATGTATTGTAATGCACAACAAATAAATCAATTGTTTAATATCCTAAATATTAACAGAAGAGAAGTCAAATGAAATAATTACAAAGCATAATTGGATCAACTAAGGTGGAATGTTCTGAAACATCTATCAGAATCAGAGTACCTTCTTTATGGCCTATGACTATATCAGTTAAGCTTGCAATAGGCTGAGAGATCGATTTAACCATGGCAGTATACGCCCGTCCTGACCCAGGCGGCTCAGGACCTACAATTAAATACATACTTAAGCACATGGCGCTAACGCATAACTTCTACAACATGAGGTAGTACTTATAAGTGCTTAGTTTATTACATATTTATGAGGCGTGTCGTGGGAATACCGGATTTAATGCATGTGCATAAAGTGTCGGCCCAGATCAGCCTGTGCAGTCAGCACAGGCTAATCCTGGATGGCACTTTTCTCCTACGGTGGATTTATGTTAAGAAGAGACTTTCTTGAAACAGAAAATACCATTAAAGCGGAAAGTGTCGTCCCGGATCAGCCTGTACGCATGTGCATAAAGCCCAGTTTTCCCACGACACACGTCTCACATATATATGGGGGGAAACTGAATAATGATACACAATTATTTACCAATTAAAAGCTTAATTTGGTAAGTATTTGAGTTATTAATTATGATCAAACTATTTCCATTGTAGTTCATTCTATACAGTACGTTTTTCTTCCAGCAATGAAGATAACTCAGACTGAGAAATTGTCTATTTGCAATATTTGCCTTTCATATTGATATTCACATTAGTATTATCGACTGACCTTAAACATTTTATGCCTGCTCTAAGAAATTCTTATCACATTACTTGAATGCATTAATATCAGAAATTAGTATATTATTACATTCCTTTCAATTTATTATTTTTTCAACAGCATATCTTCAGGCAAATAATTGTGACTACCATATGCTCTAGCATAATTGTGTAGAATAAATACATTAACCAATATTGGAATGACTGCTTTGATCAGTTATCTCAAAGTTTTGATGCCATTTCATGTCTCGTTAAATAAACAAGGTTATTACAGAGATATTCACAGTTGTTAAATTCACACCGCCTTCCCAAATCTGATTTCAAAAACTCTATTATAAATTTTATAACAATAAAAACTGTGCCAAAAACGTACCCCGAGAGAATATTCAAATCGGTAATTCCTTTCCTATTGACTTGTTCTATTGTGATACATCCGCAAAAATAACAACTACAAACCTTTTTTCACTTCTAAAGCATTGTCCTCATTATCCAGGTCCATATCCACTGTTTCATTGTCATCCATATTCAGCAAGGGTGGCGAATTCCCTGGTGAAGGGGCGTCGGCTGTTGGTGAGGGGACAGGGCTGGGAGTGGTGGGGATTATCTTCTTCATGTCGTCTACACGCTTCTTCATGTTCGTGACTCGCTGACCAAAATTCTTGTAGGCCTATAGTTAATATTAATAATATATCTGTTTAATACTGTTTACGTAATAAATTCATGAATACCAAATACAAAACAGTGAGAGCATTAGTATGGAACTGACTCATTATGACATGACATGTTTCACTGCAAAAATATTTTAGTTACCTGGTAGCAAATTAGATAATTACAAACAGACAACATTTCGAACCAATGTTTGCTTGACATTGGACATGCATACTCTATCCAATGTTTAACCATACAACCATATTGTGTCTTGAATCTAGATAAAACAGTGATCTCCTTACTTTAAGACGTACTACATGCAACAGGTATACTTGACACACATACAATTCGCAGTGCACTCTAACCCCCACGCCACATATACATATTTACCCATGTGAGCGAAAGTATCCATTAGCTACTAAAATTAAGTGCTTCTAAAATGTTTGAAAAATATTTGAAAATGACTCATAATTTCACACTTTCTGAAGCAAGTACTTGTAAATAACACATTTTTTGCCAAATCAGAATTTTTGGCTACAAATTCATATTTCTTAGCGCCAACCTAGATTTACTCACGTTACACACAATATTGGCCTCCCTGTACTGTTCCGAGTAGAACTCCTCCGCGGCATCACAGAAGCTGAGCACCTTGTACCGCTGTTTGATCTCCTTCTCCAGCTGGGCCACGTAGTCCTCGATCTTGATGCACGATTCCTCAAACTGACGGCAGAAATCGTTTCCATGGGAACGATCTGCAACAGATTAGTTTTCATTGGGTTCTTTGGAAATAGTACAGATTCTTTTCAATGGAAAAGTGGACTTACCACAATTTGATTGTCAGCATTCATACATTAGTAATAGTAAAAGTTATGCAGGTTTTATTCATAATTACTTACATTACATATGTAATTTTTGCACTTTTTACCCTGATCATCTAGCAGATGAATTGTCATAACAAAATACATGTAGTTTGGGGCAAATAACAAGCAGAAAAATTACTGTAAAATGTTATAAGTGCATCAGTATTTTACATACATAATGCAAATTTGTTGCTGTTTCGAACTAATTATTTGAACTATCTGTATTACTACTGTGAAAGACATCAATAAATTTCTTTTCTTAAACCATCCTACTAAATTTGTTTAATACAGATTTTTGAAATTGAGAAATAATAGAAACTGTATGGGCTGTTGTGCAACATATCCTGTGTAGGGCCCATCAATAAAAGCTACACTTAATTCTGCTAGTCCCCAGCCACAATTCTAGCTGGCACACATTAACCCGACAATTGTGAACTCTTAATAGCATAAAATACACGTTCAAATTGTTTCCCATCGTAAAACTCTGTTTTGTTCGAGCATGCGTTTCAGAAGCTTAATGACACCGTAACTGTATTTTTCAATGGTCTACTCCTTCAACGATATATCTCTATTTCAGTACAAAAACTAATATATTAATCGTACAGAGTTGTAAAATATTCATGCATAAAGCCGTTTAAAGGTCAGAGTCAGCTGAAAGTCAGGGCTCAGCCTTGAGGGCGATAACTTTGCCCGCGACCCATTGACTTCGCCATTAAATTTCATTAAAGAGAAGTCCACTTCGCCGTCTTTTTTCAACTTGGCCTAGTAATAATTATTTGTCAAAAACGCGTCATAAAAGCTGTGAAGTCGCCCGAGGCGCATGTATTTTATCAAATCATTGCTATGTTAACTGCAGCAGATCGACCATTCCCGCTGGGGAAGCTTATCTCATACGTTTTTCAGTCGTCTAGAAACATGTACACCCACTCAAAATAATCAAGTCGCTGTACACAAGATCAAAGCGAGTGTCACTTCTCTGAAAATTTTGACAATTTACAGCTATTCCTAAGCCACAATCAGTCAAAGTGTGCACCCGCCTTGTAGACGGTTTTATCGCACAGTAAAATCAATACTAGCCAATTAAAATGCATAGTATACCTACGCTTTGCAATTGACACTATGACTGATAGGCATTTAATCACACAGAAGTAAGCTTATTCCCACTTCTTGGATACATTTGTGACGTCATTCTCTGTGTACAGAAGGTGCAATCAAGCAATTTCATGGATAAGATGTCAATAACAAGCAATTAGCAGGATTTAAGGAGCAGTTATGGTTGTTAATTGACATTGTCGGTATTTTCTGAGCAAATAGGTAGGCGTAATGTTGTTTGATAATTTGTCTGTAAAATGTGTCTGTTTGATGCATTGCTTTTTTTAAGTGTGATAACAAGTATCAGAGGGTTTATTTGTATGCATACGTGTAACAATGTATTTTTAAATGCATGTCCTTAAGCAATGTTTACAAATTATGTATTTTATTATGTATTTTGATGTATTGTGAAGTTTTTTTGAGTTTTTTTTCTAATGCTCATCTTGTATGAATTATGTGTTTAAATGCATTTTATAGTGTGCATTGCAAGAAAAATGATAAATAATAAAATTTGAAAATATTTTGTTATTAATTTATGGTGATGATTATGATGATGATGATGATGATGGCCAGAACAAGCAAAATTATGATATAGCGATTTACGGAAAACACTTCTCCTTTAAGTGGCTTCACTTATCCCTAAATTGACCTGAGGGAGAAGTCACTTCTCCCTAAAATTTTACCCTAGGCTAAGCCATACATGCCATACGTCCCGGTCTCGCCGGGATTGTCCCGCTTTAGCGAGGTTTGTCCGGGCGTCCCGCTCAGATGCATTTTGTCCCAGTCAACCATAAAAAACCATGATAGTGTGCTTTATTGGGCCAACAATTAACTTCACATCGTTAATCTCTTCATTGGTCCCTATGACAACAATACCCGTCAGCCGCGTGTCAAAAAGGAGCCGTTATAATTGACCGGTTTGGTCCGGATTTTCGCGCCTACAATGTAGTCATTGACACCTGTTTATGATAAATAATAAAATTTGAAAATATTTTATTAATTTATGGTGATGATTATGATGATGATGATGATGGCAAGAACAAGCAAAATTATGATATAGCGATTTACAGAAAACACTTCTCCTTTAAGTGGCTTCACTTATCCCTAAATTGACCTGAGGGAGAAGTCACTTCTCCCTAAAATTTTACCCTAGGCTAAGCCGTACATGCCATACGTCCCGGTCTCGCCGGGATTTTCCCGCTTTAGCGAGGTTTGTCCGGGCGTCCCGCTCAGATGCATTTTGTCCCCGTCAACCATAAAAATCGATGATAGTGTGCTTTATTGGGCCAACAATTAACTTCACATCGTTAATCTCTTCATTGGTCCCTATGACAACAATACCCGTCAGCCGCGTGTCAAAAAGGAGCAGTTATAATTGTCCGGTTTGGTCCAGATTTTCGCGCCTACAATGTAGTCAACATCAGAGTGTAACAATTTGACATCATCAGATAATATCGCGCGTGCCACCCATGGCAACGTCTTTTATTGACTGTCGCTTTGATTACCAGCCGAATAACAGCTATGGGTCGTGAAAAACGTGCTATACGTGGAGGGCAGTTACATATGTCATAAATCAATACTAACCTATCTGAATTACAATATACAGCGTAACTGCTAGTCATTGTAAAGGAAATCTTAATGGTGACAAAAGACCGAAAGACACGATGTAGTACCCATCATTTGAAATAGATCTACTAATACCTAATTTTGTTGTTTTGCGCTACGAAAGTTTTATACAAAAGTAAAGATTTCACAGTTCTTTTTTATATCGCGGTCAATACACCCATGCTTTCCATGCGGATGACGAGACGCTGTGGGTCGTGCATAATTTTTCCCGCACTTTTCTAGCAGAACACGCGTTTCAAATTTCGATTTTATTATACGCATTGTCATACGTGATGTTATAATTACTAAATAATTGAAAATATGTTAGTTTACACATTATGGACAAAATGAAAAACGTTGTGAGTAAATATCGGTAACTTTTTTTTATGTCGTGAAAACAGGCTAGTGTATACATAGGTGTCCCGCTCAAATGTCAAATTATTTTGTCAATTTCCCGTTTTGGCCTGAAAAAATTATGGCATGTATGGCTAAGCCCTGTAAAGTGTCCGAGCTATACTGCTCATTTTGATAACTGCAATGAAACGGGGTTCACGCTAACCTTTACATTAACAAACAACGATGAGGGTATATTGCTAACCTTTCAGTTGTTTGATAGCCTCAATATTTGTCGCATCTATTCTCAATGAGGCTAGCTGCTTGGCCTTTGAGGTTACGTCACCCTCCATCTTCCTCAACGAACTCATTTGCTCAAGGAAAACTGGAGGCTGCAACAGAACAATGAAACATTGAACTAGGTTAATATCAAAATACAAAAGCAATACAATACTTGCTATATTTAAGAGAAGTTCTGAATTCTATTTTTGTTTCAGTTATTCCTCACAATTACAACCACCCCGAAATTATTTATTTCTTTGATATATCACCTTGAAATCGATGAGAGACACTTTGACCTCTTCAGTCGGCAACTCTTCTGCCATAGACACAGGACTCTCCGGAGGAATCTCTGTCGCCAGTGTGGATATGTCCCGGTGTTTGCTCTTGTGGCGTGACTTGGAACTCGGCAGGTAGGCCGGCGAAGCTGTTGCTGGCGAGCCACTCGCGCTTGAGTTCTTGCTTGTGCTGCCACCTTGATAAAGATTCAAACTTGAAGTGTTGCAGACAACATATTTAACAAAAGCTGTCTCAAGATAGCGTGCTCGACTCTTCATACATCTTTGTCAGAGTTATGGGCCTTGGTCAGTGAGACAAAGACCTTACATAATGACCCCCAAGACATGTGAAAATTATTTATTTATTTAATATATGTAGTTGTTACAGAGATATGTACTTGCAATCAAACTTTAAATATGAATATTTCTAAGTACAAAAAAATTTCCTAATTCTGCTAAAATGCTGGTTAAGGGCCTTGGCCAGTGACCTTATATCATGACCTGAGCATTACGCTGACGCCGACGAACAGGTGAGTAGAATAGCTCGGACTATTCAGTGAATAGTTAAAACAAACAAGAGGGCCCTAGGACACTCACCTGAGACCTTGTAACCCATTTGGACTTTGCATCCCTGAGGCGTGGCTTATTTTTATCCCAGGGGCATAAGATGAACAATCTTGAACAAACTTCTGGGCCTTAAGGTTTCAGGTAAAGATTTTTGACGTAACTTTGCTATTTAGGTCTATATAAAGCATGTGACCCCTCAGGGTGCCACCAGATTTGACCCCAGGGGCATAATTTGAACAATCTTTGGAGAGGACCACTATGTAATTTAATGTACCAAACATAGGAAAGCTGTGGGCCTTGCCGTTTCAGGAGAATATTTTTAAAGTCATTTTGCTATTTAAGTCTTAATAAACCATGTGACCCCCGAGGCGTGACCAGATTTGACCCCAGGGGCATACTTTGAACAATATTTGTAGAGGACCACTATATGGATGTAGGGATTTAGCCAGACTAAAACATAGGCAGGAGGACCTGAAAAACGGCAGGGGGGGACCTTTTCGCCAAAAAGGGCAGAGTTATAATAATAATTATATATATATATATATATATATATATATATATATATATATATATATATATATATATATATATATATATATATATATATATATATATATATATATATATATATATATATATGTATATATATATATATATATATATATGTTCTTATTTTTTTCATATTTAATTCATAGTTATTTCATTAAAGAAAATCATTGCATCAATTCCTTATAACCTTGCAGTCATATTTCCAATTTGAACAAACAATAAAATCTGTAAAAATACAGTCATTGACAATAACACCTGTTACAACTGAGAAGAGTGAAAGCAGGACATCATAAATTAACCAGGCTTCTAAATCTGCAAGCAGTTAGTAACATCCTTAGCAATGGTGTCAGTTTGACTTCAAAAGTCTTTGATGTGACTGCCAAGCTGGGGCCTTTTCTCTAGCCATTTGTAGCAGTGAACAAAAGCATCAATCAACACTACTGTACCTGAACAATGCAAGCACTATTGATAGAGCATTAAAGAATTAGCATTTGAGGTGAAATGTCAAGGGCATCAAAAGAATCAGACAGGTGTTTTGTTGCATGGTATAAAATGGATATTTAAATGGGAGTGATGAAAAATACATGTATGGGACTTAAGATTGTGTACAGCATTAAACTTATTGAATATTAAAATTCAATTTGGTTAATATGTGTTTTTGCACGCAAGGTTATTATGTATGCGTATCCGAAATTTAGTTAGCATTGATAACGTTTTTTAAGAAAGTAAATTATTATAATAAGTAGAAAATTCCAGAACACCAACAACAATAACATGGATAAAATTTGGTAAAATAACATAATTAGACATTAACAAACAACAGCTGCAAAAAATCCTTTACAGAAGCACCGCAATTGGCACTAAATTACCATTAATTCGGTAACTGATAATTGACGTCGCATGGTCATGATGAGCTGATTAATGATACATGTTGCGACGATACGTCAATGATCATTTAGGCCAAGATGTGTTTGCCAAGATGCGCAAGTAACCAATTAAATTGCGTTAGGGCGTGTCTGTGCTGACACAAATTACAACAAGAGGGCCCTAGGACGCTCACCTGAGACCTTGTAACCCAACTGGAATTTGCAACCCCTAGGCATGGCTTATTTTTATCCCAGGGGCATAAGTTGAACAACCTTGAACAAACCTCTTGGCCTTGCGGTTTCAGGTAAAGACTTAGTCATTTTGCTCTTTAAGTCTATATAAACCATGTGACCCCTCGGGGGGTGGCCAGATTTGACCCCAGGGGCATAATGTGAACAATCTTTGGAGAGAACCACTATGCAATGTTACGTACCAAATACAGGAAAGCTGTGCGCCTTGTTGTTTCAGAGGAGATTTTTAAAGTCATTTTGCTATTTAAGTCTATTTAAACCATGTCAACCCCCCAGGCATGACCAGTTTTGACCCCAGGGGCATAATTTGAATAATATTTGTAGGCGACCACTATACAATGTTACATACCAAATATGAAACTTCTAGGCTTTTCGGTTTCAAAGGAGAAGAATTTAAAAGTCATTATGCTATTTAAGTCTATATTAAATATGTGACCCCTGGGGTGTTGTCATTTTTGACCCATGGGGCATAAACTTAACAATCTTTGTAGAGAACCACTATAGGATGTTAAATACCAAATATGAAACCTCTGGGACTTGCGGTTTCAGAGGAGAAGATTTTTAAAAAAAAATCGCAATTTAAGTTTATATAAACCATGTGACCCCCGGGGCGTGGCCAGTTTTGACCCCAGGGGCATAATTTGAACAATCTTTGTAGAGGACCACTATACAATGTTACATACCAAATAAGAAACCTCTGGATCTTGCAGTTTCTGAGGAGAAGATTTTTAAAGCCATTTTGCTATTTAAGTCTATATAAATCATGTGACCCCCGGGGCGTGGTCGGTTTTGACCCCAGGGGCATAAATTGAATAATATTTGTAGAGGACCACTATAGGATGTTACATACCAAATATGAAACCTCTGGGCCCTGCGGTTTCAGAGATTTTTCAAGACATTTTGCTATGTATTCTATATAAACCATGTGACCCCAGGGCGTGGCCAGTTCTGACCCCATGGGCATAATTTGAACAATCTTTGTAGAGGACCACTATAGGATGTTACATACCAAATATGAAACCTCTGGGCCTTGTGGTTTTAGAGAACAGATTTTTAAAGTCATTTTGCTATATATTCTATATAAACCATGTGACCCCCAGGGCAGGGCCCGTTCTGACCTCAGGGGCATAATTTGAACAATTTTTGTAGAGGACCACTATAGGATGTTACATACCAAATATGAAACCTCTGGGCCCTGCGGTTTTAGAGAAGATTTTTTAAGTTTACACTTTTTAAATCTATTTCTAGCTCTGGTGACCTACATATGCAGCGAACCGGAAAGATCTGAACAACTTTGAAAAAGGTTCACCCAAGGATCATTCCTGTGAAGTTTGGTGAAAATCTGCCAAGCGGTTTAAGAGGAGATGTTGTTTGAATGAAAAGTTGACAACGCACGCACACATGCACGATGGACAACGCGCGATAACAAAAGCTCACCATGAGCACTTTGTGCTCAGGTGAGCTAAAAAGTACACAGGAGGGCGGGCAAAATTTTAAAAGGGCGGAGGAAAAGGGCAAGAGGGCGGGGCTAAAAAATGTAAGGGCGGGCCGCCCTGCCATTCCGCTTTAGCTAAATCCCTAGGATGTTACAAACCAAATATGAAACCTCTAGGCCTTGCGGTTTCAGAGAAGAGGAATTTTGCTATTTAAGTCTATATAAACCATGTGATACCTGGGGTGTGGTCAGTTTTGACCCATGGGGCATAATTTGAACACTCTTTGTAGAGGACCACTTGAGGATGTTACATACCAAATACAAAACACCTGGGCCTTGCCATTTCAGAGGAGAAGATTTTTAAAGTCATTTTGCTATTAAAGTTGATATAAACCATAAGACCCCCGGGGCATGGCCAGTTTTGACCCCAGGGACGTAATTTGAACAATCTTTGTAGAGGACCACTATAGGATGTAACGTACCAAATATGAAACCTCTGGGCCTTGTGGTTCTAGGAGATTTTTAAAGCCATTTTGCTATATATGCTATATAAACCCTGTGACCCCCAGGGCGTAGCCCGTTTTGACCCAAGGGGAATAATTAGAACAAATTTGAAAAGGACCACTAAAGGATGTTACATACTAAATATGAAACCTCTGGGCCTTGTGGTTTCGGAGATTTCTTAAGTCATTTTGCTATATACTCCATAAAAAACCATGTCACCCCGGGCATGGCTGGTTTACCCCAGGGGCATAATTTAAACAATCTTTGTAGAGGACTACTATATGATGTTACATACCAAATAAGAAACCTCTGGGCCTTGCGGTTTCAGAGAAGATTTTAAAAGACCTTTTGCTAATTAAGTTTATATAAACCATGTGACCCCCGAGGCCTGGCCAGTTTTGACCCCAGTTGCATAATTTGAACAACCTTTGTAGAGGACCACTATAGGATGTTACATACCAAATATGAAACCTCTGGGCCTTGTGGTTTCAGAGGAGATTTTTAAAGTCATTTTGCTATATATTCAATATAAACCCTGTGACCCCCAGGGCGTTGCCAGTTTTGACCCAAGGGGAATTATTAGAACAAATTTGAAAAGGACCACTAAAGGTAGTTACATACTAAATATGAAACCTCTGGGCCTTGTGGTTTCAGAGGAGAAGATTTTTAAAGTCATTTTGCTATACAGGGTGTTTGTTTGACTGGAGCTCCAGGTTTTGACCTGTGATTTTCATGGAAATCATGAAATTGATGCATGATAAAATCCCTGAAAGAGTCATATTGACCTTTGGTAAATGTCTGGATTGCATCATCACTTCCCTTACAACTGAAGCCTGGAGTCAAGACAGTCTGTTATTAACACATTAGGCCTACCTTATCTTAATCTGTTCTGCATTTACTGATAAGATCTTCCATGACAGGAAGTAATCAGTGCATGTATTTTACCCTTCCACCAATAATAACACAGACATTTTCCAATATGCACATTTAGCCTCATTGTGGACTTCTGTTTGTTACAACTTTTGTTACAGCATTTGTGTACTGTCAACCTGGATAATTGGTTCTGACATTTACATGTTCAAATGTTGATGAAAGGATGTTTAAAATGTTAAATAATAACAATATTTCACATAAAATAAAATAATATAAAAACAATACTGATTAAAAACACCAGAAACACGAAAAAATCGGCCGAAAATTTACAACTGTCAATAATTTCGGACAACACTATTTGTTGATAAAACAAAATAATAGTAGCATTAAGTTTTGTCTTTCTTTTATATTGATCAATTATTGCAAAATCTTACCTTGTCAGGTCTTTCCTAACAATTGTACATTCAATGAAAAAACAAACAAACACAAACTTACAAACGCTAATTTTTAATATTATGATCAGCACCAGGTTGATTTGTTATTTTATTAATATTTTTTAATATACTATATTTATTAGTATAATATGAACCTTGATTTTGTCTGTTTTTGTTTCGGTGACTTTTAATATTTGAATTTGACTCTTCAAAATTGAATTTTGACCCTTGAACATTTTGGTCAAAGGGTCAATGACCCTTGAAATTTACAGTCTACTGAACACCCTGGCTATATATTCTATATAAACCATGTGACCCCCGGGGCGTGACCAGGTTTAGATCCCAGGGGCATAATTTAAACAATCTTTGTAGAGGACCACTATAGCATGTTACCTACCAAATATGAAACCTCTGGGCCTTTTGGTTTCAGAGATTTTTTAAATCATTTTGCTATATATTCTATATAAACCATGTGACCCCCAGGGCGTGGCCTGATTTGACTCCAGGGGCATAATTTGAACAAATTTTGTAAATAACCACTAAAGGATGTTATATACCAGATATGAAAGCTCTGGGCCTTGCGGTTTCAGGAGTCATTTTGCTATATATTCTATATAAAACATGTGACGCCCGGGGCGTGGCCAGTTTTGACACCAGGGGCATAATTTGAACAATCGTCGTAGAGGACCACTATAGAATGTCACACACGAAATATAAAACCTCTAGGCAATGATCATTCCTTTGAAGTTTGGTGAAAATCTGCCAAGTGGTTTAGGAGATGTTGTTTGAATGAAAAGTTGACGACGGACGGACGGACGGACGCACGCACAGATGACGGACAACCCGGCGATCACAACAGCTCACCATGAGCACTTTGTGCTCGGGTGAGCTAAAAACACTATGAAGTTTTGGTTGTGACAGACGAGAACAGTAGTTTACTACCAGGATCAGGGATCATATTATTTTCGGATTTGCCGGTCTGAGACCGATTGGGTTTGAAAAAGACCGATTGAAATGACTGGTAATCGGTCGGACCAGTTTTCTTAAATTATCCAGTCGTGATAATTCACCGATTTCAATACACAATATACACGTTTTATGGCCCAAATGCACTGTAGGTGCGAGCACCAGTGGCTCAGTGATGCGTGAATGACCCCAGACGTGTCACTATCGATCAATAATTGGACTACTTTTGCTGTAGTTTGTTGACTGTGTTATTTTACTGACACGGATCGGTCGCTGATGTCAATCTCAGAGTGTACTTCTCCAGGATAAAATCGTGTCTGGTTACTATAGAGACTGATAATAGCAACTGCATGTAATCCTAGTGGAAAACGTGCATTTGCTGCATAAACATGTTATGTAATGTGCTGCATTCATAATGATATAAAATATTAATATGAAATCTAACTACCGGTAAACATCGTAGTAAAAACATAGTTCAATACAATTAGTTTATTTGTTAGTGGGTTTATTGACTTTCATAAAGTCAGTCAGCTAATTTTAAAGTACAGAGTGATCATATTGAATTTCATTATATTTAACTTTAGTTCATCAAAACTCGTATAACAGACATAGAAATTAAAAGTTTATTGACAATTAAGGTATGGAAACTGTAGTTTATATTAATAATTAAAATACACAATTTTGGACATACCTTATTTTTCGGATACACATAATTCGGATACAGAATGGGCGTTTTTATTGCAGTTCTTGAATTGCATTATCTATAAATTTTTGTGAAGTTAAAACTCACAAAAGACAGAAATGAAAATTTATTGAATTTTTAGGCGTGAAAATCTTTAATAGTTATACTCTGTCCGATACAACATGAGCGTGATTGGCTGACTTCAGGACCGATTGACTTTCAAGAAAAATATGATCCCTGACCAGGGTATATTGCTATTTCACTGCTCAGTAAACTAATTTTAAATGCTTGAAAACTGAATCTACAATGTGCATATTAGCAAACATCAAAGAAAGAGAAACAGCTTACAGGCAAGGTTTTGCTCTGATTTTAATGAACATCTACAAAGGTACTGACTGGTATGTAACTGTATGCAATACCACACAAAGTGAATGTTATAAAATGACAAACTAACAATATTACCATCAAGAATAGTTCTCAACTCAGCAACAAACTTTGGATCATACGTCTTTCTGTCCTCCCATATCTTGAAGACCCTTCCAACATTTGGCCGTATGGAATCATACTCCCTGCAAATATAATATACAACTATGTTAAAAGTAGTATTAGAAGCAATGGCTTATGCTTAAGAGATGTACAACACAAAAACACCAGAACACTGTCCGAACATTTCTTTTGCTATGGAAGCGCAGTTTTCTAGTTCGCCAGTAACTGTACAACAGAACACATTCAAAAGACCAGTACATACTTGAACAATGGCCATCTCAAGACAGCACACTACTTTTCATACTGCTTTGTCAGAGATATGGGCCTTGGTCAGTGACCTTATATAAGGATCCTGAAGACATGTTTGAAGTAAAAATTGAGTATAGGGTGAGAAAGATCCAGCGCATCATGGCGTCATTTTGTGTTGGGGGATTCCGCCATGTACTGGTAAGCAGGCAATTTTGCAGTTTTTTCACATTATAGCGCATATTTTCTGAATTACCAGTAAACAATAAACATAAACACAATTAATTATTTGATTTCCAGAACAAGGTAAAACAAGAGAGCCATGATGGCCCAAAGCTCTCACCTGAGAACTGGTACTGATGAAGACCATACTGTTGTGACAGGTTTGAAAATTAAGGTATCTGAACAATACGCAGAGGGGGGGGGATAGGATCAATTTTGATTAAAAACATCGGTTAGTTCAATGGGCTTTAAAGTATGAGTTGGGACGTGGACGTGCGTTTTTTTGCTAATGATTCTCAAATCATTTTACTCCATATTCTTACCCGACCCTTTTTAATTTAGTCATTGCCAATTCTGGAAAATGCAGAAACAGTAGATTTTGATGTCTTTTTCGCAAACAGTTTTAGAGAACTAGTTGCAATGCGATAATTGCGATGGCTGTGCTATAAGGTAAAGTTTTGCTTTTTCTTTGATAATTTTCTGTCCAATGATGACAAATGATGTTAATGCAGGCTCTGAAGACATCAATATTGCATGTACAAATAACTGCATGCAAGTCGAATATCGGCCCCATTCATTTTATAAAACATTTTCACATAGTACTGCGAGTTTCAAGAAAAAAGCATTGCGATTACTTTAACAAAAAAAAACAAGAAGAAAAAATAATCCGTAGTGTTTACATTTAACAAATCCTTCAAACGCTTGATTCAATACAGATTATAACCCAATGAGCGTTTACAGTGACCCGGATGAGCACGTTTCACCAACCGACGGGTTCACAAAAATATCGATAAAACGTGACACGAGTCGCGTTAAAATCGAGTAACCTTTCAAAGCGGTGTATACATAAAACTATTACCGAAATTTTATCCTGTGTAAACAAAATTCACAAAATTAATTAAGATTTCGTATTTTTTCATCCACTTTTCCATTTGTGAACTTTGGGCCAAAAATTTTGAAAAAAGTATACTTTTTGGCTTTGTGAATGGTACCGAATATCGGCATGAAAATGTGGCAAAAAAACGCTGAAGTACTTTTTTTCCCCCCTAAAAAATTCCCCCTTGGATGTCTGCAAAAAAAATACAAAAACATTTACAGGAAACCTAGTTAAAATGCCAATAATCGTCCGCATCATAAGTACAGCAGTTTTGGTATAGATCTCTACATCGCTAATATTTCATTGACACGTTATGTGCGATAAACAATAAACCGATCCGTTCAACATCAAAGTGAAACAGTTTGACGTCATCAGCTTATATTGCACGTGCCACCCATGACAACGTCCATTCACTGCTGTCGCTTTAATTAGCAGCCGAATTACACGCTGTCCATGTGGAGGGTGTACACAGTACCTGTATGTCATAAATCAATACTGACCTATCTGAACTACAATAACGTTATCGATACGGCAAAAGTGTTTTTTTGTTTAAGAGGAAATGTTACCTGCACATCGATGGTGATAAAAAAATTTGGTTGGTATTATTATTATTATACCAAATTTATATAGCACTCTTTTCATATATAAAATACGTTCAAAAGTGCTTTACAAGTATATAAAAAAAAAAACATATACACATCTAAAAGGAACAATATATGTATCAACATTGAAATATAAAGTGTTAAAAGATAAAACAACAATCAAATTTAATTTAAAGAAAAGGAAAAAATAAGACATATTATTATCATGAGGACTAAAGCTAAAATTCACGTGCCTTATAAAATCAAATAAAAGAGGGAAACAAACTGTCACAATAATATATTACACAGGTAATCTTCCATTTTAAAATAAACATCAGGAACAATATATCTTTAAAAAGAAATGGGTTTTCTGAGATCTTTTAAAAGCGTCACGAGTATCGGAGTTCCGGATTCCCATTGGAAGCGCATTCCACAACTTAGGAGCTGTTGTTGCAAAGCTACGGTCACGTATGCGACTGTACGGGATCTTGGAACCACGAGAGTCAGAAAGTCACTTTGAGAGCGTAAGACACGCTGTGGTTTATACACCTTTAACATGCCTTTGACATAGCATGGAGACTGGTCATTTAAGGCTTTATAAGTGTTCGTCAGTATTTTAAATTCAATCCGGTGTTGTACTGGGAGCCAGTGAAGCTCCTTTAACACAGGTGTACTGTGGTTGAAACGAGAAGTCCTCGTGATGATACGGGCTGCAGTATTTTGGACTGTTTGTAGTTTGTTTAATGTTGTCTTAGGTAGACCACTAAGCAAGGCATTACAGTAGTCAAGTCTGGATGTTACAAGGGAATTAACAAGAGTTTTGGTTGCATTGATTGTAAGATATTCTCTTATATGACCTATTTGTCGCAACTGGGCATAACAAGACCTGCACACAGAATTCACATGTTGTTCCATGTCGATCTTGAAATCGAGAAAGGCCCCCAGATTTCGAAAGCATGCAGATGATTTTATCTCCGAATGTCCCACTTTAATAGTCACTTCCGATATATGCTCCGCGTTGCGCTTTGAGCTGAACACTATAAGTTCCGTTTTGTATAAAATTAAGTTTTAGCATATTGTGGTGCATCCAGGAGACAATATCATTGAGACAGGCTTCTACGCGGTGTATAACTTTAACTTGTGAAATAACATCTACAGGTTCAAATGATAGGTATAGCTGGGAATCGTCCGCATAGAAATGATGTTTTAGTTCATGGTTTCTACAGACTGCACCTACTGGTTTGGTGTACATGATGTAGCTTTTAGGCCCTAACACCGATCCCTGCGGTACACTGTATTTCATGAGCACTGGATTAGTAAGTTCGCCATCAATGCACACAGTTTGATAACGATCACTTAGATATAGGAGGGCTTACCCGCTATTCCAAAGTCATGTTCTAGGCGATGGAGCAGCGTGCCATGATCGATGGTATCAAAGGCAGCAGACAGGTCCAGTAACACCAGGATAGTAGCCCTATTTTGGTCTAAAGACTGGAGAATGTCACTCTGGACTTTGAGTAAAGAAGTCTCGGTAGAGTGAAATTTTTTATATGCCGACTGATGTTTCTCGCGAAAGTTGTTTAATGCTGTTCAACACGTTTGTCTACTACCTTCTCTAAAACCTTAGAGATAAATGGGAGATTGAACACAGGCCTGTAGTTATTAAGAGTATTTTGGTCGAGACTTGGCTTTTTTAAGAGGTCTTATACGTGAGCATTTAAATGTCTTTGGTACGTATGCAGAGTCTATGTATGCGCTACAAAACTTTTATTCAAAAGTAAAGATCTCACAGTTCTCTGTGCTACAAAGTTTTTATATGGCCATCAATACATCCACGCTTTCCATGCGGATGGGACGTTGTACATGTCAGCATAAATTTTGCGCGCTTTTCTAGCTGAACAACGCTTTTCATCAAGTACATGTGTATTTTTACTGTAAATAAAATGTGTGTTTATGACCTGTGAGCAGTAAATTCGGATAGGCGTTTCGCATTTCGATTCAGTATATGTGCTGTGATAACTGAATTTAAATTAATTACAAGGAACTAGATAATAATTTTATATACAAATAGAATATTTTACATATGGATATAACACATTATGGATGTTAACAACAATGAAAAGGTGATTTACATTTACTTTTTGAAATAGCAAAAATAGGCTTGCGTTTACATGTATATGCACATGAATGACCTGACAAGTTATATTGCGACTGCGATTCATGGACCCCGCGAAACGCGATATAATGGAGTTGTAGTGTATTTCCATTTTCGGTCTTCTAAATGAATACATTAAATTAAATAATAATTTAAAATGCGGGACTGCAAATTACTTTTACAAAAAAATATGGTTGCATATTGATTATATTAGTTTCATATCTCCGTTATAAAATCGTGCTGGGCTAGAAAAACGCGCGAACTATTTATTAACGCCCGCAAAATCACGAACAACTAGTGGAAATGACGCGTGTATAGCTGCAATGTTATATGTATACTGCAGCCTAGTCCAAATTTTAAGCGTTATCGGTAGATTCTGAGCTATGATTTTTGTGCTTAAAAATAATTAAAGTTATATTTATAGAAGTTTCATTTGCTGTAAAGATTACATGACGTTTTTTACCAAACTACAATTAGACAAGAGTTTGTTCGGGTTGAGTTAGTTTTCAAATCAGTTAATCTGTAAAAACTTCCATATTAAAATATTCCCCAGGTCAGTCAAAATTCCCCCTCCAGAGGGCGGTGGGCCCCTTTCCCAAAAACTGATTGAGGGCCCTGTGGTCATGCGCAAACTGTGCAAGATTGGTCAACACTGAATCAAAAATCGTGTGCAAGCCAATCATTGAGAACTTGTTGATGGTTTTTTCCAACCACAAGGGGCAATAACTCAGTTTTTTCTGTCCCGATCATGCTTATATTCGATATCAACTGTAGTATTACGTTCATAGACAAATTGTACACGATTGGTGAAGATTGGATGAGAGATGAAGTCTCTATCCTGAATAATGTCCATTTTTGCATATTTTTTCACAAACAAAGGGCAATAAATCTGGTGTTTCTGGTCCGATCTTGCTTATATTCGTCTTCACCTTTAATCATGGTCATAGACAAACTGTGCACGATTGGTTAAGATTGGATGAAAAATGAAGTTTCTATCCTGAATTATGTCCATTTTTGCATATTTTTTTCACAAACAAAGGGCAATAAATCTGGTGTTTCTGGTCTGTTCTTGCTTATATTCGACTTCAACCGCAATCTCGTGATAACAGACAAACTGTGCAAGATTAGCGAAGATTGGATGAACAAGAGCTGTCAGAGGACAGTGCGCTCAACTATTCGAAGTATTTCAGTTGGTACATATTTTGGATATTGGAACGGGCATAAATTTGTTAAAATACGAAACTTTTTGGTGAAGCCTTATATAGTTTATACATTTTTGGAACAAAAACTTTAACAACAAAGTCTATGTAAAAAGTGTGCTAACTCTGTCAAAATACAAAACAGAGTTATGGGTAATGTTGCCCCTGATACTAGAGTTGATGACAAAGGTTAGTTCCAAGTTTCATGTGAATAACTTATGCAGTTTTGAAGTAACCAAACTTTTGAATATAAACTTAAAACAGAAAATCTATATGAAAAGGGGGCATAACTCTGTCAAAATACAAAATAGATTTATGTGTAATGTTGCCCCCGATACTAGAGTTGATGACAAAGGTTAGTTCCAAGTTTCAAGTGAATAACTTAAGTAGTTTTTAAGTTACAAAACTTTTGAATATAAACTTTAACCAGAAAATCTAATTGAAAAAGGGGCATAACTCTGTCAAAATACAAACAGTGTTATAGGGAATATTGCCCTTGATACTGGAGTTGATGACAAAGGTAAGTTCCAAGTTTCAAGTGAATAACATATGTAATCTTGAAGTTACACAACTTTTGCATCTAAACTTAAAACAGAAAATCTAAGTCAAAAGGGGGCATAACTCTGTCAAAATACAAAATAGAGGTATGTGTAATGTTGCCGCTGATACTAGAGTTGATGACAAAGGTTAGTTCCAAGTTTCAAGTGAATAACTTATGTAGTTTTGAAGTTACAAAACTTTTGAATATAAACTTTAACCAGAAAATCTAATTGAAAAAGGGGCATTACTCTGTCAAAATACAAAAAAGAGTTATGGTGAATGTTCACCCTGATACTGGAGTTGGTGACAAAGGTATATTCCAAGTTTCAAGTGAATAGCTTTTGTAGTATTGAAGTTATAAAACTTTGCAATATAAACTTGAACCAGAAAATCTTTGTGAAAAAGGGGCATAACTCTGTCAAAATACAAAACAGTGTTATAGGGAATGTTGCCCTTGATACTGGAGTTGATGACAAAGGTTAGTTCCAAGTTTCAAGTGAATAACTTATGTAATCTTGAAGTTACAAAACTTTTGAATATAAACTTTAAACAGAAAATCTAAGTGAAAAGGGGGCATAACTCTGTCAAAATACAAAATAGAGTTATGTGTAATGTTGCCCCCAATACTAGAGTTGAGGACAAATGTTAGTTCGAAGTTTCAAGTGAATAACTTACGTAGTTTTGAAGTTACAAAACTTTTGAATATAAACTTGAACCAGAAAATCTATGTGAAAAGGGGGCATAACTCTATCAAAATACAATATAGAGTTATGGGGAATGTTCACCCTGATACTGGAGTTGATGACAAAGGTATATTCCAAGTTTAAAGTGAATAGCTTTTGTAGTATTGAAGTTACAAAACTTTTGAATATAAACTTTAACCAGAAAATCTAAGTGAAAAAGGGGCATAACTCTGTCAAAATATAAAACAGAGTTATGGGGAATGTTGCCCCTGACACTGGAGTTGATGACAAAGGTATGTTCCAAGTTTCAAGTGAATAACTTATGTAGTTTTGAAGTTACAAGACTTTTGAATAAAAACTTCAACCAATTCAGACGTGGACGCGGACGCCGGGGGTAGTAGGATAGCTCACCTATTCTTCGAATAGTCGAGCTAAAAATGAAGTCTCTATCATGAATAATGTCCATTTTTGTATATTTTTTAAATAAACAAAGGGCAATAACTCTGGTGTTTGAAACACGATCTGGCCCAATTTTGGCATCTGCTGAGATCCGATAGTCATACACAAACTGTGAAAGTTTGGTTAAGATTGGATGGAAAATAAAGTCTGTATGTTGGAAAAGGGCATTTTTGCAATTTTTTAGCATGAAAAGGGGGCAATAACTCTGGTGTTACTGGTGTGATCTGACCCAATAACAATCCCATCCAAGATTTTATGGTCATACACAAACTGTGCAAGTTAGGTCAAGATTGAATAAAAAATGTAGTGTTTATCGCGATAACGGTCCAAATTGTCGACAGCATACGGACAACGGACGCCTCTCCGGAGCGTTACCCTATACCAATAGCTCACCGAGCACTTCGTGCTCCGGTGAGCTAAAAACAATATATACATTAAAACCATGCAATATCATGTTCAATGCATAGTCACTGATTTTATTTCAACACACTCGGATTATAAATGAAAACACAAAAAGTACCAAGATACTGGATATCCACAGTCTTCACGAAACTTGGACGTCCTCAGTCAGACATTTGGTCTGACTGACAAGAAAAATCTGTCAGACCTGCTGCACATTTGTCAGACCAAACACAATCACACTGCGGAATTATTAAAATGTTTTTACTGGTTTATATCATTTATTCATATTGCATTTTATTTGCTATTATTTTTTTACATTTTAAATCATATTCAGTCTCTGATAATCTTCATAACTTGTTATATTTCACACAGTTAAATTTAAAAAGTATGTTTCAATTTAAGTCTTATTAACACATGTAGATCTATTTCACTTTATACAGTTTCTATTTAAAATCCTATTATTATATTTATATAGTGTCTTGTATATATTTTTACATATTTTATATTTTAATAGTCCAAAAACAAAATGTAGTTTCTAGTGGTTAAAAAAGGTTAAGGAAATAAATGAACATTAAATAGCAAAAGCTAGCGTCAAAGTAATCCTCACCCCACCCACTCTTTAATCACAAAACTACAAATACAAGGCTTTGTGTCGAACTTCTTAAAAGTTTGTTGATAACCATTAATGAAACAATTTCAAAGGACTTGATCCATTAAACAGAAACAACAAAACATTTTTGATGAATTGGAAAATTTTTTTACTTTGTCTTTCACTTTCGACAAGCGTACTGCCAATACTCTCGCTTACTTTCAAATGTTGCCTCAGCCAAAGTTATTGCATATAATTAGTGTACACGGATTATTTGGAATAATACTGTTATTATTATGAACACTAGCCAGTAGGTCATTTTTATAACAAATGAAGACTACTTTTGACAAGATCGATGCACGCAATTTTTCAAGTTACACAACTTCATATTAATTCTCATAATTAGGCGTAAAAAAAATATGTTTGTTTTAGGTAACCCGACCTATCCTAATAAAATGCCACAACCCTAGAACATTTTAATCGGTTTGTCAGATAGATTTTTGGTTTATTTACCTTTTTCAATAATTAAATGTGTTTTTGGATAAGTAAGTGTTTTGTTTTCATAGTATCCACTTATAAACAATGTTTAAGGATATTACTGATACGTTTTTAATATTTATTCAGTTCTAGAATCTTCAAGTTGACCATTTACCAAAAAAAAATTTAAAAAAAATAAACATTCCCGACCTTCCTACCCTCATTTTTTTGGGCATGTTACCTGAAACAAACATTATTTTTTTTTATGCCTTAGTATAATGTTCATTTTGCAAAAGTAATAATTATATTTCCTTCTTTTAATTTGTAGCAATTAATTTGTTAAATTTGTGGGAGTTAAAAACACGCACATCACAAAACACGCATACCTAAGCGGATAGTGTAACATATCACTTGCCCCTTTACTGAGGGTGTGATAAACTTTTTATCGACGTCGCTCATTTGCATATTGGAAAATTAACGTGTTCTCACTGGCTGACTGGTTTGGCTGTATTAAAACTGACTCCGTCTGACTGCGTCTAGAACATATGGATAATTAATACACTGGTGCAGAAGGGGAGGGGAGTTTATTGCCGAGTAGGCGTTCTTTGTCTTCTTTGTCTTTGATTAACATGCGTACACAAACGAAAATGGTTGCATCCTAGAAACTAACACTGAATCTTATGGCGTCCTTACTGTATTGATATGAGGTCATTGGTGTTTTTAAATTGCAATCGAAATACCCATCGTGTAATTCCGTCGAAATTGTGTGCTGTTTAACTTTTGATTTGATATAAAATACTTAAGTAGGACATTTTGGGTCGACAAACTTGAAATTTCTTTCGAACCTTGAAAAATTGAGTCCGTCAGGTCCGTAGGAGTTTCGTGAAGACTGTATCCACACAATCACACAACTGTGATAACTGAAAAGAATTTTCTCACCGAATAACACCAACTGCTTCGCGCAAATTGTATTTAAAATTTTCCAAGTAATATAATGCCTTCTTCTTTTTGGCATGCTGAACCACATCATTACAGAGATAAAACAGTGTTAGTTTGTGCTTCACTTCACCTGAAACAATTCATAAAAACATAAACTGACAGTTATAAAATATACAAATGTATGTTATGCAGAAATTGAAGGACACACTTGAAGAAATGTCTACATGTCATAGCTGCATTACTGGTGAAGTACCTAAATGATAAAATATAGACACTTTTGCTGGTTTTTGGAAGATTTCCCTAGATAATTACATAAAAAGAAAAGTTAGGTTTAATCTTAAGCTAAGCTTTGGTCAAAATCTTAGAGGCAACTGCTCTCTAAAAGCAACTGAATGATGTATTTAACAAAAAGCCTGTAGAGAGTACCTAAATCCAGACACTTTTTTAATCAGGTTTATTTAAAAACAAATAATTAAAAACTACAGCTTTCTAGTCAGATTTCTACAGAGCTCCAGATAAGCTTTTAGCCGAAAGGATATTTTACCCCGTTTTTTGGTTAAAGGGTATTTTACCCCCTGTCTTTCAGCTTTAAAGCGTATTTGAGAAATGTATTTTCATTTTTTATACAAGATCAAATGAGTATTTTATGTGCTTGTTATATATGAGCACATTAAAGGGACTTGTTCACAGTTTGGCAAAATGACAATTTTCAAAAAAATTGTCATAGATTCAAAAAAGAATGTATGCATTATATTCACACAAGCAAAATAACACTCCTGACTAAGAAAAATGTTAAAAAGATATGTTCGTTTATTTATAATCATCAATCGAAATTGGAAAAATAATAAAGCGTTTGTAACGCTTTTCATAGATAATTTAGCAAAAACGTGTATTACCGACATAGCGTTTAAACTGCCATCCAAATTCATAAGCCTGCGTGGTGTAGTGGTAGCGCGTTAGCTTTTGCTTCTAGGGGTCCCGGGTTCGAACCCCAGGGCAGGCAAATTTTTTTTATATATCTTTTTCCTTGTTATCATAATTATTTAAAACTATTCCAGACATGACAGTTTTGTAAGTAAATTCATTTAATGACATTTTTCAAAAATACGAAAATCTGTGAACAAGTCCCTTTAATATTGGCAAATGGAATAAATTGAATGTAGACGATAATCTGAAAATCTATCAAAACATCATTTACTTAGCAAAGTAGCAGTTGCCCAGTACTTTTTTTCAGTGCAAATCCTACATGACAACCTGACTTCTGGTCCTACTTGGTTGACAAGTAGCCAATGATAATTTGTTTTCCATGATTACAGCGTTTGTTCGTGTTTTTTTTCAGAAATTTTTTCACTCACATGATTTTTCAGCATAACAAGTTAGGCCCTGCGCCAATATTGAGCTACTTTTTATATGGGCAATATTGGTTGGAGGGCCTAACTGGGGAAAGACCAATTCTGTGGTGGAAATTTCTCCCTATATGTCTATAGAGTAGCAACAGGATTTTCGTCGCTACTTTCATGCGCTGAAATGGCATGGTTAGCATTAATATTTCTTAATAAAATTTACATACCTGCAAAGAGAATTTGTTCCTAAATAATGTTTCATAAATATTTGTACGATAGCACTTCCATTTTGGATGCAACACCAATTTAAACCTACACACTATTGCATTTTCAGCACATCTCACTGTCCTCCACTGTGTAAACTTTAATCAATATTCTGCTTCACTGAAACGCTTTCGCGCCGTTTCCATTGGTCATTCAATTCTATCATTCATCATCCGATTGGTTGAAGCATATTTGAAGGGTTAAACAAGCCTTGAAGGCAAGGTAAACATGGTGGACTGTACATCAGGGCTTTCCTTAGACTTTGAGTTTCACGAGTCAATGACACTTGGGGTCAAATTTTCATGAGTCAAAATCAAATTTGCCAAGAGTCAAATATAAACCCTCAAGAGTCGATGATTTGTAGGTAGTTTCCATTCATTTCCCTTCTTTTTATTATTATTTGTATTAATGTATTTATTATAATTTAATAATATTATTTAAATTTATTAATTATTATTTTTTATTAAATTATTATTTTCTTTTTAATTTATTTAATTTTAGTTTCTTCCTATTATTATTATATTATTATTATACTTAGATCCAGTATTATTATAATTGGATATATTATTATTATTATTATTAGATCTATTATTATTATTACTAGATCTATTATCATTATTAGATTCTAATATTATTATTATTATTTACAATTATTATTTATTATTATTATTATAATTATTAAGACGATTTTAGCATAATGTTTACATACTAAAAATACCAATGAATTTTTTTTTTTTAGAAATCGCATATCATGTACAACAATAAAACATAAGCTTTACTTCCCAAAAAAATATGCGTAGTTACGGTCCGCAAATATTGTTTCACTGTTAAAAAGTTTAATTAATACACTGCAATAAAATAGTTATTCAAATTCTAAAGATCGCACAGTTTTTGCACTAGGAAAGTTTTATACAAAAAGAAAAGATTTCAAAGTTCTTGCACTACGAATTTTTTATTCCTCAATGACATGTATATATCTGGTAAAGCACATGGTCGATACATGCACGCTTTCCATGCGTGGAACGTGACGTCGTTTGTGTCAGCATAACTTACGTGCGCTTTTCTAGAAAACAAATGATTTACATGAAATTCACATACAATTAAAAAATGTGTTTATGACCCTTGAACACTAAAATTGGATGGTGGATATTTCGGATATTTTACATAAGAGTCAGAATTTTTGTTGAAATCAGATTCCAAATTTTGGAAATATATTAATAATTTTACCCGAAATATAAAGGAAAGTAATTGAAAACAATGCCTTTATAATTAGGAATGTAGATATTATCAACAACGGTAGCGGTGAGTAAATTGTGTTTTAAACGTTCAATGGTCGGGAATAAACATACTCTAACTGACTCATGTACATTAACGTAAGTGTGGATACATGTATATTACGCCGATATGTCGAATGTTCATGTCATTGGAAGTGTATATAACTGCGTTTTAATGGGTCAATATAGATTTTTCTGAGCTACAAAACTCCGCCTAATGGGCAGAGCTACACAACTTGACCGCTGATTGACTGCGTCTTTTTAAGGATTGACTCCGCATCCAACCAATAATCGCCGAGTGTTTTATCAGCTTTGACATGGCTGTTAGACTGATTGGGATAATCAGCCATCCGAATTATACTGTATGACGCAAGTCCTGAAATTGCCTTGGGTCAAAAGTGACGCATGAAGTAAATACCTTGCGAGTCAAACAAGCGTATTTTGAAATTTCCACGCATCAAAACCCGGGAGCTCGGGTCAAAGGAAAGCCCTGGTACATGAATGTAGATTTATTCGAAAGTTTAAATCGGAATTAAACGCATGTTCTAGGTAAACTTCTGCACATGTTAAGCAGTTTAGGTGTTGTTTAAGTAAAATACGTTGATTTATAACTTTATTGTCGCAAATAATGAAAATTAAAACTTTTAGGTTTCCACCACATAAATGGTCTTTCAGCGATAAGATGTTCCAGCGAATTTTGCCCTATAAAAAAGTAACACTAAAATCGCAGCACGTCTCATGAATTAAACTGTTGATTTTTGTGTTTCTTTTCTGATTGTTCAACTGTTGTGACAAAGAGATCGCCACTTATCACCTTTTAAATAGGAGAAGCATCATAAGACTCATTCCGATTTGTCAAGATATTGCTTACTGGAGCTGGCTGATTGAGCTTAAAAGGTTTATTTCGAACCAAACACACAAGGCGAATCTATTTGAGTAGAAAGATTCGCTTGATTCACTTTTAATCGATTCAAAGGCTAACTTACACCATTTACTGAGCTGGATAAATCGTAAAACCGGTTACGAAGTTAAAGCCATATGTACCCAGATTTGCAATGCATAACGTTATGCACTTGGCCGATTTCCAATGCGTTTTTCTTTATATTTCAATGCGTAAATACGCGGATATGCGTCTTATCTGGAGCAATGTTTTTAATTGTTCTTTCCTTGTTTACATTGATTGTTGTTTACTTTCACAATTTTATTATGTAAAGCTTTATTTATATTATATACTTTTTTATGCCAACCCCTGGCACGCAAATGTTTACTTTTGAAAGGAAGAAAAAACACTAGTTAATAAATGGATTAATACCCAATAAATTCTGTTAAAACTTGACATACATTGCTGATACAGGCATCATGCATCAATTGATCCCGTAGAATTATAAGTTTTGATTATATAAATGCATTTCTTTGTTTGGATTTAAGTAGATCTACTGTCCAGATTAAAGTACTTCACCAGTGTGTTTATCAATAATTTTTTACAGTTAAAAGAGAATTTTGATTACACTGACTGATGAAAAAAATAGTATAAAAAAATAAAAAAGATACACAAATGTCGTTACTATAGTTACATTTTCTGTGTTATAAATTTTATAAAATATAAAAAATTACTGCATATGGTATATAAACAATATACTTCTAGGATAATGAAATATACCAAACCACAATTCTCAATTCTAATCTAAACAGTAAACTGAAAGTAAACCTAAACAAATTCAATAACATACACTTTTTCAGAACGTTTAGCCAGGTGTTAACAATCTTTTGGTGATGCGCCTTATTATGCATTATCCATAGAGACATAGCTTGAACACTTTCTTGTGAATTATTGAATGACATCATTTTCTTTTCAATTGTTTCTTCAGAAATCGTCCCTTTCGTGTTCGCATCCGCCATTTTGTCGTTCAACTTGTAACGACTTCTGCAATTTTGTAATTTTGCTCACGCACTCAGCGAAACGCAAGACACCGTTGGCAAGATGCAAAAGTGAATGTGCAGACAGCTACATAGCTTGATTCATGTTTTTAAAAGATGAGTTTCAACTGCAACCGTTGCTGTTATTTGATATTTCACGCTTGTCGGCCATTTTTCTGGACCGCAGCAAATATTACCGCCCACAATAAAACGGTTCACAAATAAAACGTTCAAACAGGCTTAGATACAAACAATCAATATCTTAAAACATATATTCGGAGTATAGTTGGTTATTTAACAATTTATAAATGTACATTGAACTTCTTCTATTCTTCTAGAAATCCGCGAGTCGGATGTGGCGCATGACGGCGCATAACGTACGATAAGAGCAATTATGACAACAATCGAACTTGGCCTTCCTTTTATGCCAACTAACACTTTCGTAAAGTGTCATAATGATTGCACAAAAGCTTCTTAAGTTATTGTCTGCACATGAACTATTTTTTTAAACGGGGTTTAACTCAAGTGAGATAAGAGCAATTATGCCGAAACTCTAACTTAACCTTCCTTTTATGCCTACATAAAGATTCATAAAAACGTCTCAAGTTATTTTCTGCGCCAACTTTCGGGGACGTCGCCGCCGACGTCGCCAAAAGTAACCCCTATATGTCGCCTTTCCAGGCGACACAAACATGTTATTTATGTAACGTTTTGGTATTTTTATACATTATACTGTCATGCACCTATCCGTGTCATAGTACATCTACAGCTACATCTACAGTTTAACTACAGTAACTGGTCAACTCGTACCTTAGTCAATTTGTACCCTGGTCAACTCGTACCCGTTTTGGTTAACTCGAACGAGTGACGCAGAGAGGTACGAATTAACCAAAGATGTGGGTGCGATCGAGTTAACCAAAACGGGTACGGGTTGACCAGGGTACGAGTTGACTAGGGTATCAGTTGAATATAGACTTTTATTACTGCCCAACGATCGATTGCCGAATTTAACTGGGAGACGCTGTCAGGGAGACAGTGTTTTAGTAAAAACAAATAGAACAGTTAAAAAGGACGGAATTTACAGTTAAAATCAAGTTACAGGCAATTAAAATGTAATGGTCGCCAGTCTATAAAAAACGATGCCTAGACTGGGACTAGACTGGCCATTCAGTGGTACATAGAGAGGATATTTGTTGATTTTGGTGAATGATCGAATTTTATTTTACGAGTGGTCATAGAAAAAATATTTTCACGAGTGGCGTAGCCTTGAGTGAAAATATAATTTTCTATTACCACTCTTGAAATAAATATTCGATCTTTCACTGAAATCCATAAATTTTCTTTTTATTTTATGCTTCGGGACAATAAATAAATAAAATTGCACGAGATAAGGTTAAACGTCACACGTTTCAGTATTCTGACGTCATAAAATGACGCCATAAATGATTCTAAAATTGTTTATCATAAGTATGGTGTGAAAAGGTGCGATAAGTTGTCGTTGTCGCCTTTTCTATAAACAAATGTATGTAAATACTGTACATGTATGTGCCAAGGGAAGTTAACCTATACTGGTAGATCGATGCGATATATAGAAAAATAGTGCGTTTTTTGCTATAATTTTACTGCAGTGAAAATAAAAAATCTTATATTTTCACTGCTCCAACAGTGAAAATATAAGATTTTATTTCACCAATAAAATTCAATATTTCACTGAAAAGCATATAATAATATTCCAGTATTTTATTGTTCATGGGGAAAATGAATTTGAGTAATACTGTGTTCGGGACTGTGGGATGAGATAATTAAGATTTCTAGTTGGAATAAGATAGTGTTGGTTGACAGTTCCTGCCCATTTCTTATTTTATAGAAGAAAATTAAGGAATTGTTTAGTCGCCTGTGTTCGAGAATGCTCCAGCTGAGTGGTTAGCATTTCTTTGACAACCGATGTATAGTTATAGTTATTGCAGACATACCTGGCAGCAAACCTCGGCACTCTTTCAAATTTTTTAATCAGTGTCTTCTACCAGTGATGCAAAACAGTTGAGCAGTACTCCAGCTGCGGTCTTACTTAAGTATGGTAGGCTGCTTCTTTCACCTTTGTGTTACTGGTCTTGATGTTCCTTTGGATAAAGAAAAGGGAAGAGGTAGCTTTGGCAGTGACGTTGTCAATATGCTGACTCCAGTGTACGTCTTTAAAAATACTTGCATCTAAGTATTTTGAAGATGATGTTGAGTTATGGATTTGATTGTGCATAGTATACTGGAAATAAACAGTATTCTTTTTCCGAGAAATTACCAGTATTTCACATTTATCAGGGTTGAATTCCATAGTCCAGTCCAGTTCCCAAAACTCAAGTGTGTAGAGGTCATTTTGTTGGATGTGGGAGTCGTTGGGGCAACTGACGGTGAAATAGACAATTGAGTCATCATCAAAAAGCTCTGATCTTGACAGACTCTGGAAGATCGTTAATGTAAGTAAGAAAAGGGCAGGGCCCGAGAACAGATTCCTGAGGGACACCAGATGTTATGGGGAATTCATTAGATAGGCAACCTTATACAACATCAGTTTGTAAGCGGTTTGTCAGGAATGATTTAATCCAGAGGACAGCCTGATTATCAACACCTAGGCAGGTCAACTTGTGAATAAGCCTTATATGGCCTTCCATATCGAAGGCTTTAGAAAAGTCCACGACAATAACATCTGTTTGATGTCCGCGTTCTAGATTGTCAAATATTTTGTGGGTGAAATTGGTAAGTTTCAGAACTATGTTTGGATCTAAAACAATGTTGGAACGGACTAAGTACATTAGTATTGTCAAAATATTTCATAAGGTTTGATACAATTATGTGTTCCATGAGCTTGGATGCGATGCATGTCAGTGAGATAGGTGTAAAGTTGGCTGCCTTACATATAGGGCCTTTTTTTAAAGACGGGAGCAATAGTGATCATGGTCCAGTCACAATTCCTGATCAAATCGACAACTAGAAAATATGAGCGAGTACATTCAAGGACCATACATATTTTCACAACGTCGTAACGTAGCAAACATGTAAAGCATAATTCTGATAAACTACAACTATAAACAAAATTTATAAGCGAAATAAAGTTACTGATATCTTTTAGTACTGGGTTATGCATCCGTTTAATTGCTGTCAACCGTCATAAGATGATAAAAATAAAATAATTATAATCTTCATCATCAGCAGCAGCATCAGCCTAAAATCATTATTCAAAACCACAGCTTTATAATTGCAAAGCTCGTCACAAAGATCGAGCCTACCGGTACTATGTTGTATTGACCAATGGACTTGTGGTGGACAAGTTCAAATGTTATAAAAATACGATTTTCAGTTGTACATAATTATACACGTGTGTTTTAAATGCGTCCTAGTTTATTCAGTAAATTATATAAATATACATAATTGAACATTTATAGTTAAAAAAATTAAAGTACTGTTACAAACGGAATCATTTAGAAAACAGAATATGTAAGAAAAACAGTCGTACTGAATATTTTGGTTTATCAATGCTCATTATAACATTATTGTTTATTGATTTTGATACTCTAGTGCTTGTTAAAATTACAAATCTCGAACATTTCTAAGAACAGCTCGAAACATGGTAAGACCAATAACGTATGACAACAAAAAAACAATCTCTAAGAATACCATTCATTGCCTGAAAAAAAGAGGCAAATTAACGGAACGCCTGGCCCCGTGTTCACCAATCAAGTTAAGCTTGATGTTCGGGTTCAAGATGAACTTGAGCCAGATATGTCAGGATCAGGCTCAAAATGCGTTCACTAAAAATCTGGATCAATTTTATTTGGTTGTCAAATATGTACGACACATAATTCTAACCTCTTCTCGGCATAAGTGTGTGAATCTGATGTGTGATTGTAATAATAACCACACAATATTTCATTTTATTATATATAGACAAGTAATTTCAATGTAAAATATATGAGAGAATCTGCTCAGCTGAGCTAGAAAATCAAGAGCAGCAAAGATTGATCTTCATCCTGCAGTTGATCCTTTAATTGTGAACACGTGGCAAAGATGGGACCTACATAGGTTTAAGCCGTTCTGACCGGATTACCTTGGGGACAATATATTTAACAAAAATGATTATGAACTATATTTTCACTGTTAATGATATGTATAACAAGAAAAAAACAAATTTAAAGCTTAACTTTTTAAGCCAGCAGTGGTGTAATGTTGCTTGTAACTTTTATTTGCCAGCTTTTTTTAAGTAAAGTAGAACCGGAAGTGACCTTTCAGTCTTAATCCATTCGTCCTTGCTCGGATCTTTCCGGCGATCAACCGAACATCTCCGAGTGCCGCTATGATAGACATGCTGAACGGTGAAAACACATCGACCGATATTTATCCATGAATGAAAATACTTTACTACGAATGTCAAATAATTATTGGATGTTATTTGCATATTGAGGAGGAGTTTACTTTCGAAACATGTCACCAGCTAGTTGGAATCATGTATAAAAGTTGTAAAACTTGTTATTTGTCTTTGGTCATGAAATTGAAAAGAAAACGATTGAAATTCGGGTAAAATGAAACTAGACAACGGATGAAGGATGAATTACAGTATGTATCAT
The DNA here is from genome assembly GCA_027627225.1 of Congeria kusceri. Classification (NCBI taxonomy): domain Eukaryota; kingdom Metazoa; phylum Mollusca; class Bivalvia; order Myida; family Dreissenidae; genus Congeria; species Congeria kusceri. The sequence goes on along the minus strand of CM051025.1, from coordinate 79,272,256 downwards.
TTTAACTTTAAGACTTTAAAGGTGTTATGATAACCTACCATGCAAATATTTGGATTTTAAGAATTTACTAGTAGTACTAGTAATCTGAAAAAATATATAGGAACGGTTCCTGTACAGAACGTTTTTAGTGATTTTGGTACATAATTTTATGTATCCAAAAGACTAACTAGCATTATGGCCAAGACAAAACATAATCATTCAATGAATTTTGTTGCGGGTGCAGTTTTTGGACTTTGTTTTGGATTTTTAATCTCAACATGGTGTCGCAATAAATTTATACCTTGTTCACCAACATTTTCCAAGTCTGGATGTTGTTTACAAAACTTTAATCCCACACTGAATTTGAACGATGTTGTTATAAATCAGGAGAAAAGATTTGAAAATAATGTTTATATTGAAGAAAAAGATGAAAAAGGGTTCTTATTTATTGGCATCATGACTGCTAAAAAATATTTAGATACAAGAGCTGTTTCTGCATATCAAACCTGGGCAAGAGGTGTGAACGGAAAAGTTGTATTTTTCTCAAGCGAGGGTTCAACATCAAAATATGACATTCCCATTATCAGCTTGGCAAATGTGGATGACTCGTATCCGCCACAGAAGAAGTCATTTTCTATGTTGAAATACATGAGTGATCACTACATTGATAAGTATGAATGGTTCATGAGAGCGGACGATGATATATTTATCAAAGGCGACAAATTGGAACGATTATTACGGTCTATTAACAGCTCTAAACCGCAGTACATTGGTCAAGCAGGAGTTGGAATGAAGGACGAAATAGGACTCCTTAGTCTTGGAAATACAGAAAATTACTGCATGGGTGGTACCGGAATGGTATTCAGTCACGAAACCCTGCGTCTGATTGCACCACATTTGAAATATTGTGTAAACAATTTATATACGACCCATGAAGATGTGGAGATAGGAAGATGTGTTCGAAAATTTGCAGGAATTCCATGCACATGGTCTTTTGAGGTTGTATATAACATTTATTACATTTTTGTTGGAAAGTGATGTAATAATAATTTATTTCATTATACAATTATATTTTTCATTATTTGGACAAAGCAATGCAGAACACTCACAAACACACATGTCTAGATATTGTTTAAAGACGATTTCTACAGTTTTTTCCCTTCCGTGAAATTTTTTCATTTTTACATATTTTGCAGATCGTTCAATACCTAATACAATGAAACCATAAAAAATGGGGGTCTCCGCATTAGATGTTTTGGAAAATGCAATGTAAATAACCTACCCGTGAATGCATTTTAGGAAATTTTGATGCTGTTTTTGTTTTAGCGAAAAAATAGTATTTACCATTGATTGGTAAAAAATAGCGACATCCTATTGGTTGAAATGGGTAATTGTAAGAAAGCAATCCGTTACATAGTGACAAAAATAATTATATTTGCCAAAAAATGCTTTTTCATTCTTTTTTTAACTAAAAAATTATACATTTTGTAATCATATAAAAGTTTGGTTTTGACTATAGAAAAAAATCTGTTCCCTGAAAATTACTGAATTTTTTATATTTGTTGCATAACTATATTCTTAACGAACTGCAAAAAATGAAAACAGGGGGTCATCGTGCTTGTTTTTGAGAAAAACTATGTAGTTTGCATGTGCTTATTGGACATTTTTCTGTAAAAAAACAGGGTAAAAAAATGACAGTCGTATTTGATAACAATACACTTATAAAAGTAAATATATATATTATGTATTTTAGTAATAGCAGTTGATTATGACTACGTACAAAACGTTATTACAGCCCAAACACTTTCACAATAATTGCAAGCATGTGCACAGTCTAATGTTCAGTCAGCGTGTTCCTACTTTCATTTTCAGTGTATTATCAAACTTTCGCAAATAAAATTGAGTCACAAATTATCATGGCATTTATTATGAATATATTTGATTCTAGTTGGTAATTACAGTGTACACAATATTTAATAAATATCATTATCTGTCAAAACACTTCCCATTATGAAGATTTAAATCAACTCCACTGATGCGCGCAAAGATGCACAGAAAAAACTACCGAAATCGTCTTTAAAGTCTGTCAAGATGTCTATTTATGCTTTACATGGTCACGAAATAAACAATAATATATGAGTGTTACACAAACACAATAACTTGTTGCAGAGGTAGAAATTTACATTGTAAATCTATCATTTACAGCCATCAATGATTTGAATTGCATGTTTTTATATTCAGTGTTCAACAGGGTTTTGCAATGAATAATATTTAGTGGACCCAGTATTATTTACAAAAATCCACAGGACTTTCAAAATGAGCAAAACAAACGAAATATCTATTTTATTATACTATTATGTTGTTTACATGTACCTTCGTTAAAGATTTTCTCTCTGTAGAACAGAGGTAATACACAAGAAACGCTCTACAGAAGTACTTTTAGTTGTACAAATTGTGTACAAAAATAGCAATGTATGACCAGCCTTAGTACTACGTTTGTATGGTACTATGCTGACAACTACATGTATATACTTCAGCTAGACAATTAAAATGCCCTTATGTGGTGCTTGAGTATCTCTCACAAGCACGAAGGGATAAACTGATAATGTCCAAGTTTAAAGGTCAACATAGGGATTATGTCTAATAAGCAAAATAATCGTTGTACATGTAACTTAGGTAATGTTATTTAGACCCTGTAGGTTGTCAAACATTCTGATTGACTGTTAAACAATTTTTATAGAAATGATAGAGGGAATTGCCTTATTATTATCATTGAATGCATAACATGGTAATAGGTATGACTACATAGTTGAATAATAAATATTTAACCATGTAGTTATACCTATTATTTTCTTATTCCTTTGATCACACTGATAAGTCATTATTAATGACTTATCAGTGTGATCAAAGAAATAAGAAAATATGATAATTGTGCTTTAATAACATTAATAGACTATTATTAGTGAGAACCACGCTTTAGATAATTAGCATTGAACTTTACAAATATATTTTTTTTAAATTGAAAGATTTTAAAACAGTCATGTAAATGCTGGAAGTGCTTCTCTTGATGAAAATTGTAAGGTTGTGATTTTATACACTTTAGACAAAATGGTATTAAAAAAATGCTTTGTAATCAAAAGTATAAAATATTGGTTATTCAGTTAGCATTGCCTATACATGTACAAAAAAACTAACTTGGTCATTAATAATTGCATTCCATTCTGATAATTCTTTGATGGTGAGCATCTGTAATTCAGCGATTTTCTCATAATATTTAAGCATTACGGCATTCTATTATAATTACGACATTCTATTATTAATACTGTATTGCAGGAAAGTGTTCGAGATTGCATGAATAATTGTGAATAAATACATGCAACCTTGCCAAAGATCTGTTTAGAATTTTAGATGTTGCTAGTGTGTAGCCTCTGTTTAATCATTTGGAAGCATGGCAGACCCCTTTTTTTTTAGCTCACCGAGCTATTGTGGTCAGTCTGTGTCCCGCATCTGGCGTCAACATTTTACTTAAAACAACTTCTCTGAAACCACTGGGCATATTTTAACCAAACTTGGCAGGAATGTTCCTGGGATGGTCCTGTACCAGATTCCTTCAATTTATTAAAATATATTATTGAAAACTCTGGTTGTCATGGCAACCAAAAGCGTAAAAACTGGAAAACTAAAAAAAAATTCTTGTCAGAAACCACTAGCTGGATTTGAAAATAGTTTTCACAGAAATGCTCCTTGGGTGACCTTCTACCAAATTCCTTCAAGTCATTTTGATTTTGTTCAAAAACATGGTCGCCAGGGGGCGGGGCAGTTTTCCTTGTATGGCTATATTGAAACCTTTAAAAATCTGCTTGTCTGAAACAATTGGCTGGATTTTAAAATAATTTTACAGAAATGTTCCTCGGGTGACCTACCAAATTCCTTGAACTTATTTTGATTCGTTAAAAATTATGGCCGCCGGGGGGGGGGGGCAGTTTTCCTTATATAAGTATATTGAAAACTTTAAAAATCTTCTAGTCTGAAACCACTGGCTGGATTTCAAAATAATTTCACAGAATTGGTCCTTGGGTGACCCGCTACCAAATTCCTTCGAATCATTTTGATACGTTAAAAAACATGGCTGCCATAGGGCTGGGCAGTTTTCCTTATATGGCTATATTGAAAACTTTAAAAATCTTCTAGTCTGAAACCACTGGCTGGATTTCAAAATTATTTCACATGCATGTTCCTTGGGTGACCATCTACCAAATTCCTGGAAATCATTTTGATTCGTTATAAATGATGGCCACCGGGGGCAGGACAGTTTTCCTTAGATGGCTATATTGAAATCTTAAACAATCTTTTTGTTAAAAGCCATTATGATGCTTTACACTCAGGTGAGCGACCTAGAGCCATCTTGGCCCTCTTGTATGTACATGTACTGTATTGGCATGTAGCCTGTCAAGACTTTATTTCTTATAATGTCCTGAATGTGCATGCGCTTTTAATGCTACATTTATTTTTGAATGATTCAAACCTGTAAGTACTTGAATTCACTGTACATAGTACTGTGTACCATTAATTTTGTTATTTGCCACTTTGCCTCTTAAATTCATCTATTGAATCTTGTTACAATAGTTCATTGTGAGAAGAATGTGGTTTGAAAGATGGTCGTAACTTATTTAAGCCAGAATACCGCACTGTTTTATTGTCAATTATAATGTAGGCTTTTCACATTCAAGAGCTTTAAGTGGGCATTACAACAATTGGTTTTATTACACAGAAACAGTGTGTTGACAGTATGAACTACTAGTGGACTGAATGTGATGATGAACACAGGACGGGCTAATTATTAAATGCAAAATATTTGCCGTTTGACTCAGTATTAATGTTTGATAGCAAGAAATTACATGTAGGTGCATTCATATGTATAAAATAATCACATTTTGTGTATGTTTTCTTCGATAAACTATTATTGAGCTGCTGTCTGTGAATATTCCCTGCACAGGGGGGTGGAAATCGTATGCCCAACTTGTCCAATAATCACAGTTTGTGTATGTTTTCTTCGATAAACTATTATTGAGCTGCTGTCTGTGAATATTCCCTGCACAGGGGGGTGGAAATCCTATGCCCAACTTGTCCAATAATCACATTTTGTGTATGTTTTCTTCGATAAACTATTATTGAGCTGCTGTCTGTGAATATTCCCTGCACAGGGGGGTGGAAATCGTATGCCCAACTTGTCCAAAACTGGTAACTCTGCTGTCGGACAAGTACAATATTCCTGGAAAGTTGCACGTGGGCAAGTGGAATATTGGTGTTTGAAAATAATGTACAAGTTAGAAATTAATTATTATGATATGATATATTATTATTTGATTATAATATATTTTATGACAATGTATTTTATAATATATTTTATGACAATGTATTTTATAATATATTTTATGACAATGTATTTTATAATATATTTTATGACAATATAAAGTTTTGTTTAATTGATATAAATAATTTAGCTGTTTTTCAGGGCTTCCATTAAGGGAAGTTTGGGAGTACTTTACGCCCAGTTTTTGTCACAGGACTTCCATAAAAATTAAGTAATTTATCTAAATGTTAACCTCTTTCACTGAATAAATTGGCATATAAACACTTGATGAAAAAGAACTGGCCTTAAAAACACCTAGAATTTTATACATTACTTAATTTCATTTCTGAAATACTCAGGACTTATGTAGTGCAATACTGTCAAAACTTCCAGTTTTCAAAAGTTAATGAAAGCCCTGTTTTTTTTCTTAGGCTCTTAGCACCAGCCAATTGTACACATGTACGTGTGCAAAATGAGCCCATTGTACACATGTACGTGTGCAAAATGAGCCCAGTGTAAACATGTAAGGGTGCAAAATTAGCCCAGTGTACACATGCATGTGTGCAAATTTAGCCCAGTGTACACATGTACGTGTGCAAAATGACCAAACATTTTGCACACAGACTTATGTTCATTAGGCTGGCGCTTTCATTAACTTTTGATAACTGGAAGTTTGAACTTCCTGGCCTCTGATTTTGGAAGTTTTGCTCATAATATTTGGATGTTTTTACAGTATTGCGTGACATCAATATGTACATTACAATTTTCACAGCACACATCACTACTCTTAGCATAGCTATTATTGTACTTAAGTCATGTTTTTCAGACCTATTGTAAACTTAGAATTATAATCAGGGCTTGCACATAGGTGAAAATGTTGTAAGTCCTCACTTCCAAGTGTTGGAAATTGGAGGTTTAAAGCATTCTTTTTGACTTATGATACTTCCATGGCTGCAATTTTGGAAGTCCTGTGACAAAAACTGGGAGAAATTTACTCCCAAGCTTCCATTAATGTAAGCCCTGAACCTAAGGAAAGAAAGCTAATTGGTCAAAAATTCTGGTGACCATTTGACATATTTTCGCCGTAAAATGTGAAAATGCAGCTTATTAGTCATTTCCAACATTTAGGGTAGCCATTGGGTGCCTTAACTGTTCACACTAGCATATAGACATGCGCATGCATACGTTGGGGCAATGTAATCGTGCTGTATGCAACCCCAAAACTCCACAAACAATATCCTTAAAGTATGGTGAAAACTCTGTTGGCATTATTATGAGCTCCATTATAATTAATTACATACATATTAGCTGATGCATATGCTATAATATGAAGTGCATGGTAATATTCTAGAAATTATTGCATGTTGCATTGCATTGAATAAATTGGAATTGAATGTCTTTCTAAGTGTGAACATGCATTTGAAGTGCAGATTAAATTAATAGAAGCCAGACTTCTTGTTCAGTAAAGTAGTTCTTAGCCGGGGAGTTATAATAAATTGTCTAATAAAATGGTTCAAATGTGGGGACATATGTTTAATTGCACAACAAAGAACATGTTAAGCTATTGTATGCAACCCAAAGGTCATGTTAACCAATTTCTCATGCTTTGTACTTATGGTGTTGGGTTGGAAAACAGCAGGAAGCAGTTTGTGTTTAATGTTGAACACAGCTTCAGAGATGAATGACATTTTGCTTTGTGTTGTTTTAATGATAAGAGCCTGACTTCAACAATTGATTTATGGAGCTCAGATTGGGACTTGCTTGCTGTCTTTATAGCATTTCAGGGGAATAAAATTTTAATTGCACTTCAAATTGCAGACATGACTGTTTTCAATTACCAACTGAAAAAAGTAAATTGTACAACAACTTTGTCTTTGATTCTATCTCAGATAATCTGTTTGAAATTATTGTATGAATTTTAGTTCATGTATTAAGTCTGACCCAAATTTCAGTCACAGTAGCGATACCTCAACATAAAAAATATATGAGGCGTGTTGTGGGAAAAGCGGGCTTAATTCATGTGCGTAAAGTGTCGTCCCCGATTAGCCTGTGCAGTCCGCACAGGCTAATCCAGGAGGGCACTTTCCGCCTACAGTGGATTTATGTTTAGAAAAGATTTCCATGAAACAGAAAATACCATAAAAGCATAAAGTGCCACTTTACGCACATGTATTAAGCCCAGTTTTCCCACGACATGCCACATAATACTATATTTTAATGAAAATTCAAGCACATGTAATAACACTTGTAAATTTATTCATGGGCCTTACTGTTGGTTACTTGAATACAAGCCATGATATAAAATTGGTACTTTTTAATAAAATTTATGATTATTAAGAACATAATCATGTAGTGTTGAATTTGTTAAGTTCTATTGCAACCAACCCTTAATGAAAAGAACATGTACAATTATAAATAGTGAATTTTATTTTTAGCTCAACTTTTCGAAGAAAAAAAGTCAAGCTATTGTCATTGCCCTGTCATCAGCATCTGCTTCTTCGTTAGTGAAGTTTTTTGTCAGAGTTCATTTTTCAAAAACTATCAAAGGTACATTGTATGCTTTTGAAACTTTCAATACTTGTTCACTATCAAAAGGGTACTCCATTACAACAAGGCAGGTTACCCTGTGATTTGTATTTCCATAGTTATCTGCCCTTGTCGGACTTACAACATAGCATTTTTTGACAACTTTTTGGTAAATATTAAATTTCTCAATAACTATCAAAGACAATAAATTGAAATTCAAGGTACTTGTTTATGGTGCTGACACCATTCTGCAGACAAGAGGAGGTAACTCTTTCAAGGATTTTGTTTGAATTATTACCCTTTTTTCAACTTACAATTTTTATTTTGGGTCAAATTTCTCAATACCTATATGAGGTATTGACCTGAAACTCAAAGTACTTGATCACAGTGATGGACTTATTCCGTATACAAGAGGAGGTAACTCTTTCAAGGATTTTGCTTGAGAGCCCTTTTTTCTACTTTTTTTGCTTTAGGTCAAATTTCACAATATTTATAAGAGGTAGTGACTTGAAAATTTATGGGAATTTGTTGAATTTGAATAAATGCTTTCAGATGTGGGGAATTCGTTGGAAATTGGTAAAATGCTCATAATTGGTTGAGAATTTGTTTGATTACACCACAGTAACCATCATGAAAAATGAGTATGCTTGTCTAATAATAAAAATTAATATTTTGTAAGCCAGAATCAAAAAGAAAGACAACAATAAACACACGGATACGGATGCATGTAAACGTGCGTCCGAAATAAAATTTTGCAGATATGTATGCGGATACGGAGCCCTATAGGGTTATGTACTAATGGAAACATAGCCTTATGCTGTAAGTTAATATGTATTATCAAGTGGTAAAAAAGTTGTTTTCTATCGATCTAGTTCCTGCAATTGCAAGTATTATGAGAAAATGGTATTAAACACAGGCCTTTCTAGAAGAAAAGGAGTGCTTGAGCAAACATAAGTCTTGTATTAACTGCACCCAGATTACTCGGTGATAAGTATCCCCCATGATTAGCACCTTGGAGTTGTAAAATATATCTTGTAATGAAGTTCGCTATAAAAGCATTGTAAATTATTTGAAGTAGATTTTTGCTGATCTGGTTAGATAATCAGGCGGTTCCTTTTCTCACAATATATGGGTTATTTGAACAATTGCAGCTAACTGTCAGTGGGTTTTTTTTTGGTGCGGTGTAACCCATAAACATTATGTACATGTACTTAACTTCTGAGACTAGTTGCACTTTTGTTGGTTGAATTAATTCCCTGATTCAATTTTAAAGATTCATTTTGTGTTGCTTGTTAAAGGGGTGGGATGGTATAGGCCATGTTTAAATGTCATGGAATTGTCTTCTCTTCAGACATGCCAGAATGTACCAGATACACAAAATGTTGGGACTTGAACTTAAAGGGGCTTATTGACAAACCTGTAAAACTATTTGTTGTACAGCTGTAAATTTGTTCTTTCAATAATTGAGTACCAAAAAGCATTTTTGTCTGACAATAGCAAATGTAACTAATTAAGTAGTAACTTTAAGCCATTATATACAAAATTAAGCTTTTTAAATATTAGTTTGAGGTTAAAGTAAAAATATTAACCAGGATTATCGTTCATAAAAATAAAAAAAGATAAAAAAAATCATCTGCCATTTTGTACAGTATTAATTCTGAGCAATTCTGTTGCAGCTTGAGGTTCAATCAGTGCATTTTAAGATCCACTCCCAGTCAGTGTTTACAAAGAACAACTGCTGCTGTGTAGCTTCTGTCTTAAGCATGGGTCTGGTTAACAATATGTTTATTGTATTCATATATATGCAGACCATGATTTGATTTTATATACTCAGCTGCTAACCATGTTCTAGAAGGAGATCTTTTATGGATGGTATACTTTGCAGAGTTGTAGTAAATAAGTGAATTGTAATAAAGAAGCATGGTTTGTTGCACCTGTACTGTACAGTGTTACATTAATGTACATGTCTCACACATGTTGATCTGTGGTGTGATGTACCCATCCTGGATGCATACCTGTTAGATTAGCTACATTTAGTATAAGCAGGGTACTTTTCACTGACTTTACACTATAGATATGTCCTTCATATAATTTATATAGTAAATTATGGCAAAATTTAACTTGTATGTCCATACTATGGAAGAAAATGGACATTAAGCCAGAATGTTCAAACCATTTGTTTGTTATTTTAATATATCCATTATGTTGTTTTTGTTTATTAATATTAAATATTTTTCATAAAGAGACAACATTTGTTTATAAACCTGTTTACTACTGGTTAGCGAGTATTTGTCGGACAGTAGTATTATCCAGACGTTTTTAATATACGCGTTTCGTAACCGCTTTTTTAATTTTATCATCATAATACAAAGAAACGCTTGTTTTTTGAGACTGTTTTGTTTTTCTTCGAAAATAATGAGTTTATTTTTTGGTAAAAACCCAAATGTTCATGTTGATAGTCTGAAACGCATGCAACTGTTGTCTGGGAAAGTAAAATGACATGCACATGCGCGATAAAATCCCAATTTGGGACCTAGACAGTGTTTGTGATAGTTTTGGATGGCTGCTTATTACAGCAAACAAACTCTGGCAGAACATTATTTAACCCGCTACAACGTTTAGGACGTGCGTAGTAGCTACATAGATACGTAACGTCTAGTAAACTCTTTAAAACGTCATGCTTCCGTATTTGTTTCAACACCTTACTTATATTCTCTAGTTATTATTAAATCATTTGATAAAGTGGTATTATCTGTTATAAATTACGCATTTGATAATTTATTTGTTTTCTCATATAGATTGAATAAAGTTATTAATAATTTATCCGCATATTTCACTGTTTCAGAAAACGTCCGGAAAATACTACTGTCAACGTGAAAAAAGACGGTGTTTTATGTACCCTTTTCAGGGCCTCTATTGTTGCACATGGGCACAAGTGACACTTATTTTCTTTACATATGCCAATGGGTGATGAACCCAGTATTTTACATGCATTTTCATCATTGAGTTTGTTCATGAATTAAAGCTGTTCCAAAATAAATGCATATTTCGTCCGACAAATACTCGATTACCAGTATTGATTTTGATATTTGAAATTTAATTAATATGACAAAACACAATTTCATATGACAATGTAGACATCTATAAGTCAATATACATTTATTGCACAAATTAATATGCATTCTCATGACAAGGCAATCATAATTGCAGGTAGTCGATGCTACACTGCTTTCTTGAATTCACTTAATTTCTGTATTTTTCAAATAGCATTTGAAGTTATGTCAGTCACTGGTTATGTTTAAAAATAAATAAAACATGATTTATTATATTGAAAACTATTTTTTTTTAAATTCATTTCAATTAGAACAACTATAAAAATAACTTAATTAATGGTGAAATTATCAACATATTGATCTATTATTAAAAGTGTTGTGATGATTATTAGAAATTAGTTTCTGTGATATAAATTTTTTTTTTTTACATTTTAACATTATAACAACTACAATAATGTTTAAAACACTTTCAATCTGATAAATTATAGTTCAAGCCTTTCTAAACATTACCTCAACAAATTTAATTTTGTGAAGCCATTAGCAGTGAACACCAGTCTGAGATACATATTACAATTCATCAAAGTTGACATGCCTGGCTGCACACAGACATGTGTTCATTGGGCTGGCGCTTTCATTAACTTTTGATAACTGGAAGTTTGAACTTCCTGGCCTCTGATTTTGGAAGTTTTGCTCATAATATTTGGATGTTTTTACAGTATTGCGTGACATCAATATGTACATTACAATTTTCACAGCACATATCACTACTCTTAGCATAGCTATTATTGTACTTAAGTCATGTTTTTCACTTCATGTTATTGTTTTTCAGACCTATTGTAAACTTAGAATTATAATCAGGGCTTGCACATAGGTGAAAATGTTGTAAGTCCTCACTTCCAAGTGTTGGAAATTGGAGGTTTAAAGCATTCTTTTTGACTTATGATACTTCCATGGCTGCAATTTTGGAAGTCCTGTGACAAAAACTGGGAGAAATTTACTCCCAAGCTTCCATTAATGTAAGCCCTGAACCTAAGGAAAGAAAGCTAATTGGTCGAAAATTCTGGTGACCATTTGACATATTTTCGCCATAAAATGTGAAAATGCAGCTCATTAGTCATTTCCAACATTTAGGGTAGCCATTGGGTGCCTTAACTGTTCACACTAGCATATAGACATGCGCATGCATACGTTGGGGCAATGTAATCGTGCTGTATGCAACCCCAAAACTCCACAAACAATATCCTTAAAGTATGGTGAAAACTCTGTTGGCATAATTATGAGCTCCATTATAATTAATTACATACATATTAGCTGATGCATATGCCATAATATGAAGTGCATGGTAATATTCTAGAAATTATTGCATGTTGCATTGCATTGAACAAATTGGAATTGAATGTCTTTCTAAGTGTGAACATGCATTTGAAGTGCAGATTAAATTAATAGAAGCCAGACTTCTTGTTCAGTAAAGTAGTTTCTTAGCTGGGGAGTTATAATAAAAATAAATTGTCTAATAAAATGGTTCAAATGTGGGGACATATGTTTAATTGCACAAGAAAGAACACATTAAGCTATTGTATGCAACCCAATGGTCATGTTAACCAATTTCTCATGCTTTGTACTTATGGTGTTGGGTTGGAAAACAGCAGGAAGCAGTTTGTGTTTAATGTTGAACACAGCTTCACAGATGAATGACATTTTGCTTTGTGTTGTTTTAATGATAAGAGCCTGACTTCAACAATTGATTTATGGAGCTCAGATTGGGACTTGCTTGCTGTCTTTATAGCATTTCAGGGGAATAAAATTTTAATTGGGCTTCAAATTGCAGACATGACTGTTTTCAATTACCAACTGAAAAAAGTAAATTGTACAACAACTTTGTCTTTGATTCTATCTCAGATAATCTGTTTGAAATTATTGTATGAATTTTAGTTCATGTATTAAGTCTGAAACAAATTTCAGTCACAATAGTGGTACCTCAACATTAAATATACATGAGGCGTGTCGTGGGAAAACCGGGCTTAATTTATGTGCGTAAAGTGTCGTCCCCGAAAATTCAAGCACATGTAATAACACTTGTAAATTTATTCATGGGCCTTACTGTTGGTTACTTGAATACAAGCCATGATATAAAATTGGTACTTTTTAATAACAATTATTATTATTTAGAACATAATCATGTAATGTTGAATTTTTTAAGTTCTATTGCAACCAACCCTTAATGAAAAGAACATGTACTATTATAAATAGTGAATTTTATTTTTAGCTCAACCTTTCGAAAAAAAAATTCCAGCTATTGTCATTGCCCTGTCATCAGCATCCGCGTCAGCGTCTGCGTTAGTGAAGTTTTTTGTCAGAGTTCATTTTTCAAAAACTATCAAAGGTACATTGTATGCATTTGAAACTTTCAATACTTGTTAACTATCAAAAGGGTACTCCATTACAACAAGGCAGGTTACCCCATGATTTGTATTTCCATAGCTATCTGCCCTTGTTTGGACTTACAACTTAGCTTTTTTGACAATTTTTTGGTAAATATTAAATTTCTCAATAACTATCAAAGACAATAAATTGAAATTCAAGGTACTTGTTTATGGTGCTGGCACCATTCTGCAGACAAGAGGAGGTAACTCTTTCAAGGATTTTGTTTGAATTATTACCCTTTTTTCAACTTACAATTTTCATTTTGGGTCAACTTTCTCAATACCTATATGAGGTATTGACCTGAAACTCAAAGTACTTGATCACAGTGATGGACTTATTCCGTATACAAGAGGAGGTAACTCTTTCAAGGATTTTGCTTGAGAGCCCTTTTTTCAACTTAGAAATTTTGCTTTAGGTCAAATTTCACAATATTTATAAGAGGTATTGATTTGAAAATTTATGGGAATTTGTGGAATTTGAATAAATGCTTTCAAATGTGGGGAATTCATTGGAAATTGGTAAAATGCTCATAATTGGTTGAGAATTTGTTTGATTACACCAGAGTAACCATCATGAAAAATGAGTATGCTTGTCTAATAATAAAAATTAATATTTTGTAAGCCAGAATCAAAAAGAAAGACAACAATAAATACACGGATACGGATGCATGTAAACGTGCCTCCGAATTAAAATTTTGCAGATACGTATGCGGATACGGAGCCCTATAGGGTTATGTACTAATGGAAACATAGCCTTATGCTGTAAGTTAATATGTATTATCAAGTGGTAAAAAGTTGTTTTCTATCAATCTAGTTCCTGCAATTGCAAGTATGATGAGAAAATGGTATTAAACACAGGCCTTTCTAGAAGAAAAGGAGTGCTTGAGCAAGTCTTGTATTAACTGCACCCAGCTAGCTCTGTGATAAGTATCCCCCATGATTTGCACCTTGGAGTTGTAAAATATATCTTGTAATGAAGTTCGCTATAAAAGCATTGTAAATTGTTTGAAGTAGATTTTTGCTGATCTGGTTAGATAATCAGGCGGTTCCTTTTCTCACAATATATGGGTTATTTGAACAATTGCAGTTAACTGTCAGTGGGGTTTTTTTTGGTGGGGTGTAACCCATAAACATTATGTACATGTACTTAACTTCTGAGACTAGTTGCACTTTTGTTGGTTGAATTAATTCCCTGATTCAATCTTAAAGATTCATTTTGTGTTGCTTGTTAAAGGGGTGGGATGGTATAGGCCATGTTTAAATGTCATGGAATTGTCTTCTCTTCAGACATGCCAGAATGTACCAGATACACAAAATGTTGGGACTTGAACTTAAAGGGGCATATTGACAAACCTGTAAAACTGTTGTACAGCTGTAAATTTGTTCTTTCAATAATTGAGTACCGAAAAGCATTTTTGTCTGACAATAGCAAATGTAACTAATTAAGTAGTAACTTTAAGCCATTATATACAAAATTAAGTTTTTTAAATATTAGTTTGAGGTTAAAGTAAAAATATTAACCAGGATTATCGTTCATAAAAATAAAAAAAGATAAAAAAATCATCTGCCATTTTGTACAGTATTAATTCTGAGCAATTCTGTTGCAGCTTGAGGTTCAATCAGTGCATTTTAAGATCCACTCCCAGTCAGTGTTTACAAAGAACAACTGCTGCTGTGTAGCTTCTGTCTTAAGCATGGGTCTGGTTAACAATATGTTTATTGTATTCATATATATGCAGACCATGATTTGATTTTATATACTCAGCTGCTAACCATGTTCTAGAAGGAGATCTTTTATGGATGGTATACTTTGCAGAGTTGTAGTAAATAAGTGAATTGTAATAAAGAAGCATGGTTTGTTGCACCTGTACTGTACAGTGTTACATTAATGTACATGTCTCACATACATTGATCTGTGGTGTGATGTACCCATCCTGGATGCATACCTGTTAGGTATTAGATTTAGTATAAGCAGGGTACTTTTCACTGACTTTACACTATAGATATGTCCTTCATATAATTTATATAGTAAATTATGGCAAAATTTAACTTCTCTGTCCATACTATGGAAGAAAATGGACATTAAGCCAGAATGTTCAAACCATTTGTTTGTTATTTTAATATATCCATTATGTTGTTTTTGTTTATTAATATTAAATATTTTTCATAAAGAGACAACATTTGTTTATAAACCTGTTTACTACTGGTTAGCGAGTATTTGTCGGACAGTAGTATTATCCAGACGTTTTTAATATACGCGTTTCGTAACCGCTTTTTTAATTTTATCATCATAATACAAATAAACGCTTGTTTTTTGAGACTGTTTGATTTTCTTCGAAAATAATGAGTTTATTTTTTGGTAAAAACCCAAATGTTCATGTTGATAGTCTGAAACGCATGCAACTGTTGTCTGGGGAAGTAAAATGACGTGCACATGCGCGATAAAATCCCAATTTGGGACCTAGACAGTGTTTGTGATAGTTTTGGATGGCTGCTTATTATAGCAAACAAACTCTGGGAGAACATTATTTAACCCGCTACAACGTTTAGGATGTGCGTAGTAGCTACATAGAAAAGTAACGTCTAGAAAACTCTTTAAAACGTCATGCTTCCGTATTTGTTTCAACACCTTACTTATATTCTCTAGTTATTATTAAATCATTTGATAAAGTGGTATTATCTGTTATAAATTACGCATTTGATAATTTATTTGTTTTCTCATATAGATTGAATAAAGTTATTAATAATTTATCCGCATATTTCACTGTTTCAGAAAACGTCCGGAAAATACTACTGTCAACGTGAAAAAAGACGGTGTTTTATGTACCCTTTTCAGGGCCTCTATTGTTGCACATGGGCACAAGTGACACTTATTTTCTTTACATATGCCAATGGGTGATGAACCCAGTATTTTACATGCGAATTTTCATCATTGAGTTTGTTCATGAATTAAAACTGTTCCAAAATAAATGCATATTTCGTCCGACAAATACTCGATTACCAGTATTGATTTTGATATTTGAAATTTAATTAATATGACAAAACACAATTTCATATGACAATGTAGACATCTATAAGTCAATATACATTTATTGCACAAATTAATATGTATTCTCATGACAAGGCAATCATAATTGCAGGTAGTCGGTGCTACACTGCTTTCTTGAATTCACTTAATTTCTGTATTTTTGCAAATAGCATTTGAAGTTATGTCAGTCACTGGTTATGTTTAAAAATAAATAAAACATGATTTATTATATTGAAAACTATTTTTTTTTTAATTCATTTCAATTAGAACAACTATAAAAATAACTTAATTAATGGTGGAATTATCAACATATTGATCTATTATTAAAAGTGTTGTGATGATTATTAGAAATTAGTTTCTGTGATATTTTTTGTTTTAAAAAAAAGAAATTTTTTTTTTTTACATTTTAACATTATAACAACTACAATAATGTTTAAAACACTTTCAATCTGATAAATTATAGTTCAAGCCTTTCTAAACATTACCTCAACAAATGTAATTTTGTGAAGCCATTAGCAGTGAACACTGGTCTGAGATACATATTACAATTCATCAAAGTTGACATGCCTGGCTGCAGCCTACCCATTACATGATTCCAATAGCAGGAAATTTTTTCTTTTCATAGTGAGAATCTTGCATAATTTTCAGTTAAACCATTCATTTTTATTTGTTTTATTGTATGATGAATGTCTGGGTAACAGTCTCTGTATTGTTTTGATGCAATATTTCAACATTTGACAAACATCGATTTTCACATTCTTATATTTTCTAACTTTCACTTTCAGTTTCAATTTATTCACAAAGTTACTTTCACAATTCAGCATTGAAGAAATTAAATCTTTCTTGGACATTTATTTAGCATTAATCAAACAAAACAACAGTCTTATCTGCAATTGGGTTGTCCATTAGCAATGGAGCTGGGAGTAATTAATTACCGGCAGGTCAACTGGATTTTATGTGGCCAATAAGAATTAATGTTACAGATGTAAATTTACGTCATTCGGAATTCAGATCTACACTATTGTGCTGATATTTATGGCTTCCAGAAATCAAATTGAGATGAATTGGTAGCAATTAAAATTCATCTGACCCATTTTCACGGCTGTCCGGTCGAATTGCTTTAGCAAACTGAGCAAGCTTGTAATTCTGCATAATGAACAAGCCCGTGCCGAATTTTACCAGTCTCGGGTATACTGGCTTGTGCTTATTTAGGTCACTGCCCCTGTCACAATATACAGCGTTTCCGCTGCATTGGCACGGCATTGTTTAATTCTCTGGAGCGTGGTGAGATCGCAAGAAAAATCTGCTATTTTTCGTGAAGATATAGATGTCACTGCGTCCTCACAGTGACCAAGGCATTGCTACGGAGCTCCCATGGCGTTCTATCGCGTTTCTACGGAGTTCTTGTTGGCGATTGTGGGCGCTTCCACTGCATGCACTGCGCTTTCAGGGTGCTCACACTGCACTGACGGCGTGTTGAAGACGTTCGTTTGCACTTCCTATAAAATGAAGTGTCATTTTTGTCATGCAAACGCCAAGCTCCGTACAGTCAATGTAAGAGCACACTAAAATAAATAACACTCCGTGTAAGCGCCGTAGACACGCCATTAACGCCGTAGAGACGCAGTGACATCTCAGAGAACGCCGTACAGTCTCCGCACAAGGGCCACCAACAACCACAGCGTTCCCACTGCAACCTCTGTTCGCGCCCGCGGAGCTGCTATGGCGTTGGAGACCTTACTGCGCTGCTATGGCGACCTTATGGCTACCCCACTGCACTCTTATCAGAATGCCAAGCAACAGCGTTTGTTTTGTGCATGCTCAAAGTGCGTGCCGTCGCTTAGCTTCTATGTGATCCCAATGCGTCTACTGGCGATGCCACTGCGTTGCTGCGGCGATGCTTGCGATTGTACTGCTTGCACCTCTGCATTCTTTTTTTTTTTGGACACCTCGGGATCGCCGTGAGAATGCGGCCCTAGTGTGACAGGGGTTTAATTCACGATTAATGTTAATAGAATATTTTCTTTTTGTATTAACATATGTGTTGATGCCGCTTTAATATTGGTATTGCAACATTCAAGTTTTATACGTTTTATCAAAGAAGACACATGTGGAAGTGTCTTAATATGTTCTTGGGCAATAAATTTGATGCAAAGATAGTTTTTCCATGCTTTGAAGCCCCTCTTATTGTTAATAAAACACTTTTTCAATGCGACACTAAAATGTCAATCAAGATAACAGACTGAAAAATGGTGGTTATTGCCAAAGTCTATCTGGGTTTCTGGTGCAATAGTGAATGGGACTTTCTGTATTTTCGGAAGATTAATTTTTCCTGCACAGACTAATTATTTGCTTATGTATTTGTGCAGGTGTTAGCGATGTGTCTTGCTGACTGGCGCAATGAATGAATCCAGGATTTTACCCATACCCAGGCCATGTTAATGTGGCTCTGACATAGTTTATCTCTAGGTCAGCAGAACATTGTGGTGACTCACACCTACATGAAATAAATAAAAGAGTTAATACTGTTATTAGCAGTGAGTGTTTGTTATGCATGCATATTCAAAATATGCTAAAGTATTATTTTTATAATAATAAGAAGATATTGTTTTAATCAATGCCTTAGTAAGTCAGTCAGTCTGTCTGTCAGCCAGTGAGTCAGTCAATCAGTCTGTCTGTCAGTCAGTCAGAGTCAGTAACTCTGTCGGTCAGTCCGTGTGTATGTTAGTCAGTTAGTCTGTCAGTAAGTAGTTGGTCAGTCAGTCAGTTAGTCTGTCGGTCAGTCAGTCAGTCAGTTAGTTAGTCTGTAAGTCAATTAGTCTGTCGGTCAGTCAGTTAGTCTGTAAGTCAATTAGTCAGTCAGTCAGTTAGTCTGTCGGTCAGTCAGTCAGTTAGTCTCTCAGTCAGTCAGTCAGTTAGTTAGTCTGTAAGTCAATTAGTCTGTCGGTCAGTCAGTCAGTCAGTTGGTCTGTTAGGTTGTCGGCAGTTAGTCTGTAGGTCAGTCAGTTAGTCTGTCGGTCAGTCAGTGTGGCAGTCAGTGTGTATGTTAGTCAGTCAGTCAGTCAGTTAGTCTGTCAGTCAGTCAGTCAGTTAGTATGTCGGTCAGTCTGTAAGTCAGTGAGTATGTGAGTCGGTCAGTGAGTGAATTAATGAGAAAATGAGTGAGTGAGTAAGTCAGTCAGTCAGTTAAGTGAGTCAGTGAAGTCAGTCAGTCAATCAGTGTAGTTAGTTGATTAGTTGGTTCTTGCTTGCTTAATTGGTAAATAATTTTAGTTCATGATCACAAAGTCTCTTAATAAAAGGATCCATTTAGGGCCTTTGTTCTTAATTTAGGTGATTTATTATTGTATTATGCTAATTCATGAGTTTGCTGTTTTAATTTATCTTACCTGATGTCATATACGAAATAAAAGTGACTCATTTAATAGGCACAGTGACATCGCTTTGTATGAATCTGCATGGAAAATGATCTAACATTTGTTTCCTCTTTCCAAAGTTGTATTAAATCAAATTATTTATGTGTTAATGTACAGTGCTTACTTTGTCAGATATTAAAGAATCCATATTTTACCTATTTTGTAAATTTTGTCATAACTGTTTATGTTAGAAATGTTACAATACTATCACAATACACAAATGAATAATTTCGGAATACTAAGTTCATGAATAAGAAAAAACTGGTTACAAATAAACGGTGTTAGTCATTTATAATGCATTGGAGAAAATATATATATTGTATATTTCTGAAAAGCATTAATGATGTTTACACATGTGCAAATTACTCAAAACAATCTGATGCTATAATTATGTTAGTTTAAAATAACAAAATGGGCTACAACACATTGTATTAAGTCTTAATTCATACACACTTTAGAAAATAATATTCAAGTATAATTTTCATTTTATAATAATATAAAGTATTAGAAAATTATATACATGTACATGACGCTTCCATGCACACAGTGTAACTTCTGCGTCTTAAGTTCAAAATGCTTCATTAACACCAGTTTAAATGCAGACATGAGTTTACAATTTGTTTCAGGTCCCTGCCGATTGGAATAACCTTGAATGTGGTTTTAAAATTTAAGACCAGTTTAACTAAAGTATGTTGTATACAGTGTTCCTTTAGGAATGCTTACACTCTTACGCATTATAAATAGGTATCAACCAGCATAATAAATTGATGTAATTTATATTTGAATGTAAATTCTTAACAATCACAAATGGGGAAAATATTAGTCAAAGTTAAGGATTATGACTACTGTTCAGTTATCATTTAAATTTGGAAGAATATGCTGCTGTCAGATTATGCCCAGTTGGCATAACTACAGGGGGGTTTCCTCTCAGAGAATGCTTAATGTTTCTGTCATTTCTGAATATTAAAACCACATCATGACTTGTGTGCTTCTATTCCTGAATATTTAGACAATCTAGCAACTTTGCACCAGCATTGTGCGGAGAGAAATCAATTTCTTCTTGTTAACTTTGTATTAATTTAGGAGCCTGTCAAAATGTGCACAGTTCTTCTGCAGTTGATAACATAACTTGAGAAATACACTTTCCAAATAAATACGAGATATGAGTCAGCTCGTCTATTTATAAGAGCACAATTCATAATTATCAACAAGGTATGGCTGTTCAATATGTACACTGTACATTGTTGGTGATTTATCAGTACCAGTATGTGTATTAACTATTTGAGAGAGCTCTGTAAAATACATGTGCATGATTTTCATTTTTCATTTTGTACTCTGGTTTATTTATTTATGAAAATAATGTCATATATGCTGTATGGTATGCTCATTCCATTTCCTGGTACAAATAAAGCATCCAGGAAACAAGGTTTCTACTGCTCATTGACATATAGAGTAATATACATACAAAAATATCTGATTGTAAAGCTACATTGTGTGCAAAAGTAACCTATAGTCTAGATACAGTCTTTTGGTACAAACAAAATATTGAAAGTCTTTATTGACATCAAAAGGCCTGTAAGAGGGAAAGCAGAAAATGCCATTTTTAGTTCACGACTACAGCATTATTTTGAGAAGTCTAATTTCCTTCCTGGGGGATGCTGTCAGCTTTAATTGTAGGCAATTAGTCTGGATGCCTTCTTGCACCAGGATCATTTTGTATTACATTTTAAAAATTCCATGAACATGGTTAACATGGTAAAAGCCTCCTCACACATAGACGAAAAACCTCCGACGTCAACTTGCATGTACTGGCGAATAGGACTTGAGCAAAATTCGTTCCCATTAGTATATGTACGTTGTACATCGTTGATGGTGTTTGTGTGGATGCGTTTGTGAGTTTTTGCATCCGTTGCGATTAGTTTTGTTCGTCGGAAAATTTTGAGCATGTTGAAAGATTTGTGGCGATTAAAAGTTTCGTTGATCATTCGTTAAAATGCATTTCGATATGTTAACCAATCGGAAAGTCTTTGTTAAGCGTTCGTCAACTGGCGTTAGAGGTCGCAAGCTAGTGGTTTGTGATCAGCTAATTTGCATATCAGGTGATCCAGAACGATCCCATGACGAATCTTTGCGATAGTATGCGAAACTAGTACGACATGTAGCGAATATTTACGTATTGTAGCTAATTCAATGCGAATTTCATGACGAATGAAAGCAAACTGCAACGATTGGTTGACGTTTAGAAAACGAACGGCATACGCTTGCATACGAATCATTACGAAGGGTAACTAGGACATGCGAATCCACGCGAATCACAACGCATCTAAATTTCTTGGGAATGTTTTAGTACCTCAACAGCTTTGCGAAGACATGTCTAATTGCATACATAAAAGGAGGAGGCTAATTTCAAGAATATTAGTTATTCCTTTGTCAAAATGGAAGACACACAATGCCTGATGCTGCAGTATGTGGCTGCTATGGCCCTACAAGAAGTGTTCCAGCTACAACTTAACAACTTTAGGTGGAGAAGAGAAGCCAGAGCACGTTGATCTGGACACGACCATGGCTGCATCACGAGAGACGGCGCCAATTTGGCATCTATGATCAGCTCATGGTTGAGTTCAGAAGAGAAGATCCTAGAACCTTCAAGAAATTCCTCAGCATGCCAACTGAAATGTATAATGAAATATTCTAGAGGGTCCGTCATCGCCTCTGGAAACAACACACCTGGTACAGGGTGCCATTGGATCCAGGCCTCAAGTTATCTGCCACTCTATGCCACAGGGTTTCTGGTACCAAGTACTCAGACATGCAGTACTCCTGGCGGGTCGCTGAGAACACCCTCTCTGTAGTGGTCAGAGAAGTCTGTCATGCCATATGTGAGGAGTATGTTGATGAGGTTATGACAGCTCCATCTACACCTGAAGAATGGAAACAATTGGTTTCCTGTAGCAGTGGAACTTCCTAATTGTGTTGCTGCCATTGATGGCAAACACAGTGATCAGAAAGCCTGCCAGCTCTGGTTCCTTATATTATAATTATAAGGGTTTCTTTAGCATCATCTTACTGGCCATTTTCGACTCTGACTACAAGTTTGTGTGGTGTGACCTGGGTGGTGAGTATAAGTCCTCATAAATTTTACTACATTTGTATTTACATGTTTATAAATTATATACATGTATTGCTATTTGCAATATATACTGACAATTTCTTATCCTTCTGTATTTTCAGGATATGGTTCAAGTGGAGATGCCAGGATCTATAATGCATCGGAGTTCCTGGAAATGGTGCAGGATGGTTCGTTTGGATTTCCAGACCCACAGCCCTTTGCCTCTTACACCGCCGACATGCCCTTTTTCTTGGTGGGGGATGACGCCTTCAGCTTCAGTGAGCACATGCAGAAACCCTATGGACATAGAGCCCTGACCAGAGAGGAAAGAATTCTAAACTACCGGTTATCCAAGGCTAGGAGGGTATCAGAAAACACATTTGGGATTTTGGCCAACCGATTCCAGGTAATTATCTATTTTTGGCAAAACATAATTTCATTTATAAAAGATTTTCTTTCATGTTAAATGTTTACGCTTGGAATTATTTGTCTTCTGTCATTGCAGATACATCTCACAAAGATGAACCACAGTCCATCCACAATGAGGCTGATTGTCAAGACATGCTGCATTCTCCGCAACTTAATGAGGATGAGGTACCCCACTATGCAGAATGCACTGGTTGACCATAAGGATAGAAGAGGCGACCTGGTTCCTGGAGAATGGAGGAGAGGTTGCATTTTGGTGGATACCAGGACTGTGCATATCAGGGGCCACAACACAGCGACCAAAAAAGGGAAGATTGTGAGAAATACGCTCAAGTACTGGGTCAACTCTCCAGCGGGAAGTGTGCCATGGCAAGACAGGATGGTGCCATGGTAGATATTGAAATTATGTGTAATTTGGTGGAAATAAATTGAAAATTAATAAAGTATTTTTGTATATGAAACTAGAATTGTTAACCCAATGTCTACTGAAAATAAAGAAATGCATAAAACTGTTAATTTCAAAATATTAATAAAGAAAAGTAAATGAATAATAAACTTAAATAAACTTATACATGTATAGCGTCCGGTCGGATGCGGGAATACCATTTCGGAAAGCTTCGGACGGCTTCAGAAGCATGCGTTATCATGCGCAAAATTGTGCTTAAGTTTGCATGTTTGCGCTTTTAATCGCTACCAGAAATAACAACTATTGTTTGCACGACTGAAAGCACCCTAGCGTAAAACAGTAACGGTTCGTCACACTAAGTAAATCATTCGCAACAATTAGTTCCCCTACGTTTGCTTTTCAATATATTTCAAACAATGTAACACATTTTCAAGCAGTTTTCTGTCAAACTTCGCCAAATTTGACAAATTTACCCAATTCGCCAGACTGCGTTTAATGGATTCGCCTATGTGTGAGGAAGCCTAACCATTAATACCAGTAATAATAATAATTTAAAGTAGGGATGGGACCGAATACTCAAATATTTGAATATTGGATAATATTCGAATATAAAAAAATGATTACGAATATTCGATTTTCTCATGTTTTTTTCCAGTTTAATTGCAAAGTTAACATGAATTGCAGTCGTATTTCCTGCCTAGCAGGTGGGCGGGGGCAGTGTAACGCTTTTACAACACATGCTAAACATGTCCAATTAACGACAAATGATAATTGGCGGGGGGGGGGCACGTCTGTACAAGGGCCGCGAGTTAACAGTTTGTAGGAGGCGCGAATATGACGCATTGTATCCACAAGTAACAAAACTGGGCCATGTTGTGATAACGGTTTCACAGTTTGCACAAGGCATACATTGTTGTTTATTATCCTTAAGTGACATCTATACCGTTAACTTGTTTTCAGTAAATTACAATTACTCTATAAGTAAACCAATCAAACGTATCCATTATCAGCCAATCAATTTCTTTAACAAAATTAGCATGATCTGGTAAATCTTACTATACGTCACTTGTAAATTATTTGCCATTATATCAACACCGTATATTATACAAGAGTCTTTATTATTAAACAGTGCCACCATCACGTGCTTGGAAGTACTTTATGTGGTCATTAGACAAAACCCATGCAACGTGTAATCGGCACAGCAGATACAAGCTTCATGTTTCTGGAAAAAAAAAACGGAACGATTAACAAATTAATTAACAATACATTTAACAATATCTTACATTTCTTTATATTTGCCTAACACCCACAAAGTTATATCGCTCATTTACCAGGGAAACAAGGTAAAACAACTACGTACACATAGTATACATATTTTGGATAGGTAAATATTCGGACAGGGTGCCGTATATAGTAGTATATAGTAGTATTTACAAAACGAATATTCAAATATATTCGAATACCTAAAACGAATATTTGAATATTGATTTCAGTATTAGTTTCCATCCTTAATTTAAAGCTTTGCAATGTACTGGTAAATAAATGATGTAAAATTGGCTTAGGTAACAATACCGGTATATTAGGATTTATTATATACCTATAGATATACTGACTCTAATACTGTATATTTTCTGTATAAAATACAACCGGTCAGAGAGAATTTCTGTATTTCACGCGGTGAAGTAATTTTCTGTATCCAAGGCTGAAAAATCCAGACTTCTTTTACGTTCGTTGAGTATCGTATATTTCCGTAACGTTCCAAGCGACATTGGGAAACACCCCATTCTATTTATAGACACGATGACACTGTTACAACATGTTGATTAGAATTGTATGACTCTCATTGATCTACCTGACATGTATTCATGTGTCATGTGCTTTTTTTTACAGTACTATTTTGTTATTATTTTGTCTGTTTCGTACCATTTTTGTGGATATTAAGGAGGTATAAATGGAATACTGCATGACTCTGGTGTTCCGGTGGTTTGTATCGCTCTCGTTAATTGTGTATTCCACTCGTCCTACAGCGTTACACAATCAACTCGAGCTATACAAGCCAGCGGAACACCACAGTCAATAAGCCATGTAGTATTACCTATATATTAGAAGTCAATTTTTTTTATACATAAACCTGTATATAATAATATTATATTTAAAATATATTTTTTCACAGAAAAAGTGAAAATGTGCTTCATTTTCAATACATGTAATTTATGTACTTCTAGTAACCATTTGTTATTTTGATACTAGAAATCCTAAAAAAAAATATAATATTTAAATTTAAAGAAATGTGAAGAAGTGTACATTGATTTTACTTAGTTTTGAATGCTAGGCTTCCAAAGAAGTCCCCTGGCACACTCTCCCTGTCTGTAGATCTCATGAAGATATGGATTTTTTGCTCCAGGAAGTGAAAAGAATGGATTGTTTACATGCATTCTCATGGAATGAATCTCTTGTAAGAGCAGATTCTGTTATCACACTCATGAGCATGCTTTGTCAGTTAAGACTAATAAAATGTTGCCATGAAACCAAGTTCCAAGCCAGCTTTCTCAATGAGGCATAAAAGGGTGGCTTCTGCATGTGGTCATTGCCCTTTGAAATTCTTGACCTCCCAGCTGAGTTCTTAAGTGACCTTTCTGTTGTGTTCATGTCACTGACTGACATTTCATCCCATGAAAGCCAGAAGGTGTCAGCAGCATATGTGCAAAAAGGCAGCTTTCATGGCATGGTTGTAAAAATATAAGAAAGTGTCTATGAGTCATCTCATTTTCTTGTTTGTCTGTGTTTTGGATAACAGAAGACCCATGAATGCAGTCTGACACTACTCTTATGAAGTGTGTGCATGCAATGTCATGTTTTCAGTGCTTGTATAAACTAGGAGCAAATGGTAATGATTACACTTAAATTCAATAAAATGAATGTCAGGGACAGGGAAAACAAACAAACTTCTTTAACTTATATTTTAATGTTCTGTTTAATACATACTTTTTATCCATATATTGAATATTCAGGCTAATAGTACGCTAATTGGATTAAGTTGTAAGCATACAAATAAAGTCTGCCTTGCTGTTATATGATTTTATCTAAGAGTCTTTATTATGGTTTAATGGCTTGATAATTTAATATAATATTATGCTACTTTAATTCATGAGGCCAGTCTTAAGAATAATGACAATTTTGTATTATGTATGGTTGTCACATTTTTCTAGTGTTTTGACTACTTTAGAGACTAACTTTTTTTCCAGTTTTGAAAATAGTAGAACTTTGGGTTGCAATCAAAGTGTTAACTGGAAAAAAGGATAACATGATTGTACAACAGTAGTATTCAGCAATGTTGTAAAAAAAAAAAGATGGATCAATAGCGCAAAGTCGGGTAATTTCGACAGTCGTCTAATTCCGACACTTTTTTCTTTTATCCTTAACATTTACTTGAATACTTCAATATTCCATTATGCGAGTGATTTTGTCACAAAATGATGACGTAATAACGTATGTAACTGTATGATGTCATAGTATCGTTACTGTATGACGTCACAGTATCATCTTGGTCGCTCAAGCGTCTCGCTGTTTACCAAAAAGGTGCATCACTAAAGGTCACGTATGTAAACTTTTCTCACCTAATTTCTTCGTTATGCAATCGGATAACAAGGGTGAAGTTCAGTCCCAATAACGTCCCTTTGAAATTTTTCGATACTTTCGATTTTTCAACAACTTATTGAAATATGTTGTGTTTAGCATTCGTCGTGATCTATGTGTTAACGTTTTCATGCATTTAAAACCATGATTTATAGGTGTCGTATTTATCCTACAACATTTTGTAGTGTTGGGTAAATATAACTTTTTTTATGTGTTTTTATTAACTTCAACACGATAAACATGAACGTGTATGTTAACAAAATTTATGTTGCAAATACATATCCATGCACTATCTAATTAGTTTTTTTTTTCATTGTTCTATTTCAGCAGGATGTCACGGCAACTATCAGCAAAATGGAAATTTTGGCAATATCCTCCTTCAAAATTAGAAGCAGCAATAAAACTAGTAGAAAATAGAATGAAAAAGAAAAAAGCTGCTGAAACGTTTGGTATACCGAGTACAACTCTCTGGAAAGTCACCGCTAGGATCTACTTCAGGCCGAGCAACCGTTCTTACCAGGGCTGAAGAGCAGGTGCTTGTAGATTATTGTAAGCATTGCGCGAGAATAGGGTACCCACTCAAGCGCCACGAACTGCTTGTAGAGGTGAAGAAAATCCTTTATCATGACGGCAGGGCTAATCCGTTCAAAAATATTCTTCCGGGCAAGGATTGGTTTAGCGCTTTTCATAAACAACATTCCGACATCTTGTAGGGCACTGCCTCAACTCTCGGCCACCAGCATGCACTTATTAACCAGGGCATGATAGACAAGTGGTTTGAGAATCTTTAATACATTTCTCAAAGCTGAAGTGGACGATTGGGAAAATCTTCTTGGCGACCCAATGAGGTTCTTCAGCGCCGACGAAAGCGGGTTTCCGTTGTGCGTCAATACCGGCGGGGTACTGCTGAAAAGGGAGTTCGCCACGTGTACCAGGTTACAACAAGTAACAAGCAACAAATCACTGTGTTTTAATGCCTGTGGCGACTATGTATCGCCGTTGATTGTCTACCCTGGTGAGCGCTACAGGGATACGGGCATTGATGAGTTTCCTTCGGCGATTTATGGCCTGTCCGAAAATGGTTGGATGGACAGTTGTTTGTGGCATTTTTAACCCATCCGAATGAGTTTATACATCAAAGGCAGATAACCAGGCCTGTCATTCGCTTCATAGATGGACACTCTATACATATGAGCCTCGATGCGGCGCAGTATTGCCATGACAACCAAATAACCCTGTCGCTTGGAAAACGCCACTCACATGCTACAACCTTGCGATGTTGGCTTCTTCGGGCCATTGAAATCGGCGTGGAAACGTCAGGTGAAATATTGGCTTACAGAAAATCTAGGCCAAATTTTCACTAAAAGGCAATTTCCAAGAGTTTTCCGAAAATGCTGGGAAGATGTCACAAAGATTGAGAACGCCATCCATGGGTTCCAACGTTGCGGACTGTTCCCACTAAATCCTGACAAAATTAATAAGTCACAGCTGCATCCATCAGAGATACACGCCACTGCCACTGTCATTGTCACAGTTAACGACAGTGGCGACTCTGTAGGAAAGTTAGAGACCCGTGTCATGGAACGCAGTGATTATGAGGTGAGCGCAATTATACACACTCCTGTTGGCCTCTCAGAAAACAGCAATGGCAGCGACGCAGCAGGAGAGGCGTAGACCGAGCTGAGCTACCAACTGCGTCTCCACACAGTGCAGATGTCTTACCGTCCACCAGTGCGTAGCCGTCTCTGACCGGAAATGAAGAGATGCGTACAACACCATCGGTTAAGATTGTGCAAACAGACAAAGAAAGTTGAGTTTCTGAGTCATTCTCACTGCTAAGGGTTCTTAAAATAAAGGCGAAAACATCAGCTAAAAGGTTTCCCAATAAGCTTCCAAAAGCACTTTCAGGTACTGCCTCATTGAAGATGTTAAAAGACTCTGAGCAAGGTAAAATTGCCGAAGAAGAAGCCAAGAAGAAACGTAAAAAAGACTGAGAGTAACGTAAAAAGGAGAAAACAGAGGAAATGGAGAATTAAACGTAAGGTTTGTGAAGTGGAGAAGAAGAAGAAACAGGAGGCTAAACGTCTCAAAGAGTTAACGAAGTCACAGAAGAAGAGACGCGCTAACGCTCGGACAGAGAAGTCACTTTCGCTGAGAGCGATGATGACCTCATGGAGGAGAAGCAGTGCCCAGGTTGCGGAACCGATGAAGGTGATCGGAATGAGTGGGTGGCCTGCACCAAATGCCCAAGGAAATGGCATATCACATGCACCGGGGACGCTATTCTATTTGAAATCCTGTTTGAGCATATTGAAAATTACCCTTTCACCAAATGGTAATACGCTATCTTTAATTGCGTGTCTGCATTTGACTTAATGCCGTACATCCTTGTGCATGTTCTGTTTGTTAGTTGTAAGTTCCAATGCAACATATACTTTTTATTCGGCATTTAAGCAAATAAAACCACGTTAGCATAGCAAAGTTAATACAAACACAATCTTACTTGTTATTTATTCATAACCATAAGTGTTCATCATGTTACAAATACACGTAAGCGAGATTACCAAATATTTTACATATTTAAAGAAGTTAATTAAATTATAATTGCTGTTTAATGTTAGAATTATACATATAGACCGCTGTTCATCAATGCAGTAAGAATGTTATCTCACACGTATTAGATTTGCATTTAAAACTTATTTTCTATAGGCAGAAATCAAGTGTCAAAATTAGCCGTGTTGTGTCGAAATTACCCTCCTTAGTGTATAGTGTTAGCTGACCTGATCTCCTACTATGCGGTAGTGTTTTATAACGTACCTCCACACGGAATACTTCTTTTATCATGGTTGATCTGTCTTGGGTAAAGCGATTCGGGCAATTTCGACAGACAGTTTAGTAATGAACCAACGAAGCTTAAAGTGTCGAAATTACCCGACTTTGCTCTACCATTTTATATACAGCAGTAAATATACTTTTGTCTAGAAATTTTAATTTTAATTTCTTTAAATAACAGTCCTGAAAAGAACATTCTTGACGTTCTTACCTTTACTTTGTAATGCATTTATAAAACATGTTTGCTCAATCACTTCAAAGACTTTTATTTTGTCTGAAGAGTTTATTTCATTAAATCGTTTAATGGGTTTAATGGCGGTGCCATGTACTCTCATGATTCTATCTCGGTTATTAAATGACTGGGTTCCAGACAACAGGTGCCAGTAGGTGTGTGATGTAGTGCTGGTTGCATCATCAGAGTCGGGATTCTTCATAATGTCTGAGTCTGCAGAAACAATTAGCCTCTCATTTATTATGTTGAGTAATTTTCCAGAGACATGATTGGTTGGATAACAAACACGTGATTGCAAAGTAAAAAGATGGGACGGGGGAAACAATGAAAACAGCAAGAGTGCACTTTTCTTTGGGGGTACTTAATCCAATGTACTTGAGCGGGTATTAAATGATCGCTCATGCCGATAAACAAGTCATTTGTTACTTAAATAAACAGCACCAGATTTCTCACTAGGATTTTTAAACCTGGAGTCCAGGACTCCTTCCTCAGAAAAAGTAGGAGTCCCACAATATTTGAGCGTTCCAGATCGTTATTTGATTATCTTCGTATTTTTATATGTGTCTAATGTATATTGAACAATCCATATTTAAACCATATTTTGTTATAATAGTTACTATCACACACACCGTGTTCATTACAATTATTTATTTTTATTTCATATATAACCATACAACACTTTCACAAATACATAAACATACATGTATCAATTTCAGTACAATGATACATCAACATCTCATCAGCATGGCTATCTAAATAATTCACCACACACAATCCTATGTACTAATCAACATATATTACCAAAATCGTGATACATCAGCATCTACATCGTCATAGTTTATCACACACAACTGTGTAATACAAATATACATAAATATATGACATCAAAATTTGGAGATCATAATAAAACAATTTCAGTGTTTTAAAAAATAAAAAGAAAGCAAACATTTCCATTTCTTTCAAAGTCAATTCCTGCACATCTTACACACAGTTCACTTTCACCATCACGTTTAAGTCCGAGTCCGAACTGTTGCAACGTCCGTTTCTGCATTATAACACTACACTTTTCAAAAGCAATATCTTTATCACAAATATAAACACCAAAACGTCCTGACGAAACAAATTCTGAATATAGACAGTAGACTGACAATATCTGTTTGATGAAACGCTCGGAAATTGGAGCATTCCAATTAACACCTTCCATCTCAGTTTTATTACTTCAGTAAAAAAGATGTAATTATTATTAGCCTAATTAGTCGCGAACCTGCACTTCTTAAAGACCGTGTCTTTACTCTCGACGTCTACTGTTTCACGTTCCAAAGAACACACACTCCAAAATTGAACTGTTACAAAAAATAAACCCTTTACTGTGTCCCTCAATTAATTAAAACGAGCCATGACTGAAATGCTGTATCTCACACTGTGAAAAAGTGCTTCTGAAAATATGCACGATTTGATTGGCTGAGCGGTTAGCTGAGGTAATCCTGACTCCGCCTACGGAAAGATTTTATCTATAATTGACATACTGCTGCAGTAGCCAAACAATTACATGTGTTGATAGCAAGGTTAATCGGCATGAGCAATCATTTAATGTATTGGAAAAACATGCGTACGCAACCGGATATTGACGAGTCCTAGAATCTTACCCTGGATTTTATGGCATCCTTTTCGGAAAAGTTCGCATCCAAATACGCGGAATCTCGTGTTACCGACTCTGAGCACCTACTTCTGGTGAATTGTCACATTGTGAAGCCATCAAAAGCAATACAAACATATTTTTTGTTGTCTTGCATAAGATACATAATAATATTCCTGAAATAAATGGTACTAAATTTGTAATTGGAAAAATTACCTGATCCACATACCAATAATTATATGTTGGGATATGTGTGTTAGACTGTTTCCGGTTTGAATGTTCAATATTTTTTACTTACAGAAGTCCAAAAAAAAACAGGTCTTGAAACAAGATAGCCCATTAACCTCTGGGTTAAAGCAGTAAATTACAATACCAGATGATTGTATGTATGTAGATGGGTCAGATGTCAGATGGTGTGAGATTTGGGCCTGATATGCCAGCCCTGTAATCTGGCCTGTTAATGAGGGCTTGTGAAGGCGTTCTCTATAACATAATGATTTATGTATATACCATGATTTGTACAAATTGGTGGCTCATGCTTTGTACAGGTGCAGTCAGGGCTTTGGTTTGCAAAACGCTGTTGTATTTGTGGTGTTGGTCTTGATTTTGTTTGTTCAGCTTCACTACTATTGATTTGTGTTGATAAATGGGTTTGGAGTTTGGAAAGTTCATGACCGCCATTTTCCTCTTTTTAAGAACCTTTGTCACAGATGTTTTGCATACATTATGCATTGTACCAATGTATGTTAATGACTGATTAATTATTCATTTGAGTGATTGATCTGAACCGGAATGTTCTTTGATAATTCTTGATAATTCTTGATCCATGGTTATATACCGGTACAATTACGGCATTAATTTTGACCCACTGGCATGTTCTAGTCCTGGGTAAAGACAGAGACAGTTTTAGACTCAAATTCATGCAGGTTCTGTGGGACTTTATTTTCTTTAACCAAATTGACTGTCCACTTTAAAATACTAATAGTTTGGGGTATTTTGAAGGGTTTCATGAAAAAAAGGTACAGCCTAACAGAATTTTCGTAAGGTTAATGCTCAGTTTCTGCCATAATGCATTGCAGTACAATCACTGCATGTGCATGTTTCTGATAATTTGTTGATGGTTTATGGAACTTAAATTGTCAAAGTTTCATAGATATTTCAATTATATTGCTGGTATGTTACTTGATGGTCAGCATGATTTTTAATGGTAAGTGCAAGTGCTTCAATTGCTCTTTTATGCAGTTTAAGAACATGATTTGCACAGGTTAATGACTTCTGATTGTTATAAGATCACTGTCTTCTTAAAGCCTCGGTCACAACCCACTGCGGTGGCCGCAGACCGCAGACCAACATACAATTTTAAGATCGCAAGGCAAATGCATGCGTTTTGTAAGAACTTGTGGAATTCGTATGGGCATCGTGCGGCCAACTTAGTGTCGCCCATTTTCAGTTTTAGCAGACTGCAGCTGTGTCTGCGAATCGTACAATTAATGTGCGTCTGTCCTACGGCGATCTTACGGTCACCGTGCGACTTTTTATGACGACGCACGACCAGCGGATAGTAATCGCACGATCACCGCAAGTTGTACGCGGGGTCGCCGCAAGACAGCAATGGTATTGTGGCAAAAACACGAACATTAATATTTTTCATAAATATCCTGTATGTATTGGAGCCATTTACGACTTTGAATTTGACATATATATCAGAAGATGCTATGGTTAAATTTCAAATTTGTTAAAAAAATATTTTTTTCAAGTTGCAGTATGATTGTAACACAAGTGAAATAAAGAGATAATATGGAAAATGTGTTAAAAGCATGCAAATAATTGCGGTTATTTATACAATGCACATAGGTCCTTGCGGTCAACGTGCGATAATCACACGTGTCTGCGGCGAGCGTGAGTTGTCAGTGTCTTTATTGCTTTGCCAGTTCGTTTATCGCAAGGAAGCCGTAAGTACTACGCAAGGAAGTCTTGCGACGTCAGCAAGTGCACCTTGCATGCTTACAACAGGCATTTTCGAAGCAAAAAATGTAGAGTGCCTTTAGGTTGATTGCACGATGTTTGCACGGTGCCCGCACGATTTGTGATCGACGCAAGGCTGATGCATCAACTTAAGCGCTTGCGCTAATGTCTGTTGCATTTGTTGCAGTGACCTTGCTATCGAGGAACAGACTCACGGGCCCCGTAGGTCAGACGCACGTTTTTGACAAAAAACTGGACGCAAGCTGGACGTAAGGTCGATGCAACCCGGTTGTGACCGAGGCTTAAGACAGAACTTCTTAGAAACTGAAAACCACCACTCTTCATCTATAGTTTTGAAAAGATGGCTTTTCTTATGCTGTGAAGAAATCAAACCTCAACAGCGTCCGACCTAGTTACAAACACCTGATGGATTCCACAGGTGCCTCTTTCTTTCACAACCTTTTTTGTGTGGTAAAACAACAGGAATGATTATGAAAAAGCATGCCCAGCATTCTGTCTACCATGTGCTACCCTATTCCAAGTGACAGTTATGATAGCAATGGTATGAACTTTCAGCTAACTTGAATGGTTACGGTATTGCAATGTTGCTGATACAAGGGATAGCTTGGAGTAATATTATTGTTAGCATCTTTTGTAAAAATGTAACAGTGGTTATCATTAATTATGTTTCTGTGACATGTTTTTAATAAGAAACATTCCTACATTAATAACTATAATTAGGTAGTCATTCATTCAGAGTGATATCTGACTGCTGCGAGACAAAATAAATAAACATGTAATGGATTATATTTCTTAAAATTTTATTTTGAAAATGCAATTAATTAAGAACAGGCAGTTTAAGTGGTTACATTTAATAAATTCAATATGTATTATCATCATCACTGACAATTGTGTGAAACAATCCATCAGTATAATATGGCAACGAATACCAAAACGCTATTCGAATATTCGAATTCAATATTTGAATAATATTTGAATATTCGTTCATTTTTTAAATGTCTGAGTCGTTGTATATTTATCCATGATGTATAAACCGTTCTTATCGCTGTCGACTCTATGAATTTAATACGAAATCGTCCATCATCATCATCAATCATCATCATCAGATTCATTGATTTCATAATACAACAACATAGAAAACAGTTCATATATTTTATTTCGAATCATTTACTTTGTCACACATTTGAATACACTGGATGAAAAGCGGAGGCATGATGATTTGTAAATTTAATCTGACCATTATTAAACACTTTAATGAATGAGAATACTTTGAGAGTAATCGGGAAATGCATAGAATATATACCTGTGCTGTTTTACTCATTTTTGTTTGTTATATTGAGCGAATAAATAATGTTGTTGTTAATGCACCACTTATTAAAGGTATGAAATTAAATTGATAGTAACACCTAAACAGCATAATGCACCATACATTGTTCAAACATTTGTCTCCAATTAGCGTCAGTGTGAAAACATCGGTCTCCAATTAGCTTCAGTTAAGCACCCAAATAATGTTACGTACAAACTACGCAAATATCGGTCTCTTCCTAGGGTCAGTTTACGACTCAATTGTCACAGCTTGCTTAATCTGTTATTTTCCACTGCGCCTACGGGTATCAATGGTGTTAAATAACATGTCAATGTGTCAAATTAGGTAACTGTGAAAACATTATGATCGAGGATTATATAATTAAACTAGTTTATTATGGAGAATTTTTTTGTTTTTTTTTGCCATTCGAATACTCATTTAATATTCAAATATTCTGTCAAGTATTCGAATATTCGTTGACATCCCTAATAATGTGTAAATGTCACGTAGTAATAGCTGTTTTACCTTTAGTACAAAATAAATATCCATTACATCAAAATACATGAATGTGTATGAACCAAATAAAATTGGTATCATTTTAAACAACATTAAATTGTTTTGTAATTAACAAAATATACACCGGTATGTTAAGTAAATAAAATTATATTCTCCATTTTCATAGTCATTGTTTAAAATGTTAAAGCAATGTCCCAAAGCATTTGATCAGGATAATATACTGATATTTGGTACATTTTGTTGTGGATGCTGCAATTATTTTCATAGCTTGCTTTTAAGTGCTGAATGAATAATTCACTGCATTCACTCACAATTATATCAAACATTTCCTACTGGGGATGTGCACAATGATTTGAACCAAATCCTTTCCGTGGTGTTTTCAGACATTTCCCAGATAAGGTTTTTGCGCAATTTGTGTAAATGTGTTGCATTATGCATGAACTGCCTGTCGGTTTTTGTAAGGTGCAATTTAAACAATTCTTCCTGGAAATTGTGCAGTCAAGTTACTTTAGGACTGGTGTAAACTTGTGGTAGCAAAATAATAAATGGCTCATATAAGATTATTCTGCTTTATTTATTCAAATTTTCTTTGAAAAACGTATTTTACATTTCAAATCATTAAGTTTTATTTATGTGAGTGCAATTAAAAGAACTACATTTAAAAAGAATTTGGACTCCATGATCCTAACTTATTCAAATTCCAGGCTTTTCTTCAGCAATCAAAGATTTACCATACCATCCTGTAAAGGTTTACCATATGATCTTAATGCATGTGCGTAAGGTGTCGTCCTGGATCAGCCTGTGCAGTCCGCACGGCTTTTTCCACCTACAGTGGATTTATGTTGAGAAGAAACTTCCTTGA
Organism: Congeria kusceri; assembly: GCA_027627225.1. Classification (NCBI taxonomy): domain Eukaryota; kingdom Metazoa; phylum Mollusca; class Bivalvia; order Myida; family Dreissenidae; genus Congeria; species Congeria kusceri. The sequence continues at coordinate 79,235,531 of CM051025.1, read as the reverse complement.
AACAGAAAATACCATAAAAGCAGAAAGTGTCGTCCGGATCAGCCTGTGCAGACTGCACCGGCTTAACGCACATGCATTAAGCCCGGTTTTCCCATGACACGCCTCGTATATATTGTGCCAGATATCCTATAACAAAATTTCAGTGATCTGTTGGCCCTTTAAGTAAAATAATGCCTTCTACTTCATGTCGAAACACATGCACCCACCCCTCGGGAATGTAACCTGAACCAAATTGGACTGCAAATCACCCATGGCTTAAATTTTTACTATTGTTGTTTGATCAAGTTCAGTTGGTGTCCACTTTCACGCCGAGGGTTAGGACGCCAATTGTGAACCTTTATGACACTTGCTTGGGTTACCCCGATGTAAACCGTGATAAGGTTGTTGGAATGACTAACTAACGGCTACACATCACTAACTGTGGTCCTGCCATGTCTGTCATCTAGAGTGACTTGGTTATTTAAAATGTAAATGTAGTCTGATGGTGGTCACATCAGCAGTTGAGGCTGGAACGTTGCTTCAAAAACAATAATATACATTTTGTCAAAATTAACTTTTCAAAAAATGGTATGCATATAACATACCAGAACACACACCATTTATTTTGTATTTTAGAAGATTCCATCAGGTGTCTGGTGCATCTCTTTTTTCCTACATCACTTCTCATAGTTTTATTCTACTTGTTTAAATAGCTTAATTGTTCCAGATTTCCAGATTGTGAAGTTGAAAATTTACTTTTAATGGGTTAATTAATGTTTTAATGTACCAGATAATGATCACTTTATATCTCAACTCTTGACTTTCATTTAACTGGTTTTGTTCTTGCATTATTACTAACTTCTAAGTGGTCTTTCATGTTTATTATACTTTGAAGCTCACCCGAGCACGAAGTGCTCAAGGGTGAGCTATTGTGGTCAGTCTGTGTCCGGCGTCAACATTTTACTTCAAACAACTTCTTCTCTGAAACCACTAGGGGGATTTTAACCAAACTTGGCAGGAATGTTCCTGGGATGGTCCTTTACCAAATACCTTCAATTTATTAAAATATATTGAAAACTCTGGTTGTCATGGCAACCAAAAGCTTAAAAAGTGGAAAACGTAAAAAAAATCTTGTCAGAAACCAGTGACTGGAGTTGAAAATAGTTTTCACAGAAATACTCCTTGGGTGACCCACTACCAAATTTCTTCAAGTCATTTTGATTTGTTAAAAAACATGGCAGGGGTTCCGCTGGCTCAAAAAAAGTTGTCGCCACTAAAATTCGCCACTTTAAAAAAGTTTGAGCCAATTTTATTTGTCAGTCATATATTGACATGCTTCAGAATGTAATTACCAGTAACTGTCACTATAAAATAGCATTAATGACTACATTATTATAATTAAAACTTAGCAGTATAATCGTTACTTGTAGGAAATTATGATTTTACAACACTTGATTTTAACAGATTTAGTAAGGTTGAGCGTTTTGTAGGGTCGCGAAAATATATGCCAATATTAAAATAACACTTAACTTGCAGATTGGTAAATCCTCCTTCTAATTCACATCTTCATTTGTTGATATAACAACTGTCTGTCCATAATGCATGTTAAAATTCATCATGATTGTGGACAGACAGTTTGTTTATGTTCAGAAATAAATCCAGACACAGGGCTGTTTTCCTTTGTTTTAGGCTATACGGAGTATTTAGGTCAGCCTCGTTTTGGAATGAATATTTTCAACATGTCCTAAGTAGCTTTTTTGCTACCTGTGTTGTTTTTTAAAACTGAAATTTCCCTTAATTGCAAATAAAATCATTACCCAATAATAACTAGTCAGAAGATTAAAAATCAATAGTGCCAATTAGGATTTCAACTGAGTGTGACTGTGCCTAACCAAGCGACAACTGATGCTGTGACGTCAGAGATAAGCTTACACACCATGACACGCTCGTCTGCAACAGGCTTCTTAATGATCTGATAGCAAACAATGCCTTAAGGCCATGTTTGGAGGCTCTGTGGCAACTTAATCTGCCCACGTTTTGTTGCAATTGAGATTTTACATACCAGATTTAACACTGTCTAAAATGATGTTGTCACTAATGAAAATCGCCACTTTGAAAAAAACTGTCGCCACTTTTGCAATTTTGTCGCATTCGGCGACAGTGGCGATCGACAGCGAAACCCCTGCATGGCCACCAGGGAGCGGGGCAGTTTTCCTTATATGGCTATATTGAAAGCTTTTAGAATCTTATAGTCTGAAACCACTGGCTGGATTTCAAAATAATTTCACAGAAATGCTCCTTGGGTCACCGTCTACCAAAGTTCTTGAAATCATTTTGATTGGTTAAAAAACATGGCCACCAGGGGGCAGGGCAGTTTTCCTTAAATGGCTATATTGAAAACTTAAAAAATCTTCTTGTCTGAAACCACTGGCTAAATTGGGTGTTCCTTGGGTGAACCTTTACCATATTCCTGGAAATCATTTTGATTTGTTAAAAATAATGGCGGGACAGTTTTCCTTATATGGCTTTATTGAAATCTTAAACAATCTTTTTGTTAAAAGCCATTATGATGCTTTACACTCAGGTGAGCGACCTAGGGCCATCTTGGCCCTCTTATTGTTTATTTAAACAATGTAAAAAAAATGACATTATTGGTGAATGACTAAAAAATTAGTTCTGTGTTGTTAATTATTGTCAGTTAGGTTTCCCACTGAAATGTATTTATCCAAATATTTAATATATTCACCATACTTAATGTTGTTTATCATATGCAGGGGACACCATTCCAAATACTGATATTGTATATTATATGCAGGGGACACTATTCAACATACTTATGTTGTATATCATATGCAGGGGACACTATTCACCATACTTATGTTGTATGTCATATGAAAGGGACACTATTCACCATACTTATGTTGTATATCATGTGAAGGGGACACTATTCAACATACTTTTGTTGTATATCATATGAAGGGAACACTATTCACCATACTTATGTTGTATATCATATGAAGGGGACACTATTCAACATATTTTTGTTGTATATCATATGAAGGGGACACTATTCACTATACTTATGTTGTATATCATATGAAGGGGACACTATTCACCATACTTATGTTGTATGTTATATGAAAGGGACACTATTCACCATACTTATGTTGTATCTCATATGAAGGGGACACTATTCACCATACTGTTGTTGTATATCATATGAAGGAGACACTATTCAACATACTGTTGTTGTATATCATATGAAGGGGACACTGTTCACCATCCTTATGTTGTATGTCATATGAAGGGGACACTATTCACCATACTGTTGTTGTATATCATATGAAGGGGACACTATTCAACATACTGTTGTTGTATATCATATGAAGGGGACACTATTCACCATACTTATGTTGTATATCATATGAAGGGGACACTATTCACTATACTTATGTTGTATATCATATGAAGGGGACATTATTCAACATACTTTTGTTGTATATCATATGAAGGGGACACTATTCACCATACTTATGTTGTATATCATATGAAGGGGACACTATTCATCATACTTATGTTGTATATCATATGAAGGGGACACTATTCATCATACTTATGTTGTATATCATATGCAGGGGACACTATTTCACCATACTTATGTTGTATGTCATATGAAGGGGACACTATTCACCATACTTATGTTGTATGTCATATGAAGGGGACACTATTCACCATACTGTTGTTGTATATCATATGAAGGGGACACTATTCAACATACTGTTGTTGTATATCATATGAAGGGGACACTATTTACCATACTTATGTTGTATGTCATATGAAGGGGACACTATTCACTATACTTATGTTGTATATCATATGAAGGGGACACTATTCAACATACTTTTGTTGTATATCATATGAAGGGGACACTATTCACCATACTTATGTTGTATATCATATGAAGGGGACACTATTCATCATACTTATGTTGTATATCATATGAAGGGGACACTATTCATCATACTTATGTTGTATATCATATGAAGGGGACACTATTCATCATACTTATGTTGTATATCATATGCAGGGGACACTACCATACTTATGTTGTATGTCATATGAAGGGGACACTATTCACCATACTTATGTTGTATGTCATATGAAGGGGACACTATTCACTATACTTATGTTGTATATCATATGAAGGGGACACTATTCAACATACTTTTGTTGTATATCATATGAAGGGGACACTGTTCACCATACTTATGTTGTATATCATATGAAGGGGTCACTATTCATCATACTTATGTTGTATATCATATGAAGGGGACACTATTCATCATACTTATGTTGTATATCATATGCAGGGGACACTATTCACCATACTTATGTTGTATGTCATATGAAGGGGACACTATTCACGATACTTATGTTGTATGTCATATGAAAGGGACACTATTCAGCACAAACATATGGTATATCATTTGGAAGGGACACTATTCAATATTCTGTTCAAGACAGACACAAGTTTGATATCATAGACAAGGGAGGCTATTCAGTATAGTTCTGCTGTTTGAAGCATATAATCATTAAACTTAATGAATATGGTTAGTTTTACTGATAGTAATGAAATAATATTCCTTGCAAGTGAATGAGGTTTAGTTATATAATATTTTAACGAGGTATACCAAGTATATCAATCCTATAAAACATAAGTCGGATATACTCATGCACCTATCAATATTTAGGGCAGGGCGGCGGGCATATACGGGACTTAAGACTAAAAAAAATCCAGACAGGCGGGACTTCGACACGCCGAATCACCGAATGATTCTGGATCCTGGGGTAATAGACTTTGTTTGGATTTTATATCCGGGTAATATTGCCCCTGGGCCATTTGACCTGGTAATATTGCCCCTGGGCCATTTGATACACCAATTTAGATTTTAGATCCTGGTAATATTGCCCTGGGCCATTTGATACACCAATTTAGATTTTAGATCCGGTAATATTGCCCCTGGGCCATTTGATACACCAATTTAGATTTTAGATCCCGGTAATATTGCCCCTGGGCCATTTGATACACCAATTTAGATTTTAGATCCCAGTAATATTGCCCCTGGGCCATTTGATACACCAATTTAGATTTTAGATCCCTGTTATATTGCCCCTGGGCCATTTGATACACCAATTTAGATTTTAGATCCTGGTAATATTGCCCCTGGGCCATTTGATACACCAATTTAGATTTTAGATCCTGGTAATGTTGCCCCTGGGCCATTTCATACACCAATTTAGATTTTAGATCCTGGTAATATTGCCCCTGGGCCATTTGATACACCAATTTAGATTTTAGATCCTGGTAATATTGCCCCTGGGCCATTTCATACACCAATTTAGATTTTAGATCCCGGTAATATTGCCCCTGGGCCATTTGATACACCAATTTAGATTTTATATCCCGGTAATATTGCCCCTGGGCCATTTGATACACCAATTTAGATTTTAGATCCCGGTAATATTGCCCCTGGGCCATTTGATACACCAATTTAGATTTTAGATCCCGGTAATATTGCCTCTGGGCCATTTGATACACCAATTTAGATTTTAGATCCCGGTAATATTGCCCCTGGGCCATTTGATACACTAATTTAGATTTTAGATCCTGGTAATATTGCCCCTGGGCCATTTGATACACCAATTGAGATTTTAGATCCCGGTAATTTTGCCCCTGGGCCATTTGATACACCAATTTAGATTTTAGATCCTGGTAATATTGCCCGTGGGCCATTTGATACACCAATTTAGATTTTAGATCCTGGTAATATTACCCCGGGGCCATTTGATACACCAATTCAGATTTTAGATCCTGGTAATATTGCCCCTGGGCCATTTCATACACCAATTTAGCAACCCCTATTGAGGGTATTTAGACAAAAACGCTTGACTCGAGGGTAGGGATTATCCGTGGGGGAAAATATTGATAGGTGCATTAAACACAATTGTCTGGTCTAATAAATTTTACTGTCATGAGCAACGATTACTGCACCGGTTTTATTGCTTTTCATTAGTTTTGTTTTATTGCAAAGTGTTATCTTGATTACCCCCTGTGGAAGTTTTTATTTATGTCAGAAGATCTGTACCCAGACAAGATATAAAAAATGGAATTAAATGAAATGAAATGAAAACCCTCAGGCTGCTTGACTTATATGATTAAACAGAACAGACTCAGGTTTTTCCTTGGTACAAAGGATATTTTAAATGGAAAGTTTATCACTTGGCAAGTCTGTAGCGATGAAATGTATTTGGTTCAATTTATGAATTAGGGTTTCTTTCTTTTTATTATGTGCTAGGCAGCTGTTATCAGGAGAAGGTAAAAAAAACATTTGATTTCATTGTAAGCTAACCAGCTGTGAGAATGAAAACAACAAGATTAACATTAAGGCCATTTCTAACATGCAGACTGGGCATACCCAAATGTATCATATGTCATGTAGACGGGTCATTCCCAATTATATTGTCTACACAACTTGGCATTCCCAAGTGTATTGTGATAGTGTAGACTGGGCATTCCCAAGTGTATTGTGATAGTGTAGACTGGGCATTCCCAATTGTATTGTGATATTGTAGACTGGTCATTCTCAAGTATATTGTGATATTGTAGGCTGGTCGTTCCCAATTGTATTGTGATAGTGTAGTCTGGGCATTCCCAAGTGTATTGTGATAGTGTAGTCTGGGCATTCCCAAGTATATTGTGATAGTGTAGACTGAGCATTCTCAAGTATATTGTGATAGTGTAGACTGAGCATTCTCAAGTATATTGTGATAGTGTAGACTGAGCATTCTCAAGTATATTGTGATATTGTATACTGGGCATTTCAAAGTGTATTGTGATATTGTAGACTGGGCATTTCAAAGTGTATTGTGATATTGTAGACTGGGAATTTCAAAGTGTATTGTGATATTGTAGACTGGGCATTTCAAAGTATATTGTGATATTGTAGACTGGGCATTTCAAAGTGTATTGTGATATTGTAGACTGGGCATTCCCAAGTGTATTTTGATGTTGTGGACTGGGCATTCTCAAGTGTATTGTGATAGTGTAGACTGGGCATTTCCAGGTGTATTGTGATAGTGTAGACTGGGCATTCCCAATTGTATTGTGATAGTGTAGACTGAGCGTTTCCAGGTGTATTGTGATAGTGTAGACTGGGCATTCTCAAGTACATCATGATATTGTAGACTGGTCATTCCAAAGTGTATAACTATTCTGATATTGTTTACTAAGCATTCCCAAGCGTTATGTTATGTTGTTTCTGGGCATTCCCAAGTGCATTGTGAGAATGCAGACTGGGCATTCTCAAGTGGTCTGTGATATTGAAGACAGGGCATTCCCAAGTGCATTGTGAGAATGCAGACTGGGCATTTCCAAGTGTTTTGTGACATTGAAGACTGTGTATAACCCCAAGTGTTCTGTGACATTGAAGACTGTGTATAACCTCAAGTGTTCTGTGACATTGAAGACTGTGTATATCCCCAAGTGTTATGTGACATTGAAGACTGTGTATAACCCCAAGTGTTCTGTGACATTGTAGACTGTGTATAACCCCAAGGGTTCTGTGACATTGAAGACTGTGTATAACCCCAAGTGTTTTGTGACATTGAAGACTGTGTATAACCTCAAGTGTCCTGTGACATTGTAGACTGTGTATAACCCCAAGTTTTCTGTGACATTGTATACTGTGTATAACCCCAAGTGTTCTGTGACATTGTAGACTGTGTATAACCCCAAGTGTTCTGTGACATTGAAGACTGTGTATAACCCCAAGTGTGTACTGTGACATTGTAGACTGTATATAACCCCAAGCGTTCTGTGACATTGAAGACTTTGTATAACCCCAAGTGTTTTGTGACATTCTAGACTGTTTATAACCCCAAGTGTTCTGTGACATTGAAGACTGTGTAATACCCCAAGTGTGTACTGTGACATTGTAGACTGTGTATAACCCCAAGTGTTCTGTGACATTGAAGACTTTGTATAACCCCAAGTGTGTACTGTGACATTGTAGACTGTGTATAACCCCAAGTGTTCTGTGACATTGAAGACTGTGTGTAACCCCAAGTGTTTTGTGACATTGTAGACTGTTTGTAACCCCAAGTGTTCTGTGACATTGAAGACTGTGTATAACCCCAAGTGTTTTGTGACATTGTCGACTGTTTGTAACCCCAAGTGTTCTGTGACATTGAAGACTGTGTAAAACCCCAAGTGTTTTGTGACATTGTAGACTGTGTATAACCCCAAGTGTTCTGTGACATTGTAGACTGTGTATAACCCCAAGTGTTCTGTGACATTGTAGACTGTGTATAACCCCAAGTGTTCTGTGACATTGTAGACTGTGTATAACCCCAAGTGTTCTGTGACATTGAAGACTGTGTATAACCCCAAGTGTTCTGTGACATTGTAGACTGTGTATAACCCCAAGTGATCTGTGACATTGTAGACTGTGTATAACCCCAAGTGTTCTGTGACATTGAAGACTTTGTATAACCCCAAGTGTGTACTGTGACATTGTAGACTGTGTATAACCCCAAGTGTTCTGTGACATTGAAGACTGTGTATAACCCCAAGTGTTTTGTGACATTGTAGACTGTTTGTAACCCCAAGTGTTCTGTGACATTGAAGACTGTGTATAACCCCAAGTGTTTTGTGACATTTTAGACTGTTTGTAACCCCAAGTGTTCTGTGACATTGAAGACTGTGTAAAACCCCAAGTGTTTTGTGATATTGTAGACTGTGTATAACCCCAAGTGTTCTGTGACATTGTAGACTGTGTATAACCCCAAGTGTTCTGTGACATTATAGACTGTGTATAACCCCAAGTGTTCTGTGACATTGTAGACTGTGTATAACCCCAAGTGTTCTGTGACATTGAAGACTGTGTATAACCCCAAGTGTTCTGTGACATTGTAGACTGTGTATACCCCCAAGTGATCTGTGACATTGAAGACTGTGTATAACCCCAAGTGTTCTGCGACATTGAAGACTGTGTATAACCCCAAGTGATCTGCGACATTGAAGACTGTGTATAACCCCAAGTGTTTTGTGACATTGAAGACTGTGTATAACCCCAAGTGTTCTGTGACATTGAAGACTGTGTATAACCCCAAGTGTTCTGTGACATTGAAGACTGTGTATAACCCCAAGTGTTCTGTGACATTCTAGACTGTGTATAACCCCAAGGGTTCTGTGACATTGTAGACTGTGTATAACCCCAAGTGTTCTCTGACATTGAAAACTGTGTATAACCCCAAGTGTTCTGTGACATTGTAGACTGTGTATAACCCCAAGTGTTCTGTGACATTGTAGACTGGGCATTACCAGTGTATTTGTCATTTTTCACTAGGAATGCACAAGTTTATTATGTCATAACCAGTATTGGCCTGACATATCCATACTATTTTTATTTGACATGTGATATGAAATCTTTTATTTAACCGTAAATATTTTGTCTATTTTCAGATGCAGAAATACTTCTACCAAAATTTCAAGGATTACAAAGGATCATTCACAGATACTCTTCAGGAGAAGGAGGTGCAAAATGCTGTCACCATGCACCCTGTGAAGGACCCCACCCATCAGTACCGCATCAACAACCATTTCTCATCTGCCAAAATACAGAAACTTAGAGAGCAAGAACTTGAGCTGCATCGTGCAATAAGCGAAATGAACCAAGTACTGAATGAAAACTCGCAGTTTGATAAGTATGGCTTAAAACCAGCTGTAAACAGTTTTGTGCCTAGTAAACCTAGTGAGGTTATAGGTTGGGAGTTTTTGACTTCATCTTCTGTCTCATCGCATTTAAATGTAAATCCGCGAAAAGGCTTGACTTCATATAGAAAGGATACTTTAAATAATGTGGTTTCAGAGACTATGGATATTGTCAACAGAAATTCACGACAGAGAGGTCGCAGCATTGACTTTAAAGATGTTTTATATGGCTACTCCACACTAGACCCACTGAATGGACCAAGTTATATTTATGACATTTTGCTTACATACAGAAAGCACAAAGGCAAAACCATTAATGTTCCAGTAAGGCGACATGCTTATTTACACCAGTCGTTTTTACAATCCCAGTTTATGGAAAATCCATTTACAGATAAAGATGTAAATTCTGATAACCTAGTTAATTCTCAAACGTTTCAACAACTTGGGGGCAATTCAGAAAATCATCATTCATTTGAAAAGCTTCAAGAAACAATACATTTTATCTTACCACTTGCAGGCAAAGTGAGGGAGTTTGAAAGATTCATGAAAGTTTTTGAAACAATAAGCTTGTCTAGAAAAGACAATTCTCAAATACATGTTGTTCTGTTTACGAAAAATAGTTCGCCTGAAGAAATAGAAAATATATTAAGTATAGCCGGCAAGTATCAGAAGCAATATGGTAGTCATTTAATAGAAGTAATAGAAGCTGATGGTGATTTCGCTCGTGCCAAAGCCCTGGATTTAGGGGCAAAACAGTGTTCCATGGATGATTTGTTGTTCTGTGTTGATGTAGATATAATTTTAACCAAAGAGGCATTGACACGTATTCGTCTCAATACTATACAAAGTGTACAGATATATTACCCTATAGTATTCAGTCAATATGACCCTGCCATTGTTTGTGGAAACATGTCTCGTTGTAAATTCGAAACTTTGAATTTCTCGTCAAGGATCGGTTATTGGAGACAGTTCGGGTACGGCATAGCAGCCATGTACCGATCTGACCTTGAAAAGGTTGGAGGTTACGATACCAGCATTCAGGGCTGGGGTAAGGAAGATGTGGATTTGTTTGAAAAATTTGTGACTAGTAACTTGACGATATTTCGTGCAGTGGATACGGGCATGATACACGCATTCCATCCCGTCACGTGTGCGACTGACCTGAACCCATCTCAGCATCAGATGTGCATGGGGTCGAAGGCAACTGTCCTAGCGTCGCAGTATCAACTGGCGGAGATGGTTATGAATATGAAAGAAATATTAAATAGAAATATGGACCCTGAAGTTTGACCAATGTCTTCATTTGATTGTCAGTCTTCATGCGTTTTATGTTGATGTTTGTGTTTGTTACTTGTGTATAAATATTTTTGAAGTTTTGTTTTTAATGTCATTGATTTTAAGTTTTTAATACTGATGAATGCTTTCACTAATTGCGTGTATTGAGAAACCTTGGTAAAAAGTTGAAGTTTTTTAGGTTCTTGTCTTTGTCTTCCATTTTATGTTTTGTCATAGCAGAAATTATTAAGAAAGTGGTAAGTCAGTTTTCTTAACATAATGAATAAATTGACATATTAGCTGCATGGCAACCAATATGGTTGTTTAACTAGGAAACTGCAGTTGTATACAGCGCTGAGCCAAAAATGTGAATGCAGTGAAATGTAATTAAAAAGCATTTGTTCATGTTTTACTTGCCCAAAACTCCGTTTGTAACAGTCCTTCTTTATACAGTAACATGAAGCATTGTAATTTGCTTGATCTGCTAAATGTAAGTTTTTGATCCAAACTTTTTGTAAGAAAGTTAGTATGGGTAATGATCTTTTTTTTTAGGTTTAGTAATTCTGTCTTGTTTTATATCATTGAATTGTTAATGTTTTCATACTTCATTGTTTTTGTGATGTTTTGTATGTGCTTTCTATATCTCCTGAAGTTGAACAATTTCGATCACAATTTACAGGATTTATTTTTGTATTATTTTATAAAGGTACTTAATTCCTTGTGTATTCAAACTTACATGTGATAACTTACAATCAAAAATCCTTGTGATTTTATGGCATTGCATAATACAGATAATATATCTTGGTATTTTGTGTACCAGTAGAATTGTTTGTTTGTTTACCAAAACCTGTGATTCAGTATCGAAAAAAATCTCACATTTGGGATGGTGTTGATGAGTATATGCCAGTAATTCATTTAAATTGTGCGTAAATTGTTTACGAAGGCTGTATGTGTGGCACAAGTTGTAAAGTTGTAAACATATACGAAAAACAGTTTGATGAAATTGGGCATTTAGCTTTGAAAATTGGTTCAGAGAGTGCACATGATCTGTCAAGATATAAAATAGAAGATGTTTTCACAGCATGGTAACAAATTTGGTCCTGGCTTGTTCAAAGTACAGGAAACTGTTTCTTAATTATGGACCAACATGATTCTTTATTCTGATCCAACAGAAAATTAATGAAATATGTGCCAGAGTATTCTAAATTTACTGTTTCTTATGTATAGACGGCATACTTGTACAAAATATATATTGATGCCCTATGTTAAATTGATAGACAGTCTACCATAAAATGTATAGATGGCCAACACTGTGTATAATGTATATTGATGTTAAATTGATAGACAGTCTACCATAAAATGTATAGATGGCCAACACTGTGTATAATGTATATTCTGACTTAAATGTATAGATGGTTATTTTAAGTGTATAGACAGCCTGCTTTATAACAAATAGCTTGCCTTCCTTATAACATATTCACAGTCTTCTTTTAAGTGTATAGACAGCCTGTGTTAAAACGCATTTGAAGTCTCTGTTTGTTATGTATACATGACCTTCTGGTAAAATATAGATGGTCTACTAAAAGGTTATTCAACATCAATCCAATGCATAAGTAGTAGCATGTTTTGGATGTGTTCCCATAACTGTAACTGTATTTCATCTGAAAAGAGCTTATAACTATTATTCAGAAGACCCCTGCTTTGTAAATGCAATACCTTTCTTGTCTTCTTATTCAAGTGGAATTGACTGCCATACATGGTCTCATGATGGTGTTTGGCCATGAGGTATCATTATTCAATAGATACAGAATCAGACGAAACTGAAGTACTCAAATTATTAGGTTAGAATAACATGTTTCCAAACTATTACCTTTATAACTTAAATTGTGTGATCTTTAATTAACTTTGTTATCTCGTAATCGCTAATCCTTGAACATTTGTTTTATTGCGAAACTACCGGTGTAATATTATTTTTTTTATGTGATTTACATTTAGCCATGACTTGACCAGTATCTACTGGTACTTCATTTACTGTGCCAGCATTTAGACGGAGCTTTATGTACAGAAAGTGTTAAAGCAGCTAAATATTTAATGAAGTGAATAAGCTACACAGTTTCAGAAATCTTGCATAAAACAGAGGATATAGTCGCAGTCTAGACTGCATGAATATTAAAGCTGTTTTAGCAATTGTAACATTGTTAATACATATTTGGCTTAAAATGTTTTTGTGATAAATAAATTATTGATATAAAATATGCAGCTGTATGGATGCTATGTGTGCACATAAGTTGTTTTATCGCCACATTTGTGGCAGTGTTATAAACATTCTGCTCAAACAGTTTGCCAGTATTTGTATGTAGACCTGGGCCCATATCCACATAGCTTCTTAGTGAAAACTTAAGTAAAGTTCTTAAAATAATAAAATTCCTAATGTCTGTTGCTGGTTCATTTAAAGTTTATTTTGTACAAAGTGGTTTCAATCTGGTAAAGAATCAACAAGTGCTTGTTATTTTCCCATATTTCAAACATAAAATACTTATTTTTTCACCAAGAAATTTGTATTTGGATTTTTCTCTTAAATATGACTTAAGTTAAGATTTTCCTAAGGAGTTTTGTGGATATGATTCCAGGGCACGTATTCACCAAACCATTCTTAGACTTAAAACTTAAGAATAAAGAATATTATTGAAACTAATTTATTCTAAAAACGCTGTTAATTTTAATTTTAATTGGAATTAACAAATGCAAATTGTAGCAGTCTTCATTTAGAAAGATTTATTAATGATTTAAGTGACATTGGTACCCAGATTATTTGCAGATTTACCTTTTTTTTCTTGAGTTTAAGTCTGTCCTTTATGTCTAAGAATGGGTTGGTGAACGGGCCCTGATTTGTTAGTTTGTATATTTGAATAAATTCTACAACCAAATTTCTTAGACCATACCAGGAATATTTGTGGCGTGTCGTGAGAAAACCGGACTTAATGCATGTGCGTAAAGTGTCGTCCCGGATTAGCCTTTGCAGTCCGCATTTATGTTTAGAAGAGACTTTCTTGAAACAGAAAATACCATAAAAGCAGAAAGTGCCATCCCGGATTAGCCTGTGCGGACTGTCCGGGGCGACACTTTACGCACATGCATTATGACCGGTTTTCTCACGACGAGCCACATTTATTGAACTGAACTTCATTTCTTAAATCTGATAAAAATCATATCCTAAAATGCACTATGCATAAGGATCGGAGGACGACCAGTAGGTCACAGTCTGACGATATTCCATGACCTGCTTCCGTGGTTTTCAAAGTAACAGTCAATTATACTTAACCTCACAAAGTTTCTTTTTATCTGGGATATCAACATGCATGCATATTTTTACGATATAAACATTTTACAGTGAATTCGTGCAACATTCTTAAAAATAAAAAAAATTGTTAAGAAAAATAAAAAATAAAAAGTTTTGTCTGTGTTATAAGTAGAAAATACCAAATCAAATATGGTCATAAACTACAACACAAAACCAACTAATGGACATGTTTAGAAACGTGCAATCTTGTTTACTAAATGCTGAGATATAAATAGCATTTTTGAAATTTCAGGTTTTTTAGAAGTAATTCAACATGCCGTCATCAGTGCTTCCTAGTGTTCTTTTGTCATTTCTGAAAACTGTGTCATTGCATTTTTAGACTACCACGCTCACTTTCAGCAGTCTTACAGTAAACTGATGCAATGTAACCTTGATTTGCTGTATACGTATATCAATTGGTATCTGCTTTGTTAATACAATTATGTTAAGTTATTACCTGTATGTTGCTGTTATGATTTTGGGATGGTATCATTGATCTTAATGATGATATGCGTCTGTTAACAATTGACCTGCTTAATTAGTGCAATGCATTAGACATATGCTATCGTTAGACATACCGTAGTCTCATTCTGTTTTTAGCCTGATGCTCTGGTCTCAAATTAATCAGACTTCTCAGATATACTGTTTTTAGCTCACCTGCGCACGAAGTGCACAAGGGTGAGCTATTGTGGTCAGTCTGTGTCTGGCGTCTGTCAAACTTGGCAGGAATGTTCCTGGGATGCTCCTTTACCAAATTCCTTCAATTTATTAAAATATTTTGAAAACTCTGGGTATCATGGCAACCAAAAGCTTAAAAACTGGAAAACTTAAAAAAGCTTCTTGTCAAAAACCACTGGCTGAATTTGAAAATAGTTTTCACAGAAATGCTCCTTGGGTGACCCTGTACCAAATTCCTTTAAGTTATTTTGATTTGTTAAAAAGCATGGCGGGCAGGGCAGTTTCCCTTATATGGCTATATTGAAACCTTTAAAAATCTTCTAGTCTGAAACCACTGGCTGGATTTAATTTCACAAAATAATTTACAGAAATGCTCCTTGGGTGACCCTCTACAAAATTCATTCAAATCATTTTGATATGTTAAAAAACATGGCCGCCAGGGGGAGGGGCAGTTTTCCTTATATGGCTATGTTGAAAAGTTTTAAAATCTTATAGTTTGAAACCACTGGTTGGATTTCAAAACAATTTCACAGAAATGTTCGTTGGGTGACCCCCTACCAAACTCCTTGAAATCATTTTAATTTGTTAAAAAACATCGCCTCCAGGGGGTGGGACAGTTTTTCTTATATGGCTATATTGAAAACTTTAAAAATCTTCTAGTCTGAAACCACTGGCTGGATTTCAAAATAATTTCACATAAATGTTCCTTGGGTTCACATAAAAGATCCAGAGCAAAATAGCAGGGTGCTGCACCCTGCTCCTTTTTGGTTCCCCCCTGCTGCCCTTCTGCGCTGGACAATATAGAAATGTTTAATATCTTTTGAATTTCTAGCAGAATTCATAAATGCTGTAACTACAAACAGCTCCTGAATTTAGTGCAAAACATCTTCAAGTGTTAGCATAATCTCACTGATGTCTCTGGTACGTCCCATAATAGTAACACTTAGTTTTCTTTTTTAGTTGTTCGCAGAACAACTAAAGGTACAGCTATTTCAAAGGCAAACAGTAAAAGAACTATGATCCTAACCGCTTAGGCCAGTCGCCAGTCGACTACGCGAAATTAAGAAGTGCCGTTATGAATTTCGTTTAATTTGTCAAAAGGTAATCATTACGATAATGAATTTAATTAAAACCTGACATGTTGGAAGAACTTAAGTCAACAATTTTCAATGTAGGATCAGTTATTACTGTTCTCGCGGAAGAACATAAAATAGTATGTTTTGCGACGTCCTAATTCATCAGTGAACAATTTTGATCACAATTTACAGGATCACGAGGCGAGCCGAAAAGCAAAAATCTAACACTTACCGATTCATCTCGTTATCGCAACACATGTAAAGATTATTTGTTCAGTAGTGAATTGGTTTAGTAGGGAATGTTTATTACGGATTGTATTATTTACATGGCCATCATTATAACGATAAAGAACAGCATAGCTTTAGCAGTTTAGTAATTACGCTATTTTTACGGAGCATTCCGGATATACCCAATGTATCACGATTGAAGTCGGATACACTAACCATATTGGAAACTACAATAGGCAGAATTTTAAACGCGGAAAGTCGCAGCAGCAATAGCCCAGTGGTTAGCATTCTGAAGGACCCAGGTTCCATTCCAGGCAGTGGTTGAGATTTTTTTTCATATACTTTTTTGACAGTTTTGCTACTCCAGATGCTTAATAAACTGAAAAGGAATACATGTTAAGACATTTCCAAAAGAAACTAATAATATTTTGATAGTTACTCTCTTTAAGTAACATAAACACTTGCTAATACGGTTGAAAAGCTTGTAGCACAGTCTTTGCATTCATATTCATCTTTTTTATTTTCTGTTCGAAAATTTAAGTGATATATTCATCATATTTTGTTTGCAATTAATTCAATACGTTTTTTATTAACCAAACACTGCGTTCTAATTACTCTAACTAATCTGAATTTTAGTGCAGTGGTAGTATCCTGATGCCCTGATGCCACTGGCATATATTAAACAATGTGATATGCTCTTGTATATTGTGTTAAGGTAATGGTCCGTGTTTAAGTGCCGTCTACATTTGTTCCCACAAAAAAAAATAAATAATAATAATCGACCTATCTACACACCAAGAAAATTCTGGGTCGCGTTACCACAAACAATTTTTAAGGATGGCCTAATGGTCGTTTTTTACTATGTACATGTATATCCAGATAATGTGAGTTAGTAATGAATATTTAATGTCGGGATGTCGAGTAGGACTGTCATTAAATTAATATATGTTTGTAGCCCAAAGAAAGAACATGCAAATTTAAAATCGGACAAAGAATTTGTCTCGTTCGGTTTCTTGCCCGACTTTTTTTTCATTTTAAATTGATTTTTTGAAAGGCTTTAAATATATTTTACTCGTACAGAGTTTTAAGCTGCTGAAAATGACTTTAAGTTGTTTTTCACCCGATTACGTTTTAATTAGTGGCGTACATTTTACAATAGACCTAAATTCATCAGCTACACATTTGACGCAATAAATATATTGAATTGACAACAAAAACCATTCAAAACGCATGATTGAGAGAAAACAATGATATAATTACACAATGACGATACATTTATTTCAAAATTTGATTTACATGTTTACGAGGCAATATTGTATTTAATCATACCATTTTGAGGTAATATTTGTAATATTGAACAAATGTTATAGTAAATACGTAAATGAATTTTTTTTTTAAACATTTACAACCACTGTATTTAAAGTGGCGTATATCATCCAAATCTAATTACCCAGACTGTCCATGATGTGCCCAGTGTTACGCAATAGCGAACAACTGCAGTGCCTTCAGCGCTTTGATTATGTAACCCAATGTAGTATGTTGCACTATCACAGGCTGTTGTTCATCGACACAAGTGAGGTTTGTGATTTTACTGTGATAGATCCATTTTGTAGTTATTGTCAGTGTCACGTTTTAGTCATATTAAAACATTTTATATTTGTAATTTGTGCTTAGTGGATTGCAATATAATATTTCATTGTGAAAACATGTCCCAAAATGTTAAGTATACACTGTATGCACCTGATCTTCAGCTAGTGGTGCAAGAGTGACAGTCGCCGTTGGTTACTGTCAGGCACAAGTCCTGTCCACAATAGGCTGTTGTTGTATGCCGTTACAATCAGGTGAAGCTCGGGTCAAATAAATAATAAGTTCAATCACCCATATTCATTATCCCACTGACTCTTCCAGACTAGGACTAGATTAATATTCACTGTGAAAGTCAAGCCCATCACCATGTCCCTTTTTGCTGATCTGGTCAGTGATGTGCTTTATTCCTATCGGTTACTGAGTTTACAGACCATACATTGTTACATGCAAGCTGTTAAATATGGTCATTGACTTCTGTTGTCAAAACGGTATCTTAAAAATAACCCTCAGTTCCTATTAAATCTTTGACTATTTTTAATACCCAGTTTTTGTGCACGGAGTATCAGGGAACCCAGTTGAGAATGGCAGTTTTGTAAACAAATGCAATGATCAGCACACATTGTAATTTATTTTTAAAAAAGAACATATTGATTTTATTTATTTTTGTATTGAAAAAAGCAATGTCAGTTGTATTAGCAGTATTTGTTTTTATAAATTGTGTCCATTTCAAATAAAACTGAATTATTGACCTTGTCTTCCAACATTATATTTTTATGAACAAATTTTCATTTAAATTTCTTATTTTAAGTATGTACTAATGTAATGGTGCATGATATATGCTTGAAACTAACATAATTTCTAACTTATTTTTACACCTTTGTCACTTGTACTTCATATATGAATATGTGTTTCAATACTTCTCATAACTATGCAATATAAATTATGGCAGTATTCAAACTTTAAACATACAATCCCCATGATACGATATAACTTGCTTTCAACAGTTTCCAGGTACCTGTTACGAGTTGTGTCCACATTTTAACCACTCAAAACGCAGTAAGGGTCATCAGATCAGATTGTATGAGAAACCAGACTGATGTTTTCAAGATCATGTTTTAATTGTATCCAACCACTACTGTAGTTTTTGCCTCTGCTAAACCTAGTTTTTCATATAATCTCCTAAGATGAAACGTTTTGAAAGATTCAAACTTTGGAAAAGTAATACATGTATAAGTTAATATTCTCATAGATTTAAATATTTTATTGTAAACATAAACATAAAATTTGTTATTACTTACAAAAATAAAAGTTAGTTTTGTATATATATGTCAATTTTATGTGTGTAAATTTTATCAGCCAAACTTTAAAATGTGCCTTGAAAGATGATATTCACCAAAACCAGCATTTGTGCATGTACATTGTAGCAATTTTTTATAATAAGTTGAACATTCTTGTATTAAATAATGTCTTCCAAATTGTAGCAATATGTCTCAAACAGTGATACCAGAAAGTTTGGTGCATAATTTGCTCAAATATTCAAATCAAAGAGGAGCAACTTGTTCTGACAGAGTAGTTTTGTGGATGTTTATAGTTGTTGCCCTTTTGAACTATATTTTATCGTTGTCTTGCTGGTATGTTGCATTAGGATTTGGAAGTCTTCTGCTATTCAGAGATTTCAGAGTAAGGCGCACACAAGACCAAATAATGGAATTTCTAACCATATTGGCAATATTCACACAAGAAAATATATGAAATATTTGTTTATGTGTCTGTGTTTTATCTGTAGTTTTGAAAGTCATACTTTATTATTTTGAACATATCTTTACAATATTTTTAAAAAGTGTTTGACATTACAAGTTCATATCCTACTTATTTTATTTTTATGAAGTATTTAAAAAGACAACATTCAAGAGGACAAATATTGTTTCGTTAACCACAGAATTATTTGTGTTTGAAAGTATTTCATGTTTTGTAAATTACATTGGGATACTTCGATAAGGAGATACAATTTAATATGTAATTGGTGTTTCTGTTGCAAAGGCAGTTACAACATATCCACTTCTATGGGTGATTGTTAATGTAAAGGGACTGAGTGTTACGTTATGTATGATTATGTTCAGCCAAAAAACTAGATTATTTTGTTTGGGGTCAGTATATGTAATTGTTTGTACATACAAAAATGCTTGTCTTTTTAGCACAGCTACGAAGTAATTGACAATGTTTTAATTAAATGAAAATAATGTGCAGGTGTTGTTCTGACATTATTATTGGTTGCTAAATGAACATGGCTTTCTTGAAGTCACATTTTTTGCCCAATCTTCATGAAACTTGGTCAGAACATTTGTCCCAATGATATTTCGATCGAGTTCGAATCTGGGTCATGTGGGGTAAAAAACTAGGCCACTAGGTCAAATTAAGAAAAAGCTTGTTAACACTCTAGAAGTCACATTTTTGCCCAACCTTCATGAAACTTGGTCAGAACATTTGTCCCAATGTTATCTCGGCCGATTTCAAATCTGGGTCATGTGGGGTCAAAAACTAGGTCACTAGGTCAAATTGAAGAAAAAGCTTTCAATTTCAATATGTACTTCAACATTTTTAATGTCTGTTGTCACTTAAGTTTTTCAAACCATGATGATTAAGGCCGCATTTCCATCAGTCCGTATCAGTATATCCATACCCGTATAAAAATCTAACACATGGAAAATTGTTCGACTAATGAAACTCAGGTGAGCGACCCAGGGCCATTTGGCCATCTTGTTTTCAGTATGACACGTCATGTCAATTTAACACATGAAGTGATAAAATAAATTATGTGATTACATTTTTATGAAAGTATTTGTATCGGTTGTACCAAACATAGGATTATATTAAAGAAATGACATCTTAATACATTTTACAAGAATGCATGGTAGTCGTGATAATTTGATCTAGTACTTGCTAAAACCGTTGTGTCAAAAACGAGTGATTGAAGATGTTGCCTGTAGCAAAAATGATTGAAGATAATGAGGCGTGTGGTGGGAAAACCATGCCTTATTAAGGCATGTGCGTTAAGCGTCTTCCCGGATCAGCCTGTGCAGTCCACACAGGCTAATCCAGAACGGCACTTTCTGCCTTCAGTGGATTAATCCGGGACGACACTTAGCGCACATGCCTCAAGCCTGGTTTTCCCACGACACGCCTCAAATTATCATGCATGTGGTGTTACTGTGACATATGCATGAATTGTGTTTATTACTGTGTGTTATTTTATGTGAAGAATCTGATGACTACCATACTCATAACTATGTTGACTGTAGAGTGAAGTTTGAACAATTTCTTTTGCTTTACTTTTAAATTGTTAAATAAAATTTAATAAAGCTGCTTTGCTGCTGTTTGTTATCAATATGAGTGTGCTGGTGAATGTCAACGCCTTTAATCCAATTATATACATGGGCGCAATTTTAGCAGACAAATAAACTTTGACACGGACTGAGATTGTAACTTACGATCCAAAAGTATTTTCCAAGTGGAGCATGCATGTGCATATAAAAATGATAGCGTTCCTCTTTAAAATAATGTAATCACAATCATGATCCAAATTCCTTCGTCGTAGATTCTGTAAATGTACGTTTGCTGCAACACGTGGATAACGTGCCTTCTTTCAAACATGTATTCAAACGCATATCATTGTCCAGTGCTATTGTTTGCGCATGTATGCATAGAAGAGGCTTTGATATTGGATATCAACAACTGTTAGTATCACGGCAAATGTTACTGCGAGATCTATATACAATTAAACGGATATGGATGGCCACCTTTTCAATTAAAATTGGCGTCCTGTATTTTACACAGTGCATATTTCACACTTTAAGATGATCCGGATATGCCATTCGTAGCAACCAGACGACAACCCCGAAAACTCCCGCCATTTGAAGAAACCCGATGAAAATCCTGCAAACGAAAATAAGCGTACAACAGTGTGTGGCAATACATTGATTGTTTTGTAACATGAACTTATATTCCTATAAAATCTAATAGAACAGCTCGTTGTTTTGCTATATATAGTAACATTGAAATGTAATACGCAATATCAAATGCATTAATTACTGAAACGATTCAAAGTTACGTTCTTCCATTAGTACATTTGTTCTGACTTTTAACTACATGTTCGTGTATTTTGTGCATAAAATTGTTAAATACGAACATGTATACATGTCTACAAAGATGACTGATCTACTGCAATATTTTACTGCAGAGTTGTCTTTTACCACACAAAATACAAAAAATGGTCTAACGGCCAGTGCTTATTTTTATTATAAAGATGATTTCAGTGACATAAAACGGCATCTACAAACCCGTATTCAACAATATCCCCGTCGACATCGCTTATGTAATCTTCCCGTTCAACTTTGATGTCGTCTGTGTCATCAGCAACATAGTCGTCTGCACCAGAAAAAGCACCTTTTACATCGCCAGCTGCCGACCTTCCATCCACACCTTAGATATACGACGTTTCAAGTTAATAAGTTAGTTCGATTACTCAGTTTTATTTCATATGAATAGCATACGATGCAAAGTTCATCGCGAGGTCGATATAACGAAATTAAATGTTCATTACACAAATTAACATACCGGTAATTTGATTGTTTATCCATGCATGATACTATACAGATAATTTTAAACAATGTAATATGCAATACACTAAAAGAAACTTACTTCCACCGATGTGAAGGTAAATGGAAGAAACCATATAGAAAATGCATATGGCGTGATTCAGAATCATTGGGGATTCTGTCACAGTTCTAAAACAACATTATAATCCAAAAATCTACGAGGAACTTCATTTGAAACAACTAAAACATAAACACGCCACAATGACCTCAATATAAAACGCAATATTTACCGCCAGTATTTGACGTGCTCATAAAAATAAATAAAACCATAATATTGATATTTGAGAAAGGTTATAGCGTTTGAGAGGTATTCATTTTGGTCTAGGACATTAACCGCTATTGACATTCTTCGACAAAGGAATATTGCGTAAATTGAATATAATCGTCATTTACATATATACATATGAGGTTTTCTTATAAGCGTGCGATTACATTTCAGCTGCAGTAATATAAATCTGTACGTATTGCAATAAATCAACATTTAAATCAATCACTTTTGTCGTGGGTGATTAAGCTTACAAAGATTCAATCAAAGTGCGTGCAAAACATACGCAATAAAATTTAACTGACGCGGGACACCTTTATTGAATGAAATTATTATTTAGATTCGACCACTTAACGTGTCCATGCACATGACCTAGCTATCATGGGTCATATTATTTAAATATGGGAATGTAACTAAATTACTGGATATGATGCAGCGTGCGCGTATAGTGCACGCATCATTAGATATAATTACCTGAAACAAAGCCTTTCCAGTCGTGACGAAATAAATTTTCCGATTCCGTGAAGAAATCTTGTACAGCATCTTCAGGAGATAGGCACTAAATATCCGTGGAATCACAGAAGTGTGCACCGATGTTCTAATCTCCTAGGTTGGCGCTAAGAAATCTGAATTACATGTAGAAGGCAACAATTTATATTTTACAACGATAATCTGGTATTAAGAAATATTTTCCTGATAAAGTGTGAAATTAAGCTACATTTTCAAATATTTACATTAATTTCAGCAGCCAATAAGAACATTTAGTAGCCAATTAGAAATGTTAGTAGCCAGTGGCTATTTTGGCTAAAGGTAATGCTAACATAGAATCCTGGATTGTTCTATTCTTGATCTGATCTGATCTGATGTTGACTACATTTTGCACAAGGGACGTTAACAGATATTATTGTAAAATCCAGAATAAAAAAGTTACATGGTCGTAGCTAGATTAGAACAAACACAAGGTTTAAAGGAACTATGTCAACGAAACATGCGTTTGCCTTTCTATTGCACTATAAATGGTATTATATAATAGAAAGGTGCTATACGAAGATATGTGCATTAAATAAATAATAAGTGATATAATACACAAAGACATATTTGATAAAAACTAATCAGCAAAAACAAAATTGAACAAATTAAAACCCCAAGTGGGTGTCGAACTCACGACTTAACAGCCATACGGAGAAATGACAGTAGACAGCGCTTAAACCCATCTGCGCTACACTGCTTGGTAATGAATCATGTGTAAGCTATATGGTTATACAAAATACTCACAATTATGACGTCAAAATGTAAACATTAAATTAAATTAAACAAACATGACCCTTATTATAAATTGATTTTATCTCAGAATGCGTACTCTCTTTTTTTAAATTATATATACCCCGTTTTAACCGTTATTATATGCCAGTAATAACATCTTAATTTCAGATTTGTTTTTAAAAGGAACATTCGTTTAAATCGTGTTAAATGTATGCCATTTAGTAAATGGTCCACACACAAAAGACAACACAGTTACAATATTAAGGAATATAAATCAATACATAATTATATACACTTCTTGTTTCGTTTTGCAGAATGTTAACGACGTTCGCAACAATTTCCTTCATTTTTTTTCCAACGACAGATTTTCTTCAAAATTGGCACAAACATGCATCAATGGATCCTAAAACTAAAACTGTCTTAAAAAATAGGGGTCACCGGCCTTTGTCCGGAAATATTGAATTTTTAATACGGTACCTGTCGAAGACCCTTTTGTAGTGTGTGTTACTTAGAATGTTCAGTAATGTTCAGTAATATAAAGCGTTCATATTCAAACAAAAATTGAGATTTTTAAATAGATCTTTTTTTAAATGTTTCGTTTGGTAATATACAAGTGCAGTTTAATGATAAAACGTGCTTTATCTACAGTTATCATTTAATAAACGACTTGTAATGGACGCTTAACGAGGTTAATTACGCATTAAATATGCCTGTAAAAACTTCAATAATTATCAAATATTTGGTTCCAAACGACAGATTTTGTTAAAACTTCCCATACACACGCATCATTGTATACTGAAACTAAAACAGTATAAAAAAATAGGGGTCACCGGCCTTGTTCCGGAAATTTTGGGATTTGAATACGGTACCTGTCGAAGCCCCTTTTTTCAGTTTGGATTTTTTATCAATGTTTAAAGTATATAGGAGAGCTTTTTTTCAAACAAGGTTATGTTTCTTTCAACTGATGTTTTACACGTCTTCTTTGGCAATACACAAGTGTATTTTGGTAATAAAAAAACACGTTATCTACAATTAATGTTAAAATAATGAATTTGACTGGAGATTGAAGTAGGTCAAATGGGTACTAATAATACCTTCTGAAACGTCATTTATTATGCATCAATATATTTTGTTCCTAACGACAGATTTTCTTAAATTTTCGCACATACATGCACCAATGTATACTTACACCAAAACATTAATAAAAAGAATGGGTCACCGATATTGTTCGGGAAATATTGGACTTTAAATAGGGTACCTGTGTAGCCTTTTTCATGTTTCGTGTTTTAGTAAATTGCCAAAATAGAATATAGATATTTTTATGGATATTTTTTAACTAATTTGTTTGGCAATACATTGTATACGTGTGTTTTTGATTATTTTAATGCTTTTTGAACTTTTAACCATTGACTGGAAATTAATGACTTACACAGATATATATTTATTGATTGAAATTAGTATATTGTAACCTATATACAGTAAAGAAATAATGAAGCAAAAGGAGAAATTAACCCAATTATTTTCTTTTTGTAGCGAACGTCCTTAACTTCATTTTTATAACTTTAAAATGACGTACTTGGTCAGGGACCTATAAAAACAATTTATTTGTTTTTATAGGTCCCTGACTTGGTACAAGAATCTGGCACATCCACTAGGCGACTGGAGAAATTGTCAAGGAATGAATTAAAACTAAATAATAACTCATATTAAAGTACAGTATTTAATAAGCTATCACTCCTATATTTTATTCGTAAACTTGTAAACATAACGTATTAATCTATAGCAAAACAAAATATTATAGTTATTGACAATCCATGAACATTGATGTTTCTAAATTAGTACAATGTAGCCTTTTTTTTACAGTGTGGCATTGTTTTCAAACTTTCGTGGAAGTCCACCATACTGGAGAGTTTTTGAAAATATTTGGTAACATATTTTGCGATATTTCCGAGGAATTGGTATGAATGCATTTGAACGTAGGGATAAAAGGATAAGCTAAACGATTGAGAATGAAGCTGTTTTTCAATTATTTGTTGCAGGGACTCACTAAAATGGTAGTGGTGCATACTGGCGACACACCACTAAAAGTTAAAGCACGATGCTGGCTCATCAATTGAGTTAATTTAAGATGTAATATTTATTGAAATTAAATGTTCTGCCGATATATTTTTAAGACGTCATTTAGTAAGCTAAATACTGAATAGCTAATGACAAAAGCATTAACTAGAGCTTTCTCTTTGCATTATTTTTCAGAAAAATTTGAAATGATAGCATATTCCTAGTCTTGTAAGTTTAAACTTAACTTCACTTCAACTACTATAATATATTACTTCTAGCATACTTTCACCAAATGCAGAAGGTCCACCCTGAGTTATCTGAATCGGTCATTCTTTATTTAAACCACTCATATTCACTTAAGATATTTTATGTAAATTTTTATATTAGTCACTTATTTTCTACTTTCACTTTCAGAGTTTATCATTTTTCACATTTTGACCAAAATAGGAAGTTACATGATAAGATTTATTTCAGTAAACTTGGAATAATATTTGTCTTTAATATCATTGATTCATTAATAGAAACAGTGTTTTCATTTCAGTTTAACAATTAGCATTCACTGAAGATCACAATGTCCGCCATTTTTTTTAGCTTGGCACCTGATCTTTCTACTATAAGTTTATTTAGCGTACATGTGAGAAAAAGGTTATTATTGACTTTAACCAATCTTTTGTAATGTTGTGCAATTAATCCACCAATTAAAGGAGCTTATTATTTCGTAATTATTCAGTATAATCTCTCTGTTTGTAATAGGCCAAAAATAAAATTGTATTTGTTTCCCCTTCCCTACCTACCCACCGAAATTGCTGTGACTCCCCCAAAAAAATGGGGTTCTGAGGGGGCAAATTTGTTGTTATGGTCCGAGTAAGAAATGGTACCAAAACGCAGTTGGTTCGAACATAACACGGTGGGTACGAATCTACCAAGAGTGCATGTGAAACAGACAAACACTTGCCGTTTGAACACTGCTGTATTAACAGTATTGGATGTATTAGTCAATCTTTTAATCTAGTCTGTAATACATGTACATATTGTTATTTATAATTATATCATTGAATACATTACTATGATAGTTCAATTTTACAAAAATGTAGCTTATTTTTAATATAATTTTTTCAAAAAAAGGTTTGAAACAAAATTCCTACCTACCCAACCCTATTTTGCATGGGTTGGGAAGGGGAAATGAACATAATTTGATTGTTGGCCTTATTTGACGTAAATAAAGCTGCAGCTTGCACAATTTTTTGGATAAAGTCAGAAACATTCTGAAGCAAGCTATTTGCTGCTTAACTATTGGCTGAAATTTACACCATATGCAAATATTGATTGGTCATAAACTTTCATTGACACTTTGACACAAATTTTTCGAGTTAACATGATGCATGCACGTCAATTATGGGGCGTCAGAATCAAGTAAAACCAATGTTCTGAGTGTAAAAACCCAGATCAAATGAAATACCAGATTATAACAGGGATCTCAGAAACGCAAAATCAAGCGTATTTGGACGCATATTTTGTCAAAAGGACGCATGTCAAACCCATGCCAAGAGTCCTTGAGACGCATGCTTTTTCGCTTACTGCGTATACCCTGTTATTTAACACATACATGAGTGCGTGCAGTAAACTCGCCAGTAGTCACGATAACAATCAATATTGGCCCACTGCAGCTGTCAGTCTTTGTGCTTTAGCTCCGCCCACAGCAGTCCCTTAGCTCCGCCCACAGCATTCTAGACAGTTACCGTTAATGTTCATTGGTAAATTACATTTGTCACTCATTGATGTGCTTTAATCAGCAAGTCAATCAGAATGTGCTGAATCGCCGAAATGTGACAGAAGACGTCCTCAATTAAGAACAAATAGAACATAGTTGACAAATTGAAACAAACAGCATTGTTAAAATGAGTGAGAAACAGCTTCGGCTGAGTTCATTAATTTATATTGCCAATTAAATTTCATGAATAACAACTAAATCGCAGTAACACGGTGATTGGAGATTTTTTTATGAAAGAAATTTTATACGAAAATCTAGGGCTGAATTTTGACAGGAATATAAAAGCATCGATCAATAATCATACATAAAGGAACTTTCTAGTAAATAACACATATGACAAGACATAAATGAACAATACTGGTGGTAATTTAAGTACAAAATTTTGCAATGTCACATATTTTCGCGACCTCGCGAAAATTTTCGTCATCGACTTTTCGATCACAAACATTTGTAAAACACATGCAAACACATATTTTGGTGTTTAATATCACCAATAATTGCTTTTTTTTTTACATTTTTGTCTTGTTAACCAGTTTCACAATTACTCTACTTGACAGTAACTTATGCTTTGGTACCTGCCTGTTGTACTGTAATCACCGCATCATAACTTTTTGCTAGGCCTACACATAACGCATCAGTCAACAAGTTTAGACCATCAATTGCTTATTGTCCAGAATTTACCTGTTTAAAAATTAATTATTGGTACAAAAATATAGTTTTAATTACATAACCAAATAATAATAATAATAAAAATAACATTATTGTTATTTTATTTATAACTGTCATATACTGGTTAGCGAGTATTTGTCGGACAGTAGTATTATCCGGACGTTTTTAAATATTATTGTTTCGTAACCGCTTTTCGTATTTTATCATCATAATACAAATAAACGCTTATATTTTCATGTATGTTTCATTTTTCTTCCAAAATAGTGAGTTTATTTTTTGGTAAAACCCCAAATGTTTACGTTGATTGTCTGAAACGCATGCAACTGTCGTCTGGGGAAGTAAAATGACGTGCGCATGCGCGATAAAATCCCAATTTGGGGCCCAGGCAGGGTTTGTGATAGTTTTGACTATCTGCTCATTATGGCAGAACATTATTTAACCCGCTGCGTATGGCTACATAGATACGTAACGTCTAGTAAACTCTTTAAAACGTCATGCTTCCGTATATTTTTCAACGCCTTACTTAAATTCTCTAGTAATTATTAAATCATTTGATTAACTGGTATTATTTTGATATAAATTACGCATCTGATTATTTAGTTGTTGTCTAATATAGATATATATATAATATAGATTAAATAAAGTTATTAAGCATTTCTCCGTATATTTCACTGTTTGAAAAACGTCCGGAAAATACTACTGTCAACGTGAAAAAGACTGTGTTTTATGTACCCCAATTCGCCCTGAAAGGCCATCTCTGTTGTTGCGCATGCGCACAAGTGAAACTTATTTTGTTTACATACGCAAACGGGTCATCAGCCCAGGATGTTACAAGCAAATTTTCATCGTTGAGTTTGTTCATGAATTAAAACTGTCACAAAATAAATGCATATTTCGTCCGACAAATTCGCGCTCACCAGTATTGTATAAATTGTAAAAATTCCATTCACTCTCGCGCGTCACATACTTAACTTTAACTTTTTTTCTATTTGGGACTCCTACTTTTTAGGGGGAAGGAGTCCCAGGACTCCTATTTTAAAATCCTAGTGAGATCCCTGTATAGTCATTAATTTTGTTTTAAAACATTTGCAATTACTATGATACTGTATATATATATAGTCGATAGGCACTTGATAGGCACAAAAACCGAGTCCTATACATTTTAATACACTAGGTAGCTCACTAACCTAGTCTAATAAATAAGCCACGCACCAAATTGTTACTTTTTATAAAGGGCTAAATTTGCTGTAATGTCTAATCACTCAAAGACCATTGTAGTGGTGGTAAACTGAATGTTATAACTATACATATGATCCCATTATTTGCAACAGTTAAGTAACCCATCAATGTACTTTACATAAACAACGCGTAAACTGCTTGCATTTGCCGAAATTTACTTTCTGTATGCATTTAATTCTGATTTAAAGTTGTGTATAAATCTACTAGTGGCGCGTCGTGGGAAAACCGGACTTAATGCATGTGCGTAAAGTGTCGTCCCGGATTAGCCTGTTCAGTCTGCACAGGCTAATGCAGGACGGCACTTTCCGCTTTTATGGTATTTGCTTTTTCAAGGAAGTCTCTTCTAAACATAAATTCACTGTAGGCGGAAAGTGCCGTCCTGGATTAGCCTGTGCGGACTGCACAGGCTAATCCGGGACGACACTTTACGCACATGCATTAAGAGTAAGACCAGTTTTCTCACGACGCGCCACACTACATTTATATACAGATTACCACATTGGCGGCCTTCAACCAATAGGAATGACATGTCACTATATTTGACATGTCAAATATATGACCAATAGACATGACCAATAGAAATATATGACATGACCAATAGAAATGACACACTGCTTACTACTTAATACAGCTTATCAGAATATTGATAAACTTTTACAAAGAGATTTACTGAATACAAATCATCCAAAATGGAAGTGTTATTGTACAAATATTTAGGAAACCTTATTGAGGTATCTAGTCACCTCGGCACCTGGTTACTTCAGCACTGTAATTAGTAGTCACGTCAGCACTTAACTGGGGACATTTCGGCATTCATAGTTAGTCATTTTGGCACTGGTAGATTAAAACATCTTTAATTGATATATGTGTCTGTCAGTAAATGTTAATGCATTTCATACACCATTTTTGAAAAACTAAACAGATAACAATAAGCAGTCGAAAATCTAAACCAATATTATACTATTGTTTAGCGTTTGAATGTTCATTTAAGAAAAAGTACGGTTCATATAGTGCATCTACTACTATTATATTGCAATAGTTAAATAAAACTTAATAACTTCAGTATTAAATTATATAAATGCAATCTTCATGAATGCATATTTTCATTATACCAAATTATCAAATATGTTAATGTTATCTTAATAAATACATCAAACAGTTTATATAAGTATTTTAGAAATAGAAAGTACATCATATCTTGGAAATAGAAGAAGTGGCCATCTGCAAGTGCTGAAGTGGCTAAATACAAGTGCCGAAACGACTCGCTAGTGCCGAAGTGACTAGGTTCCGAAATAACCAGGTGCCGAAGTAACTAGCATTAAATTGGCTTCGCAGGTATGTAAATTTTATTACAAAGTATTAATGCTAACTGTGCCATTGCAGGGCATGAAAGTAGTGACAAAAATGTTGTTGCTGCAATATCAGGGATCTCACTAGGATTTTAAAATAGGAGTCCTGGTACTCCTTCCCCCTAAAAAGTAGGAGTCCCAAATAGAACAGAAATAAACATGTAGGTCCAGCATGTGACGCATGACATTAAATGATTTTTTAAATATTAAACAATATATGACAGTTCTAATAATAACAGTTATTATTATTAATTTATTTTTTATTAAGTTATGTAATTATAATGATTATATATAATTTCTTTAATCATCGTTTCTAATAAAACAATATAATTACCAATGTTTAATTTAAAGCAGGTAATTGATGGTCTAGTCTTGTGAGCTGCTTTGAATGGCCTGGCTATTAAAAATGTATGATATGGTTGATTACAGTACATAACAGCAGGCATGCACAAAATCTTCAGTTACTGTCAAACTTGTAATTGGAAACATGTGAAAAACACAAAAAGCCAGACAAGGAGTAGTTATTTTAGGGATATTAAACACCAAAGTGTGTGTTTGCATGTATTTTACAAATGTTTGTGACATGTAGAATCATCGATGAAAATTTTTTGCGAGGTCGCGAAATTATGTGTCATTGCAAAATTTTGAACTTACATTATCACAATATTATTAATTTATCTTGTTATATATTTAATACACTAGAACGTTCCTTAATGTATGTTTACTGATCGATGCCTTTATAATCCTGTCAAAAATCGGCCCTAGATTTTCGTATGAATGTCGAAGACAAAAACTGCTATCATCGTATTATTGACATTTAAGTGATATTCATGAAATTTGATATGCAATTTCAGTTAATTAAATGTGCTGAAGCTGTTTTTCACTCATTTTAACAATTCTGTTTGATTTAGGTTGTCAACCATGTGCTAATTGTTCTTAATTGCGGACGCCTGTTGTCACATTTTCGCACATTCTAATTGACTTGTGGATTAAAGCTAACCGATGAGTGACATAGGAATTAACAAATGAAAGTTATCAGTAACTGTCTTGAATGGTGTGGGCGGAGCTTAGAGACTGCTTTGGGCGGAGCCAAGTGACTTAACTGTGACAGCTGCAGTGTGTACTCGGGCCCGATAATTGATTTTATCGCAACTACTGCCGAGTTTATTGCAGGCGTTTATGTAGCCTCAGGGTACCAATTCTCGAACAGTACCAACGTTTTATGTAACCGGGTATACGCAGTAAACAGAAATGCATGCGTCCCAGCATTCTTTATCTAGTTTTGACATGCGTCCTTTTGAAAAAGTATGCGTCCAAATACGCTTGGTTTTGCGTCTCCGAGATCCCTGAATATGTGTTATATAGGAAAACTTCCCACCACATAAATGGTCCTTACTTGATATAGCACGTCAGGTTATTAAAAAGTGAACTTGACAAATATATGTATAAAAATTAAAACTGTGTTTTGATATATTTTAATATCTATTTATTACATTTTACAGTTAACATTCAGGCTGACAATCATAAATAAAGATGCATATACCAGAAGAAGTACAAGAGAACGTTAGGGCAGTGCTGCTCTCGAAGACTGACGGCAGTGGTATACTTGTCAGCACCCTACTGCGGGACTACAAGAACATTGTGGGAAAGCCACTGATGTTCAAGAACATGGGCTATAAAACATTGGAGGAATTCATTAAAGAATTGCCAGATGTCTGCAGGTATGAAGTGCTTCTTTGCAGTTGTTTAAAAACTTGTTAAATGCTCCTGTTATTCATGACATTTTCATGATGTTGTCAGTAGTTTTGTAGTAATTATGCCCCCCTTCGAAGATGTGGGGGTATATTGCTTTGCACCTCTTCATTAGTCGGTCGGTTGGATGACCATTTCGTTTCCGCACGATATCTAGAGAACGCTTTGACCTACGATCATTTAAGTTGGTATGCTGGTTACTTGGGAGGAAAGGAAGATGCCTATTGATTTTGAGGTCAAAGGTCAAGGTCACAGGGGCTTGTAACATGAAAGTCGTTTCTGCACGATATCTAGAGAACGCTTTGACCTACGATCATCTAAGTTGGTATCCTGGTTACTTGGGAGGAAAGGAAGACGCCTATCAATTTCAGGTCAAAGGTCAAAGTGACAGAGGCTTGTAATATGAAAACTGTTTCCTCTGTAGACCATTTGTTTCCGCATTAGTGTTTTATCCAGACCTAATCAGCGCGGCGCCACGCCCTTTTATTGATCCGCCACTCTGCCCTTTTCAAAGGCAATTAGTGCATAGTGCCCTCTTATCTAACGACTGTATTGCCCTTAACGAGGGCCCTTTGTGATTGCATGTAACGTTGTATTAATCTGTCACAACTGATAAGATTAGCTGTAATGGCAGTCAGCTTACCAGTTTGTGTAGGGATACTATAGACTAAAACATGCTGATTTTGTTTAAAAAATGAGCGTACATTGTCTGCTTTTAGCAGCCTCGTTTCCATATGCAATTTCTATCATGTTTTTGTTTCGTCAATGTTTATGATAAACGTGATAACCAATGGCAGAAAGCATATAAATGTAGACTAAATGAGGTTGTCAACCAGTAATTATGATATGTAGAATACGCTTTGACCTACTATCATCCAAGTTGGTATGCTGGTTACGCAGAAGGAAAGGAAGAGGCCTATCAATTTTGAGGTCAAAGGTCAAGGTCACAGGGGCTTGTAACATGAAAACTGTTTTCTCCGTAGACCATTTTGTTTCCGCAGGATATCTAGATATGTTTTGGCCTATTTGATGTTTAAAATCAAAAAGAAAACAGGTATCCTTCTATAATAGACTAAAAATAAATCCATAATTATACTCTAGCTTTCTTTTAGCTTTATATTTACTTTCCACAGCATCAACTTTAATTTTCTCCCCATGTGTTAATGTGCACATACAATATTAAAAAAATCATGTTTCTAAGCAAAATTATAATTTTAGTAAAATGTTATATCTTGCTGCTTTCCTGCAGTTGCTTTTAATGTCATTGTTATTTTACAATCCAGATTAGAATATTCTGAGAAAGACATGGCGTACAAACTGTTTGGCATTGCTAAGCCAAGCACATTTGTCTCCTCGTTTGTGAAGAAAGCAGAGGGTAGCAGCGGTTCACTGTCCGACAGAGAAGGTGAAAGAAGCAGACCACCAGCACGAAAGGGCCCAAGAGTAAAACGTACTTCAGACATAAATGAAAAATGGGAACCCAACCCAAGAGGACTTTATTCATTATGCTTTGACACCAAATCATCTGGACTTAATAGGGCGGTATGTTTCCTATTTGAAGCATTAAGAACTTCTCACTTGGAACTAAATACCAGTCATGTTATCACTTCACAAATTCGGCCACTCAGATGTATTGTCACAAAAGTAAAGTTACTCAGAACATGCACCTCAAGACCAGTCCCTCATACCCTACATTAAAGTTACTCTGACCAATCACTAAAACTTTCTGATATCGTACAAGTTCTTGCTACATTAAAAGTTACTCTTGTTTTATTATTTGTTCATTGGCAATAAAATAAATTCAAACTATGTTGTTCTTGTTTTTCAGGACATAGCCCTAAAGTTTGCTCAGGCTGGAGAAGTTGTGGAGATCAACATCATAGCGTCAGGGTATGTTTATACATGTTTAAACTACTAACTATTACTTTAGTTTGATAATTGTACATTGGTTGGTCTTTTTCAGACCTTGTTTTGACGTAATCGTAAGGGAAAAATCCACAGCAAAATAGCAGGGTGCTGCATCTTCTCTTTGTTTGCTCCCCCTTGCTTGTCTGGTCAATACAGTATAAATGTTGAATATCAAGAAATACATGTGATTGGATCATGACATTTTATGGACAGATTCTAGGTCTCATCTTCACTTTGTTTGCTCCCCCTTGCTTGTCTGGTCAATACAGTATAAATGTTGAATATCAAGAAATACATGTGATTGGATCATGACATTTTATGGACAGATTATAGGTCTCCCTTATCATTACTGGTTGTGTAACCTGATCCAGTTCTGTGTTTTTTGTTTTGTTCCTGCAGCAAGGCACAAGAAGGTCATCAGGTTCTGCGAGTTTTCCTTAGCTCAGGCATACGAAGGACATGATTTATTAAAAATTGTTAAAATTGATCAATAATTGTGTTGGAAACATCATACATAAGGTTTAATTACTGACTTGTTTTAAATACATGCATGTGGTGTGACATTTCCAGATTGGCATTTGTACGCTACATGGAAGAAGATGCTGCGAAGAGGGCAATTGAAATGTATGGGGACTCGCTGAAAGTACGCAGAGCAGATGAACGCATCAAAGACCATGGTCAAAAAAATGAGGGGCGTAGGAGGAATAATGACTTTGAAACAAGTAATGTTCAGAATTATGGTGATTTAAGGAGAATGGGTCAAGGGAAGAGGTATTCTGGAAACAATGAACAGTATCAGAGGAATCGTAACCAAAACAACAACAATGAGCAGAAGGTTAATGGACACAGTTTTCAAGACGCCACAAATAATTCTGAAGGTTCTGATTCTGACTGGGATGATGAATTCGCTGATACCCAGATTAAAAAGGTTCACAGTGTTAATGTGGAAGAGAAACAAACTCATCCGAGGATAACTACGGAGGTACCTGTGGGTGAAGCAACATGGAAGAGAGGTCAAAGTGGTCGACTGAACCCTGGGGCTCCTAGAAGGGTGCAGAATGAAGATTCATTGTCACCAAAACAGATACGTGAGTTCTCTTTTGTTTAAGAAATTACCTAGTTCTCGATGAGATTTGTGGTTTATTTATACATCATTAATAGGCTATATATGCTACTAAAAGATGCATATCTTTTGTAATATTAAAGACTTTAAATATTGAAATTAAACATTGTGTTGGTTGATTACATAATTATGAAATACAATAATTATATAAGTTATATTTGCTTAAACGTCTTGTATCCCCTTTCAAAGGCAATGGCATTTCCTTACAGATTAGTGATTTTTGCCCCCCCCTCCCCCCCTGAATAAAAAAGAACAAAAAAGAATTCTCTTGTCAAAAATGTTCAAACAAAAGTTATAAAGCCTTGTTTCATTTGTTACCTCAGCCTCCAGTCAATTCATTCAAGTGTATATCGGGAACTGGCCCAACGAAGGAACAGAGGTAAGACTTTTACAAGTTTTTGCTAGTAAAACTTCACTGCAAATTGTTCTCACTTTTTCCCTCAAATTATGTACTTGCAATTGGGGACACATCTCGCATTTTGTGTGTATGCCAACCTAAATTCGAAGCCTGGAGTTATGCATCTTCAGGCAACACATCCAACTCACAGAGTTCTGAGTTTATAGCGCACCAAATGGAAATTGTTGGGCTCCTAGTGAAACCTTTAAAACCTTTAAAAACCTGTATTTTGTGGAAAACCTTTTTTTTTCTGGAAAACCTGTAAAAACCTGTAATTCGCTATCAACACCTTTATGTTTTCAATCAGTTTGCCACATCTTTCTGTAGTAATGAATATTAAAACATGCACATACAATAATCTTGCAAATGTTCTAACACACTGTTCATATCTACTATGTGTGGAGCTTAAATTTTACAAGACTTTAAGACAAAACCTTGTAAATACAGCATCGGAGCAATACCTCTGAATAATACGGTAATCAACAATAATATCTCTGTAACTTCCCTGATAATTAATGACAATACTAAACATGGATGATTCCTGTTCGATAGTTCAACAGTCTAAAATTGGACATGGAAGACCCTACACTTAATCAAATGAACACTTTCCAAGGTCCAGAACATAATAGCTGGTTGCTGCAACCTGATCATGTTTGGTTTCCGCTGCTGCCTTTCTGGGTTGGTCAACACAGAAATACCCTGCAGATCCGTTATATCGTGATTCGTTATTTAGCGATATCCAATATATCGCGAATCGGCTGTGGATCCCGATTTTGTTCATGTACTTCAATACTTTTCTTTTACACAACGTTCATAAATAAATCCAGTTTGGTCTGGATTTTCACGTCTACATCACTACTCCTTTCCATGCGGATGTTGTACATGGCAGCATAGTTTTCTCGCGTCTTTCTAGCAGAACAAAGGATTTACACGAAATACATGTGCAGTTTTATTGTAAATATGTAAATATAAATCGTGTTTACGTCATGTGAACAGTCAAATTTGGATAGGCGTTTTGGACTTGGAATTTATTATACGCCATTTGATATTAATTACAATTATTTACAAATGGATATTTTGCATATGCATACATGCATACGTCCCGGTCTCGCCGGGATTGTCCCACTTTCGCGAGGTTTGTCCCGGCGTCCCGCTCAGATGCATTTTGTCCCGGTCAACCACAAAAATCGATGTTAGTGTGCTTTATTAGGCCAACAACTTACTTCAAATCGTTAATCTCTTAATTGGTCCCTATGACAACAATACCCGTCAGCCACATGTCAAAAAGGAGCAGTAATGATTGTCTGGTTTGGTCCGGATTTTTGCGCCTACAATGCTAGTCATTGACACCTGTATTGTGTGAAAAACATCAGAGTGTAACAGTTTGACGTCATCAGCATATCGCGTGCCACCCATGACAACGTCTTTTCTTGGCTGTCGCTCTGATTACCAGCCAATTAAAGCTATAAGTTGTGAAAATCGTGTTACATGTTGAGGGCGGTTACAGTAACTGTATGTCATAAATCAATACTAACCTATCTGAATTACAAGGAAATTGTCGATACAGCGTAACTGCTTGTCATTGTAAAGGAAATCTTTATGGTGACAAAAGACCAAGAAACAATACGTACTGCCCATCATTCGAAATAGATCTACTGATACCCAATTTTGTTGTTTTGCGCTACAAAAGTTTTATACAAAAGTAAAGATTTCATGTTCTTTGCGCTACAAAATTTTTATATCGCGCTCAATAGACCCACGCTTTCCATGCGGATAACGTGACGTTGTAGATATCGGCATAATTTTCCCGCGCTTTTCTAGCAGAACACAGAGTGTACTTGCAATGCATGTACATCTTAACTGTAAATAGAATTTGTGTTACCTCGCGTGAATAGTAAAATTCGGATAGGCGTTTCAAAGTTCGAGTTTATTATACGCATTTTCATACGTGATGTTATAATTACTAAATAGTTGAAAATATGTTATTTTACACATTATGGACAACTATGAAAAACGTCCTTGTGAGTAAATATCTGTAACTTTTTTTTATGTCGTGGAAACAGGCTAGTGTATACATAGGTGTCCTGCTCAAATGTCAAATGTCCCGGCGATTTTTTGTCATTGTCCTGTTTTGGCCTGAAAAAATTATGGCATATGGATATAACACATTGTGAATGTTAACAACAATGAAAAAGGTGAGTTAATTAGGTTAATGCTTTGAGATCGTGAAAATAGGCTAGTGTATACATGTATATCTTTATGTACATGAATGACCTGACAAGGTATATTGCGATCCAGCTATATCGCGATCCATGGACCCCGCGAATCGCAATATAACGGATCTGCAGTTTACTTAATATTATTTGTTCTTCTTCAAAACATGTACAAGATAATGAAGATACTCAATGTTTAAAAGATTATGTGTGTAAAAGAGAAAACAGAAACAAAGTACAAATGAATGTTATTGTAAAGTCAGTAGAAGGTCTCTTGTTGATTTTGCTATTTTGTTGTGATGTCCAGGAAAATGAATACTTGCAGCTTTGTTAACACTCTGAGCAAGAAAGTTAGAAACTCTTGGCTTTGAAAGTAGCAGTTACCAGATTTGGATACAGGCAAGATCATAGACCTGTAAAAAAATTCAATTTCGTGCACTACCTTGATGCTTAAATCAGCGGTGTGGAAATCCCAAAATTGTTTACTTGTCCATGGACAGGTTCATTGCACAAATCTGCTTGTCCGCAAACAACCATCACTTTTCAAAATAAAATACTGTTTCATCCCAGGCCTTCCTAATACTGTTTCATCCCAGGCCTTCCTAATACTGTTTCATCCCAGGCCTTCCTAATATTGTTTCATCCCAGGCCTTTCTAATACTGTTTCATCCCAGGCCTTCCTAATACTGTTTCATCCCAGGCCTTCCTAATACTGTTTCATCCCAGGCCTTCCTAATACTGTTTCATCCCAGGCCTTCCTAATATTGTTTCATCCCAGGCCTTTCTAATACTGTTTCATCCCAGGCCTTCCTAATACTGTTTCATCCCAGGCCTTTCTAATACTGTTTCATCCCAGGCCTTCCTAATACTGTTTCATCCCAGGCCTTTCTAATATTGTTTCATCCCAGGCCTTCCTAATATTGTTTCATCCCAGGCCTTCCTAATATTGTTTCATCCCAGGCCTTCCTAATAATGTTTCATCCCAGGCCTTTCTAATACTGTTTCATCCCAGGCCTTCCTAATATTGTTTCATCCCAGGCCTTCCTAATATTGTTTCATCCCAGGCCTTCCTAATAATGTTTCATCCCAGGCCTTCCTAATATTGTTTCATCCCAGGCCTTCCTAATATTGTTTCATCCCAGGCCTTCCTAATAATGTTTCATCCCAGGCCTTTCTAATACTGTTTCATCCCAGGCCTTCCTAATATTGTTTCATCCCAGGCCTTCCTAATATTGTTTCATCCCAGGCCTTCCTAATAATGTTTCATCCCAGGCCTTCCTAATATTGTTTCATCCCAGGCCTTCCTAATATTGTTTCATCCCAGGCCTTCCTAATAATGTTTCATCCCAGGCCTTCCTAATACTGTTTCATCCCAGGCCTTCCTAATATTGTTTCATCCCAGGCCTTTCTAATACTGTTTCATCCCAGGCCTTCCTAATATTGTTTCATCCCAGGCCTTCCTAATACTGTTTCATCCCAGGCCTTCCTAATATTGTTTCATCCCAGGCCTTCCTAATACTGTTTCATCCCAGGCCTTCCTCATACTGTTTCATCTCAGGCCTTCCTAATATTGTTTCATCCCAGGCCTTCCGAATATATTTTTTTCATTAAATGATAAATAAAACAGTTATTATTCA
This sequence comes from Congeria kusceri, assembly GCA_027627225.1. Lineage (NCBI taxonomy): Eukaryota > Metazoa > Mollusca > Bivalvia > Myida > Dreissenidae > Congeria > Congeria kusceri. Next base: position 79,195,297 of record CM051025.1, on the reverse strand, counting down.
AATGCATTAGAATATAATAATATGACAATGAACTTTCAACCTTTACATTTCACACCCTCAAATTGTATTAGTCCATGGACGAGTAGACCGGAAAGAATTACCTGTCCGACAGAACGAAAAATACCCTCATCTGTTATAGGACTTCCACACCCCTGCTTAAATGAGTTTATACAGTGTAGTTGCATTGCTTATTTTAAGTTTCACACTTTTAAGAATTATTAATAACTTTTCATGCGGAATATACATACAAAACAAAATCTGCTGACTGCCATGCAAGTTGCATATGCAGTCACAGTGATTATTATTGCTAATTGAAATTTTAATGAGCTTGTTCTAGCTACTGTTGAAGTGTGCATATCAACTACATTGTACGAATTAATATCTACTTTTTGAAGAAACCCATCTTGTATGTCTTCTGTCATTGCTATTTCTCTAGAATCACTGTATGAAATCCAATGTTATTAATTTATAAGAAAGAAGCTAAACTATGGGGATGAGATCACCTCTTGATGTTCAAACTAAGTAATTGTTCTTACAATGAAGGGCTTTTGATTTCTTTGGCAATTTTGCATATGGTGAATTTTAGTTTTCAGAAATATCTGTCATTTATCTGTCTGTTATTATTCCTGCAAACAGCCTTTACATTGCTGAAGGTGTCGACTTTAATCAGATATTAAACATATACAAAGGTGGAATTCAAATGTGCAACACTCTGGTTTTGATCATATAGGTTCTTTTCCATATGGATTATTGCTGTTTTCTATGTTAAATAAGTGTGCAGTGTTTATTCGTTGTCACTATTTTATTGACAGTTAAACTACAGTAATTTAAATGAAAGGTATGTTTTGTTTAGTATCCATCAAATTAGATGGTCAAAATTAACCTTTATTTGCTCTTTAATTTTAACAGAATTTCCCTAAAAAGCCTTTTTGGTGGTCAACTCCAAACCAAATTTATGGTCAGTAATCAGTGTTTTTTTTTCAGTGATTTGTGAATATGCCCTTTTTCTGTGAAATTGTGAAAAATGCGTCGTATAACGCCAAAATTGTGAAAAGAGGGAAATACAAACTACATGTAGTGTCAAATAATAACTAGTGATTTTGTTGTATTTAATCACACTTAAGTACAAACACATGATATTAAAGTGTGATCTTTACATTCATGAAACTTTACCATAGAACATTCCAGTTAAATTTCTCTCTTTTGCAGATTTGATATTGTCAATTATTCTTTATATTAGCAAAATGTCCAATGGCTTCACTTCAGTCAGACACAAGAGTCAATAGAAATGTCACATGATTGAGATGTAAAAGGCTCATTACGGGACAAAACAGGGGTTTCATCGATGTTAGTTTTGTCACCACTATCAGTATGTGAATCTGACTAACTTGCACTCGTTACTGTCAGTAAATCTACTTGTGAAGACACAAAAGTTGATACTGTTGAACTGGTTTACAAATTGTCTTCGGGGGGGGCTTCACTTACTATTTTCTCGATTAAAATTGCCTGTTTGAAACGAGGACTCATTTTCCTGTAAGATAAGCTTGTCTTTTTATAAAAACATTTCTCATAGTACTGCGAGTTTCGTGAAAAATGCATTGTGATTACTTAAAAAAAAAAACAAGAAAATAATCTGCAGTGTTTACACTTTAAAAAATCCTTCAAACGATTGATTCAATACAGATTATAACCGAATGAGCGTTTACAGTGACCTCGATGAACACATGTTTCACTAACCGACTGGTTCACGAAAATATCTATAAAACGTGACACGAGTCCTGTTAAAATCGAGTAACCTTTCAAAGCAGTGTAGACATAAAACTATTACCGAAATTTTATCCTGTGTAACAAAATTTACAAAATTAATTAAGATTTCATATTTTTTTATCCACTTTTCCATTTGTGAATTTTCGGCCAAAAATTGTGAAAAAAGTATACTTTTTGGCTTTGTGAATGGTACCGAATATTGGCATGAAAATGAGGCAAAAAAAACCACTGGTAATATATAATGAAATGTACATGGTCGTGTAGGTGGGAGATTGTCCTATGACTATGCAAAATTTCAATAAAATATTATATACAGTGGAAACCCTCTAAACTGGATCCTCTCTAAACTTGAATCCTCTCCAATCCAGACAAATTGGCCGGTCCTGATTTATTTCACTATATATTCATATGTAAAAAAGCTTCTCAATTGATTATTGTCAAGCGTTTTTTAACCCCTCTAAACTGTTCTTGACTTTGTTTGTTGCACTTCTGACTGGCCAAAGTGTCAAAAGTTTATGCACTGCGGATTACAGTTGCGGAAAATTTATTGAGGTCAATAAATAAGCAAAGTGTGAAAATGGCAAATCAATGCAAAAGGACTGGGAGCAAAGCGATCCTGTGGCCACAACGTTCACCTTGGTACTTTTTCTCAATGCATTCTGAGAATTTACTTGCTTTCAGATTAGTTTGAGTACAAACATGTGAGATAAAAGCACATTTCTGAATAGCGAATACCTACACATATGTTATGACAATGCGATCATAGAAGAGGTAAATGCACCCAGGTCCGGCTAGCTTAGTTAGTAGAGCGCTGGACTTTCAATCCGAGGTTCGTGAGTTCGAATTCTACTCGCCCCAGCATCTGCGTTGGCATCGGTGTCCTAGCTAGGTTGAAGTTTTTCAATAACCTGGTTTCTCAGGAATGGCTTGAGGGATTTCATTCAAACTTAAAACATTTATTTCTGACATTAAAATGAACTCAGGGCATAGCCGTGAAGGCGACGTGGGCGATAACTTTGCCCTGGAGCTATTGACATTGCCCATAAGTTTCATCAAGGAGAAGTGCACTTCGCTGTCTGTTTTAAACTTCGCATAGTAATAATTATCAATCAAGCACCAGTCATAAAAGCTTTGAAGTCAACTTCCATAAAAAAGAGAACGTAATCAAAGTAAATTTCAAAAACGCACATATTACCTGATACGCAAAACACACATCAATCCATACTAGATGTAAATATTCATGTTAATATCCAATAATTTCCCTGGTAATACAGTTTCCATTTTAATTCCAAGACATTTATTTAATCACCCCATTTAAATATCAATTTTATTCCATGCTATAAAGAAACTGTCTGATTTTGTTCACACCCTTGACATTTCCTCTGGAACGCTAATTCATTAATGCTCTATTGACAGTGCTTGCATTGTTCAGGTACAGTGGTATTGATTGATGCTTTTTTCACTGACCATGTGCTAATGAGAGACTTTAGTGGGTTATCTTCCCTTGTCTAGCAGGTGCCCGTATAGGCGGCGCTGTTGTCGAATAGGTCCATTGTTATTTATTTTCCCTTCCATTGTTTACTTCCGCTAAGATTGACAGTTGATAAACAGAGTTTTAACACGATTTGATTATATTTCTTCGATAAAGGTGTAAATATGGCTTCAAAGTTTTGCAGCCTATCTTTAGGACAACTTAGGACAGAGTTAAGAAAGAGAAATGCTAAGTTATCTGGACGAAAAAAGGAGTTAATCGAGAGGTAGGCTAACATGAATTTTTCTTTTCACTTTTGTTGTTGACGATTAGCGAAGTAAACAAGTTCTTTCATTAAATAGTTAAATGTAATAACAGCAATTGATGCAATCTTATATCGCTAATGTCTGCAGTTCATTATTATTAATTGTCCCAAATTCCACAGGAAGCATTGCAAATTAAATTCAAAATGTGTACATGTCCATACGTTGGAATTAGTGGGTGGGGTAATGCGCTATGTGTGGTTTGTTTGTAGTAATAAATACAATATGTTCTTTGTTTGCAAAGTCGTCTTTTCTTCATTCTTTTCTTAAAGATGAGGCAGTATATGATTATTAAACAAATGTATTACATAATTGTTTCAGACTAGAGGCCTATGACAGAAACCAAAATTTCAACAACTGTGAGGACCTTATGCCAGAATTTAGGATGAGCCTTCCAGTAACCAGTGGCTACAAGGACATCAACAGTGACATGAAGATGGCCCCCATTGACCGTCAGAAAGCCACTGACTATCTGGAACGCTTTCAAGTTGAGTTCGACCAAACTGTAACTGCACTGTACAATGACAAATTTTTAATGTATCTTCGGTTGTTTTCATCAGACAGTCTTGACTTTGTAAAAAGTGCGTGTAGAGCAGAAATGAAGAAAAAGATAAATTATGTGGTAGACATTTCCTTTACAAAACATGGAATAGTGCACGAGGCGCAGTGCGAATGTGGAGCTGGCGAGGGTCCCTTTGGACATTGCAAGCATATAAGAACTGTATTGTATGCATGCCTGAAATTTGTTCAAACAGGAGATGTGAAGGTAGAGTCGTCATGTACCGAGCAACTACAGGCATTCCATAGAGCCAAGAAACATACCGGGTCCCCTCTGAAGGCCAGAGACCTAAACATGGTTGGGGCAGATATTTGTGATATTAAGGACTTTGATCCCCGACCTGTTAGTTTTCGAAATGCCCCTAATTATCAGGATCATTTTTACAATACATGTATGAACTTGAAAGGAATTTCTAAAACGCCAATATTTCAGACCTTTGCACCAGCAAATATATATGCAGTCAACAATGATCATGACTATTTTGAAGTGACACATGAAGAAAACTTTCTAAATCAGAGTAAAATAACTAAAATAACAACAGAAGAGTGCTGTGAACTGGAAGTTTTGACAAGGGGACAAAACACAAATGATCGTTGGTTCGAGGAACGTGGAAAAAGAATCCAGTCATCCAACTACCACCGGATATGTACAGCAACAGAAAAGGCCAATTTAGCAGCATTGGCTTCCACAATGGTATCTGGACATGTAACTAAGCAAAATGAAGCGATGCGCCATGGCTGTAAATATGAAAAAACTGCAATTCACATATATGAAAGTGCGCGAAATGTTAATGTTCAGGCATGTGGCATCACTGTTTCTAAGACCCATCCATTTCTAGGGGCATCTCCTGATGGAATTGTCAGCAAGGATTTAATTGTAGAAGTAAAATGTCCTTTCAATGCAAAAAATAAAGAGATAAACTCAGTTACTGTGCCATATTTAAAAGAAATCAATGGAAAACTTGTTCTAAGCAAAAAAATCCATATTACTTTCAGATACAGGGACAGTTGTTCTGCTCTGAACGAAAATATTGTGATTTAATTGTGTATACTCTCACTGACATTGTGTACATCAGAGTAACAAGAAATGAGGCGTTTATCTCTGATATGGTGCACAAACTTGAATTATTTTTTGAGGCACATTTCAAACCAGCACTTTTGGAAAAGTTGTTTTATAAAAATGTGTAAAATAATGTTCTGGAAAAGAAATGAAACAAAAAGTTCATTTGAAAATAAATGCATTTTGTAATGTTGTATGAATTATCATGATATGTATTTTTTGTTATTATATTTGTCATTATATATGTATTCAAATAAATTGTTTTATTGAAAATTGTGTTGTTTGAACAGAACTGCATAAATATCAAGTATGTTGTTTACAGTCAGCATTCATAAAGCACCTCAGGAAAAATTTAAGTACATTCCTTAAATTATCAGAATTCCTAAAGTCTTTTGCTTTTTTATATAGATGTCTTCTTGTATTAAATTTGTTTTTGCTGTAAATTATTTACTTTTGTTATAGTATTTTGGCAAAAAAACAACAGAAATCATAATAATTTCCATAGCAAATTGTATCTGAAATTTTCACTTAAATAAAACTTAAGATTTCGCTTAGGAGCTTTATGAATACCAGCCCGTACCAGAGTTTAATTTCAGCTGCAAAAGTAACAAATCACTATTTTAAAACTTTATTTATTAAGCAATCACATGTAATACATCAACTTCAACATAAAAAATGAATAATGAACAGTCATATTGACAAACAAATGTCTAGTATTACTGTAATAACATGTACTTTCTAATACTGATAACCATAGACTAATACACATGATCATCAGACATTTTTTTATTCAGAATGGTAAATGACAACATAAAAATGACATTTTACTACACTTAGCTACATGTACAACCGTGATTGTAGCAATTCTTTAAGCATATGTAGACACAATGCCATTTCTGAAATTGCATAGCATGAAACATACAAAAATTATCTCTGATGACAACTTAGTCTCTGTGGCAGTCAGAGGTTCAGTTAAAATTCTGTATGTTTTTCCAAGACCAATGATTCTTTCTACATGCACACGTTTGCTAGAAATTTTCCTATCTTTAATAACAGTATCATTTGACATTCTGTTCTTTTTCTTAAAAAAGGTTGGTATATTAATATGCACATAATGTGGTGCAAAAATGTCCTGTACATTAAAACCTTTGTCAGCCATTATACTGTCATTTTTGGAACAAAGCCTGGTCAGTGAACTCCGTTCAACTATTTGCCTGTCACTTGTAGCACCTCCATAGGCTGGGGACACATAAGAAATAAGACCGCCAGGGGTACTGCCAATCAAAACCTTAACTGTATTTCGGTTTTTGTAAGTCGAAAAAGTGGCTTGTTGAGCCGTTGGATTTTTCGGTTTTTTAATTGGGCACTCAGTACCATCAATTATGACACGTGTTTTGGGGTATAGCCTCTTGAAGCTGCTTGGAGCGAAATAGCGGACTAAAGTTTGTGATGGCCATATGTTAATTTCTTTCCACTGTTTTTCCATGAACAAGACCCAAGTAATAAAAATGTTCGACACCACACTTTCAGAAACATTAAATAATCGCGACAGTTCAAAGTTTGTCATGTGTCGCCTTAACTTTATCAAAGTAATAAAAAATTGATCAGCAACACATATACTCGAAACAGAATGATACACATAATTAAGATGGTATGCTGCTGGTTCAAGTGTGTTCAACACGAAAAAGAACTTCATGTAATTTTCAAGTCCAGTATAGAAGTGGACGGCTGGCGCATCATTGTCAAAATTGTGGATGCTAAATGCAAGTGTTGTTGTTGTTTGCATCGCCGCATCTTCCATTACACACTCTGTTTGTACACAAGAATCTATAAATGTCACTTTTTCATCCGTGATTGAGATTATTTGCTCCACACATTCCTGCTGGGTTACAACTTCTTCGCTGGCACCCACATCGATATCAGAAGTAACAATGTCTATTTTGGTTGCAATGAACTCAGGTTCAAAACTCATGTTTTCTCCAGATTGTTCCATATTTGTCACATCTTCAAACAACTTACGTTTCCGGTTTTCTCGTTCTAGACGACGTTCTTTTCTCTCCTGGTTCTTCGCAACAGTCGCCTTGTTTGTCCAGGAAAAAATCCTGGGGACAGCTGTTTTTCGCAGAGCCCGCTTACGTCTTTCATTACCTGAAAAAATAAATATTGAAAAAATAAGTATGTGCTAGAAACAAATGAATATATTTGGTTGTTGCAGCTTTAAGGTAAAATGGATTAAGAGAATGAGTGTTCAGAAGGTGACAGATTTATCATTTTATTGGTTTCAGTAAAGTAAGATTAAGAAACACCAACATATGATATAGTGTTAGGTTATGACACACAATATCACATAATGCATATTTAATTAATCAACAACATTACATTTAATTTTTGAAGCAGTACTGTTGTTGTTGATGCAGAACTTTTCGAAAAATAAGCCAAGTAACAAATGATGATATTTAGTATATACATGTAAACCAGTTCCATATACTGTACATATACATATGTCATGATTATCTAATGGAGAGAAAACCCAAATTCAACAGTATAAGCGTAATAATTGTTTATATTTATGATGTTTTTCAACTCAATAGAAAAGCAAACTACCTACCAGCGTATGTAATTGTGTGGTAATCATCTTCGGTGAAGTGGTTTTCACACACGTACGAGTATTCGGATGGAGTCCAGATTTCGAACTTTGTTTTCACCCGTCGAATAGCTTGTACCCATGCTGCTCGACGTTGTTCGTCTTTCGGGAAGTTGTGTCGTCCTTTTCGTGAACACAATGGAACGCAGCATGTGCTTTCAGGCATTATTTTATCTTTCTTTTGTCAAGCTGTCAAACGCTTCGCTTATTAACAATGGCGATAATCTAATGATAAAATCCGAACATATCCGCATAGAGGGACCTACTCGACCAGAGCGCCACCTATATTGGGAAACGGGAGATAAATCGCTAAAGTCGCTCATTGTGTTACACACTTAGTTCTTCATACTGCTAGACAGGCCCCATCTTGGCAGTCACATCAAAGACTTTTTGATGTCAAACCAACACTGTTGCTATTTGCTGTTGCTAACAGCTTGCAGATTTGAAAGCCCAATCTAAGTGATTACGTCACGCTGTCACTCTTCTTAGATTTAACATATGTTATTATTAATGACTGGTGTTTTTAACAGATTTTATTGTTGTGAAATTAGATAAATAATTGCAAGGTAATTCTAACAAAGTGTTTTATTGAAAAAAAAAGAATTAATAACTAACAAAATATAATTAATATATAAATAATTTTTATTTGCAAAAAAAAACAATGTTTTATTATGCACTGTGAACGTTTAGATAAAAAAAAATATATTTAAATTTAAACTTTTATTGATGTGTGTATTGCTAGAATGGAAACTTGAAAAAAAAAACTTGGAAACTAGAATAATGTAATACAACTTGAAAATACCTTGTTATTAATTTATGGAGAATTTGATGATGATAATGACCTGATGATGATGATGGACTTGGTACTATGATAATGATTGACATGGTCTGATGATGGTAATAAAAAGGACAATTATGGTTAATCGCTTTTTGGAAAACACTTCTCCTTGAAGTGGCCTCAGTTCTCCCTAAACTGCACTGAGGTAGAAGTGACTTCTCCCTAAAATTTTTCCCTAGGCTGAGCCCTGGAACCTAGAGACAAAGTTTGGTAACTCTAGTTTGAAATTTGTCAAAATTATGGGCCTTTTTACACTTAAGAAATTTTACATATAAGCTGTATGGACAGGTTAAAGTTTTTCGGTAAGCTGGTTTCTCAGGAATGGCTTGAGGGATTTCATTCAAACTTAGAACACTTATTCCCTATATTAAAATCAAGGGTTTTCATGTGAAAAAAGTTGTCGCCACTAAAATTTGCCACTGTTAAAAAGTTTGAGCCAATTTTATTTGTCAGTCATATATTGACATGCTTCAGAATCCAATTAATGTCCGAATTAGCTCGTTTTTGCTACCTGTGTTGTTATTTTGAACTGAAATTTCCCCTAATTACAGATTAAATCATTGTACAATAATAACTATTCAGAAGATTAAAAATCAATAGTGCTGATTTGGATTTCAAGTGAGTGTGACTGTGCCTAACCAAGCAGAAAACTGATGCTGTGACGTCAGAGATAGCATACATGCCATAATTTTTTCAGAACAAAACGGGACATTGCCAAAAAAATCGCCGGGACATTTGACATGTGACGGGGACACATTAGTATTGTCATTTTCTCCGAAAAAAACGAGTAATAATAACAGTTTATCATATCAAAGCTAGGACTAGGTCCTATTCCCTATCGTGGTCTATGTAGTTATAGTTCAAACAATAAACACCCAAAATGAATCACACAAACATACACACGCATATATTTTAATAATATTTATTCATTAATATAAATGATAACATGTATTTTTTATTATGGCATCAAAGAAACACGCAAATATAAACACTGATTGTCAAATAAACAAATGCGTTAACAAGGGAGACTATTCCAGCAGACTTATTCCTGGGCTACGTTCCACTATACACTGCGTCATTAACTGCATAAAATTGTGCGATGTGAACAATACGAGTTTAAAGAAAGTAATAATTGTTTTTGCATCTTTAATTCTCAAAAAGTTCTCAATTTATTTTCATACTTTCAAACGTTACCAAACTAATTATGTGATAACACCTATTATATTTAAAATTCAAAATTCAAAATAACAACAAACACAGTTCCTTTTTTATTCCGAAACAATGCAACAATCAGCAGCAATTAGCGACCGCAGATATATGACCCCCATCCTGTGAAAGTGTGACAAACGATCAATAAATCACTAATGGAGTATCATTACTGCTCCTCTTTGACACGCAGCTAGTGGGTATTGTAGGGACCGATAAAGGGATTAATGATCTGAAGTTAATTGTTGGCCCAATGTAAGTTTTATGGTACACTAACATCGATTTTTGTGATTGACCGGGACAAAATGCATCTCACCGGGATGCCGGGACAGTCCTCACGAAACCGGGACAATCCCGGTGAGACCAGGACATATGGCATGTATGGAGATAGGCTTTCACACCATGACATATTGTCTGCAACAACAGGTTAATTAATGATCTGATAACAATCAATGCCCTAAGGCCATGTGTGAAGGCTCTGTGGTAACTTAATCTGCCCCAGTTTTGTCTCAATTGAGATTTCACATACCAGATTTAGCTCTGTCTAAAATTATGTTGTCACCAATAAAATTTGCCACTTAAAAAAAACTGTCGCCAGTTTCACAATTTTGTCGCATTAGCCGACAGTGGCATTCGACAGCGAAACCCCTGTAAAATTAACTCGTAGGCGAATTTTGATAACTCTAGTTTGAAATTTGTCAAAATTATGGGCATTTTTATACTTAAAAAATTTTAAGTGGGTGAAATGGTGGCGTCAACTTTTGATTTCCACTCTCTAACTTGATAATCAATCTTCATACATAAATACCCTAAAGCAATACTTTACTCGGGATTGCATTTGTGTTGGGTTAGGTGGGTTCAAGGTCACTGTTGCTAAAAATAGGAAAAAAATATTCCAACGCAAATTTATATTTGACCATAAAAGCCTTATTCCTAAACATACATGAATGAATTTTTTAGACATTACTTTCAATTATCAAATCTTTTCTGAATAATTATTGGTAAAATTGACTGGCCAGCTTAGGTCGTTAATGTAACATGTAGGCAGTATTTCTATTATGTGCGTTAGGAGTTTTGCTTAGTATAGATACTGTATAACTAAAAATTGCATGATATTGCATTTGGGGTTAGTTGGGTCAAGGTCACTGTTTAGAAATTTAGAAAAATGCTTTCACTCGGTAACTCCCGAAAGAAATTAATTTTGTTTAATTGGCCACTACTATACAGTTTGCTTTAGAAAAAATGCCAGAAACTCTGACAAGCACAAGAAAAGTCGAGCGCACTGTCCTCCGACAGCTCTTGTTCAAGTGAGGACTGTGAAGGGGCTAATAATGAACTTGAATTAGTTACTTTCCCTCTAAACCGGAATCCCCTCTAAACCAGACTTTTCATGGTCCCGAGGATGTCCGGTTAAGAGGGTTTCAACTGTATAAAAATATATAAAGTTACAGCGCTTTTTAGTCACTGGTGCGTTATAACTTTTGCCTAGTGTATATACTGGTAATTGGACTTCAATGATTGTCTAATTTTGTTCAAGAACACTGATTATTTAAGAACACAGTTTGTTTCATTACACATTTAAAGCAGGAATATTCCAGAGTTTTGATTTGTTTCAAAATAAACCTTATTTATATTATTGTGTGTTGTAAGAAACTACACATAATTGCTCCACAACTATTGGGCTGTTTTTTTTTATATTGAGAATGGAGAATGTTCTGCTTCACTGAACAGATGGGCAGTTACTGTGTTTATCACATGTATTGGTAGGTGTGTGCTGTAGAAATTGTCCATGCTTTGTGTGTACATGTGAATTTAGTTTTCAAGCACTGTATTCACTGTACAGGACACTAGTTCAAACTGCTGAATAGGTTTTGCATTTGCTTTTGAAATAGAGGTAGGAAATTCTTTGTCTTGTGCATGTTACTTTGCAATAATAATAATTGCATTTGAATAATATTTGATTTTGACCTTGTAGTAAGCAACAACAACAACAACATTTATTTCAGCAATAAAGCTTACAAAAAAGCTTATAGCCGACAATAATGAATATATAAATGTCAAATACCGCTGGGTAAGATTGCTGTAATTGTTAGTGAATTAAGGAAGAAGTAATATATTAATAATGCGAATGTCTATAAATACTGTGAAATGTTAGTGTTTTCATTTAAAGTGTCTCTATTACCATGGTGGTATGCCTTGATTGAAAAGAAGCAATAACACGTAAATAAATTTGTACGTAATTAATATTAATAATTGTGTCATGTTTCTAAACTATTAACAATGTTGATAACTTTATAACTAAACAATATGGCAAGTACAAACATTTGTTTACACAATAGATGGAATGTAGAATGCTTTCATCGGCAAACAAAGTTTGAAGTGCAGACATTTTATGTACAAAAAATAGGGTAAGCAATACTACTGTTAATCTATGAAGTTTGAAATAGTCTTCATTCAATTATTTCATTGTTTTTCATTTATTAAAAAAATGACTTTATTGCAATTGTGTTTAATGGATAAATAATTATATGGATAGAAGTTTGTTATTAGTAAAACTACAATTCTAGTTATTGTTTGCTATACCTCTGTATAACTGATTGACCTTAAGAAAATTGTGTACTAGAATTGCTGAATGTTTGACCAGAAGATGTGCAGTGCAGATTGATAGAACTGTAGAATATTATTCACTATTAATTGACTGACGCGTTACTGTTTGAACTGCAGTGTAGAAGATTTGAGCTACTGATTGATGACCTGAAAAACATCATGCTTTTTATGGGATTTTACGTAAAGTTGTCATGTTGATCATAGTGGTATTACATTGTTGTTATCAACATGTTTTTGTTTAAATAAGTTATATAATATTTTAGTTTTGGTTTTGATTAACAAATTAAAAATGTAAGAGAAGTACCATGATTTTGCTTAAATACATAAAATAATTATAAAATAATCAGGGTTTCCCGCAGGCCTGTTTCGCTTGTTGGGCCCGACATGCCTTCAAAGCCGTTAGCCATTTGCCGACATGCTTAAATAACGCCGACATGCTTTAATTTTCAAAGCGACAACCCTTAATCCCTTTATGACACCGATCTTAAAGCATAGAGCCATAAACGAACGCCGTTTTGATCGATAAGGTCTAACTTCCAACAGTGTTATTGACAAGTGACTGAACTGTAGTCCCGCCCACAACGATCTAATTAGCCAATCAAAATCTTCGATTTTTTGGGGCGGAGTTTATACGTTACTAACAACTAAAAACGTGTTGACAACAAATACTAGCGTTGACGGGAAAAGTGAGCAGGGTTTCATTATTATATTTAACGTCTTATTTTATCCCGGAAATTTCCTTATCCATTTCACAAATTGACAATCAAAATTATAGAAACAAATAATGTAATTTTGCGCCTCATTTTAAAACAAAATTAACCGTCGTCAAACGTAATTTTGTTCTCATAAACACTGCAATTGAGCACGTGACTAGTACACATACGTTTTTCACGAGGCATCCGTGACCTTGTGCATGGCAGTTTTCGCGCGCATTTTTAGCAAAACTCGCTTTTTATATGGAGATACATACAGAATACTACGCTAGTCAATTGTTCCATGAGTATGTATTAGTCGAGTGGAATGTGTGATACGAAATAGCGCAAGCCATGAGACTAATACATACTCTTGGAACAATGTACTAGCGTAATATTCCTTTTATTATATACCACGATAAACTTCAAATGTGCATTTACCTTATTTTATTTGTTTAAAAACTACAATATTGACTAATCATTGTATGCATTGATTACTTTTGTTTACATAACTCTATGATGAAGTCATTAAAAAGTAGTCAGGCTAGTATGGTAATACGGGATCGGAAAAATGGCAAGTAGCATAATATGGATTTTTTTCTGTCGACATGTATTTCACCGATTGATAAAGCATGTATTTTTTAAGATTTTAAACAGGTATATAATAAAGGCATTTATTTTATGTCGATTAGGAACCGCATATTAAAGTATTTAAAAACAACAGGTTTTTTTTTTTCGGCTTTTGATGTCCGCATGTAGTATAACTGATAATAATTGCTGATTTCTTTTGCATCCGAAAACAATTAATGAAATAAAAAACAGTTTTTGAGAAAAACGAGCGGTCATGAGAGAATTTCAAGGCAGTAAAAATGGCTAGGGTTTTCAACGAATCTGAATACCACGTATGATTGAAAATTAATTCCATAAAAATGTAGTATTTTAATGTACACTGCCTTCAAAGGAGTTAGGTCAACACGTGTAATTCAATTAAGAAAACCGCGGTAGTAGAGATTTCTGTTGGAGAAATATTTTTTATAGTTTCAGTTTTATAAAAGTAAGAATTTCGAAATTAAAGATAATTTAAAGAGAGTTGCTGGTCGAGCAATGGGCTAGGTAGTTTAAGCAATAAAGGGTGGTAGTTAAAGCGATACTGCCGCTTTGGGATTTCGAACGTTGTAGCCGATTTGGGAAAGGTGGCATTCGCGCGATGCGGCCAGTTTTAGGGAGTCGGATTCGAGCGATGCAGCCTATTTCGGGGAGGTGGGTCGATCGTTGTAGCCAATTTCGGGGAGCTGGGGTCGGGCGATGCAGCCGATTTCGTGGGGGGGGTTTAAGGAGCCTGATTGCAATGATCTCGGAGGGGGTGGGGGGTCGAGACGATTTTTGTCGTGGGTGGTGGTGTCTGGAATGCCGACATGCCTTCAAGAAATCCTGCGGGAAACCCTGATAATTCATATCTCAAGTGGTTTATGTGCCAAATGCAAACCACAATGCCATTGCACACATACCACTTATAAAGTAAGGGTTTTCCTGATAATTTATATGGGTGGTGCACATTAATTTTTTTTTTCGTTCCCAAACAACAGGCTGTTGTCAGACTTAACTGTGAAATAATTCTCTGCAATTGCTTATATAACAGAACTTCGGTTTGATTTTCTTGCAGCAAGAGTTGAAGTCCCTAGTTTCAAAGTACCAAACTGCTGGCATTAGGATGTTTCTCGATAAAAATTCAAAGAACAAAAGGTAATCAAATTAATATTTTGACTAGTTATCATTATATCAATTGCTTTAAACGCTTCTAAGGGTTACCTTTAAATACAATTGATAGACATCACCTCACTACAGTTGACTCGGACCCGATGACTCGAACTCTCTTGTCTCGAATTTCTTGTTGGCTTGAAGTTTCTTCCCGGGACCAAGTCAAATTTTCAGATGGCCCAAAGTGTTTATCACAGTCCCAGTTACAGTTGTTAGCTCACCTGAACACGAAGGGCTCGGTGAGCTATTGGTATAGGGGACCTCTGCGGCATCGTCCGTCGTCCATATGCCGTCAACAATTTGGCCCGTAAAGACATTTTTTATTCCGTCTTGACCAAACTTGCACAGTTTGTGTTACCAAACTTGCACAGTTTGTGTGACCAAACTTGCACAGTTTGTG